>CM060249.1:72300003-72900003 GCA_030684275.1 Acipenser oxyrinchus oxyrinchus
TGACTAGTGGAATTGGTCTAACACAGCTGTTCAATGCACACAAATTTCAGTATTCTTGTCTGTGAAACTGGCAGCTATGCTGGACATAATCATCAAACAGGCCTACACAATATACAGCCCACATTGACAAACCAGGACTGACATGTATACTGAATGCATACTTGCAATTTTACAAAGGACAACCCCCTTTCGGCATTGTAAATATACTAATACGTAGTTGTTTTTCATCATATAGAAAAAAATAAACCCTAATACGTTTTTAAGGAGGCCTTCTTAATAACTAGGTTCATCTTCTCAGAAGCCATTTTCAAAAAGGGTATGCTGTACGATAAATAATTAGCACCCGTCGCAGTTACACACCCAAATCTACTATGATGACTTTTGACTAAGCAACTCTGTCAAACATCTTTGAAATCCCAACATCCTTTGTAACTAATTTCTGAAAAACAAACCCTCCCCTCCCACCACCAGCCCAGAGCGAGCGTCTCTGCCTTTACCACGTCATTGACTCCAACACTGCGGAAATACGAGAGATATGTTCCATTGAATCTATAACACCGAAATACAGTGACTGCTTACCCGTATCACCAATAATGATGTATTTGAAGAGATACGCATACGCCATGGTTGGAGATATGCTGTAGCTAACTGTCTTAGACTCTGTATTATCTCTATTTATGTCGTATTAAGCTTTTAAAATGTCTGTATTCTTCGTAGCTCTCCGGTTTGCTGGTCTCTTTCTCCCCACGACGAAGAAGGAACAATAAACACCTCTGCTCTCCGGCTGCTACGTCACACGCTCCACCTCCGCCACGCACGCACAACACGTTGCTGTGGCCGAAAGTGCTGAAATCCAATTTCACACACAACCCATTATAAATTTTCTGCTTGAAGCTGACAAGCTTTTAATAGACAACAAACTCTTATTGATATTTGTTATACAGTGGAAACTTATGTTTCTCACACAACGTAAGTCACTGAGGTTTGGCAGTTTTATTTGTAACGGAGTCACTTCTTTGTATACACTTCCCAAAACAAATTAAACCTTGCCCATACAGCCCCCGTCCCACGACACGCAGGCATTACTCTGGCAAAGGGTACCGGTTACTTACGGAACTACTTTACGTAAACAGTGGGATCAAGTGGTAAAAGACAAAAATATGGACACAAAATTGGGACACATCTGAGTGTGTGGTAAGACTTTCGACTGCATTTGAGTGTCATTTCCAAGATTTTCGGAGGTTAAAACTTAAGATATTGGTTTCATCTGCAACGTGAGCAGCTAATACCTATGCATACTACTACGACTACTACTAATAATAAGTACTTTCCAGCCCTAGTAGTCCGCTGTTAGTGGGTCATAGGAGGTGGAACAGCTCAACTGCTGGTCACGCTGGTTTGCCTTGCTGGTGCTATTTGAGACAGGTTAGATTTGTTCATTAAATGACTTGCCAAATTTCTCTCTTTTGGAGACTGTGTCACTTATTTCAGTTGAAATATGTTGTAAACAGTCTTAAGCCGAATAGATTCAGATTCAAAATTTGAAATAACTGATATTGTAACAGATTACAAAGGTGGAGGAAAGAATGAGGGGTAAGTGTGTAAAAATGTACAGGTGCTTTTATTTGGAATTCACACAGGTCAGGAAACAACTACAACCCCAACCAGGCTGGGAACAACTGAGACATAAAATAATAAACAAAGTAATACATGGATGTAAATAAGCACAGAAAACACACCAAACAGATAGACATAACACAACCAATGAGAACTAACACAGTCCAAGAGCTAAGCCCCCCCTGCTCCTGCTGCAGCAGCTGTCTCTGACTGCGCTGCACTGAACAGTGCTGCCGTCACTCCATTGCAATATGTAGTATATACTTTTGTCTAAATGGGCTATCACTTATATCAGTGATTTCAACCCTGGTCCTGGTTTTTGTTTCAACCAGTTACTTTTTTTTTTAATTGTACATTTAAGCTGTATCAGCGGTGAACACTGTAGCTAAACACTTTTTCAAGTGTCAGAGCCTGTCTCTAATTGCTGACTTCTTTATATTTAAAGCAAATATCTAGCTTGTGATTGAAACAAAAACCTGTCCCATTGGAAGTACTTGAAATGTTTGAAAACCCTGCCTTACAAGTATTAGTCACAGAGACTGAAAATTGGTAGGCAGTCACCAAAGGATGTGTTCACAACCAGCACCAGCTATAACCAAAAAACAATAGTTTGCTTTGGGCCATGCACTGTCCTGGTCACAGCTTTGACTGCGGCCCATAGACATCACATGGCAACTCGGTTAAGTTCCAAGGAGAGGTAAGTGCCACAGGAGAGAGCAGATTTGACACATGTTGTTAGAGGGCTGATTGTAGTATCTAGGTTTGCATGAACTTCCCGATTGGTGAGTGAAAATTCTGAGACTTCATTTACAGTGAAGATATTAGAACATTTTTATAAACCACACCACGACAGCCCAAAGAAACCACTATGTGTATTTTAATTCTCAACTATTGCTGCAAAAATCTATATAAAAAAAACCTTTAAAGTAAAATTATGTTTTTTTTTAGAATAGTAGTACTTCTGCACCCACAGGGCATTCCAATGTAGTTGCCATTCAGTCCTAAATTAATATTCTGGTGATTTCCTGGCAGAAATGGTTGTTCAAATGCAACAAATGCATGACAGAATCATATTGCGGCTTTATAATGCCGGACTATTCTGTCAGGATACTGAGTAACAGGCTAGGGGTTAGAGCAAACAGAAGCAGAGCAACATGAGTAGCTGATGCATGTATGAAACCACTGCATGCAACCACATGTAATATGGTATATGTCTAAATAATAAAGATTATTTAATTGATCATAAGTCTCATCTTTGTATAAGCAACACAACATTACACATTCTAATCAGCATTCAACTTTCTCTCGGTGCATTATTGTGGAGAGTTTAAAATGTCATTAGATATACATCATTTCTTGATGTTTTGAACTACACCTATCTTTCAGAGTTATTAGTCTTTTTTGTTATGCAGTTTTGGAAACTTTTTAAATGAGTGTGATTCTAATTGGCTGCCTCAGTGGGGTTAAATGTATCACTGGCCCACTGGACAGACATAGTTGTCATGATTCAATTTCTATAGGTATTTTTATTGTCAAAGTTCTTCACAGATAAGAGCCCCTAATCTTTGATGTCCTATACAGTCTATGTGATGCCAGGCAATACTGTTTTATTTACACATAAACCACATCATTTAGCTATACAGATTTTTGTTAATTAAGCAACATCCAAGACAGAGTTGAGGGAGAGACAGTTCTCTCCAAGTACATTTAATGTGCCCTGCAGTTATGGCTATACTAAAGTGTTTTCATCTTGCTTTTTTTAAGGTCCTGGGTTCAAAATAAGAAGAAGGGGCATTCGGCTTGAAAACAGGTTGTTGTCACTGGGGATCCTTTGTGGTATTTGTTTATCCAAATTATACTGTGTTGCTTATTGCAGGATAACAGGTTTTTGAATCCCAATATAAGTGATTGGAATGGAGATTCCACTTGTCATGTACAGTTTAGTGAACTTCAGGTGTGTTGTGAGGCAGAGATGTGTACCGTAAATGTCAATGTGGGAAAACATGGGAAACAGGTTTTTCTGTTAAAACCTCAGTTCTTTAGTTTGGCAAGCTCGAAATGTACTTAAAACTTTTGGTATTCATTAGTAAACACCATTAAAAGCAATTATAGCTAACAAAAAAATTCTATAATTTGTCGTGCACTTCCATTCACCATAAAACAGGGTCTCAATCCTGGTCCTGGGCCGGTGTCCCTCGGTTTTGTTCCAACTGTGTCCTAAATGACTTAATTGGACAAATCATTACCAATTATTGTTCTAATTAAGTAATTTAGGGCACAGTTGGACCAAAAACCAGGAGGGACACCGACCGTCCAGGACCAGGATTGGACACCCCTGCCATAAAAGGTCTCAAATGTGCAGTTTAAAAAGAAACACAAACATGTAATTTCAATGTATTACATGTAAAAGACCATTCTCAGCTTAAAGTGTGTTACTTACTGGCTGCAAAGCATGTCAGTCATTAGAGTAAGCTGCTGGTTGGTTCCTGACAGGAAGGAAGGCCCTGGAGGTGTGGAAACGATGCCACTCTCCAGGTGAAATTATCTAGAAAGTGTAATATAGTCTAAAAGCAACCATATATATATAATTTATTTTTATTTTTTTTTAAATTTGGAATCGCCAATTATTTTTCAGATTTTTCTCCCCAATCTGAAATGCCAAATTATTTTTATTTCAACCTGGCCCAGCGCTGCTACCCCCACGCTGACTTGGGAGAGACGAAGCCGTCCACCTCAGAGCTACAGCATCGGAGGACCACGCAGCTTTGGGCAGCTTACAGGCATGCCTGCAGGCACCCAGCCAGTCTACAGGGGTCACTGGTGCGCGGTAAGCTGAGGACACCCTGGCCGACCTATGCCCTCCCCCACCCAGGCGGCGCTCGGGCAATTGCGCTCCGCCCCTGGGAGCTCCCATCCACAGTCGGCAGTGGAATAGCCTGGACTCGAACCAGACTACAGGGCGCATCCTGCACTCCACGCGGAGCACCTTCACCGGATGAGCCACTCGGGAGCCCCCTCGGATATAATTTTTGCCTTCCAGATGTCATGTTTAATGCTAAAAACTTACTGCTCTCATGTTTCATGCTAATAACCTAAACACATCATAATTTAATTATATACTGTACAATGCAGGGATATTTCACCTCAGGATGTAAGTTTGAATGGTAGTTCAAGTTACAACAGATCCCAGATCAGTCCCTTTAAGGAATATTGTCCCAAAAAAATAATACCATAAAGCTTGTTTTTGTTAGTAACCTTTGATAAAAAAGGCCCAGTGTAAATTCTACCAGAAAACAGAAAATTACATATAAGTGCCTTATTAAACAATGTATGGCAGTAATTCCTGTTAATTATTGCCAAGTAAAATAAAATGTGACCTTTGCAATATGAACTGTGGCCTGTGTATCACATTAATTAACGTGGCTTTTGTGAGGAGAAGCTTTTCCATCTCCCTGTGCAAAGGTTCTTGTCGACACAGCATGCTCACTATACAGAATCTTGAAAAACGTAATTTAAAATTTCAGGCAGACTAAGCGATCCTGTCCAAAAATATAATAAAACAGCAGTCCCTCCAGGATTCTGTGATTCTGTGATAGCAGAAATCAATACAGAATTCACATAAGGGTGTAGAACCGTTTTCCTCTCAGAAATACTCAGGCATGTTCATTTGTGATAGTTTATTTTGGTACTCAGCAACATCTGTTAACAAACAGCTTCAGCCTAAACTACAGTATGGGCAGCAGTGTGGAGAGGTGGTTAGGGCTTTGGACTCTTGACCGGAGGGTTGTGGGTTCAATCCCCGGTGGAAGACACTGCTGCTGTCCCCTTGAGCAAGGTACTTTACCTAGATTGCTCCAGTAAAAACCCAACTGTATAAATGGGTAATTGTATGTAAAAATAATGTTATATCTTGTAACAATTGTAAGTCGCCCTGGATAAGCACATCTGCTAATAAATAAATAATAATAATAATGAATTGATCAAACTGCAAAAGACAGTGCTGAACAGTACCACAAGGCCCTCCATGAAGACAGTGAGAAACTGCTTTGCACACAATAGTACTAGGTTTCCATGGAAACACAGCCTATAGAGAGTTGTATGTTTATTATTCAAATTTTACCGCTCACATGGCTAAATGTAGGCTTATGTTTATGCTTTTTGCACTGTTACATACCGATACATTCTATTAGTTCTATTTACTCAAATATGCATTTGTAAAGAGCGTTTGCATTGGGACACATTCAGCCCTCTAACCTCAGGATGCAGCTTATTTATCTTGTTAAAATCTGATGTCTTGAAGAAAGGATAACCTACCTGGCCACTTGATAATGCCACAGTCACAATGCAGTGATTCTGTATTAAGAGACAATGGTAGCACAATGGGTTGCTGCAATAGATTGAACCAATATTATAATGGCACCACTGTGGTAACAATTATATATTCTGACATACCAATGGGCAGTGGTTCCCATCTGTGGAACTCAAGAGCCATTCCAGATATTCCATCCAGGTCCTAAATTAATTAACTGAACAGACTAAGGGTCAGTTAACTAATTTAGGAACAAAGCCCTGGACTGGAATAGACCTGGAGACCTAGTCCTGGGGTGTATTGAGGGCAATATTCCGGTATTATAATGGAATCGCAAGTGTATTTTGCAAACAATTCTGTAATGGAAGAAAAGATTCACAAAACCAGTAATAGATTGCTCCTGAGTCATGTCAACAGCAGTTGTAGTTGATTTTTCACTGTGTAGTCACTCTTAAATGCTTTGCAATTGAATTTCTGAAACACATGTTTCCATCACAACATCAGTATTATACACTGTGATGGGGTGACCACCCCTTGTGTATATTTATTTATTTATGTATGTATTTTCATTTGTATCATCATTATTGTTATATTGTGTTTGTGTGCAGCGAACGAAAGCCGTCCGACATTATTATTTATTATTTGAGACTGGCGAAAAGCCAGCTGTATAATGTGTAGCTGGGTAAATGGGGTTAATTCCCCATCCCTATATAAATCTCGTGGGAATGTGGCTGGAGCCTTAATAAGGTCATTTTTTGATTAATGGGTAATTAATGCTTTAGCCACAGAATATAAAAGACCCACTCCAGGCTCATTAAGGGAGGCTTAAAGAGAGAGAAAACGACGGTAGATTGAGAGCAAGAGCTATCCGATTAGTGAAGAGCCAAAAAGGTACTTGCTTCTGCGCAACACCGTTAATGTTTGTGTTTGTTTTGGCCAAAGTGCCCTTTTCTTTTGTGTGTTTTTGTTTAAAGTATTTAAAAAAACACTGCAGCCATCTCTGCCACATACACACAGGCACAAACTGGATTGGGTGAGCTTGCATAAGCTATGGGCATGGTTGCAATTGAACTCTATTTGGTCCAGTGATGGATCATTGGAAAAAGTGGTGTTCTGAAGATTTTCAGCAGTGGAAAAACATTAATAATCTTATACTTTGGAATATCTGTCTGTATTACAACCATTTGACTCAGGCACTTTGGTGTTTGTTATAGATGGATCCTATAAAAAATAGTGTCACTTTCCCCTCTGTGTTCAATTAATAATTTCAGTTCTGCATTTGAAAGCCAACTACTCCAAGCGTGACACGTGTGTTGCCTCTAGTTGAAGACAATGGCAACAAGCATACTGACAAACTACTACTTTAACAGAAGAAAAACTTAAATGCTGTTATGGATGTATACATAATAGTTTAAATACTGGATCTTTATCCCACATGTTTTTAAATAAATTATTTGCTTAGGATTTAACTTGATCTAACATGTCTTCTGCAGGGTCTGGCTTTATTTATTGCTCTGTGGGTCAACAAACATGATCAGGTACAGTAGGTTCCATTCACACCCAACAGAGCTGACTATTGTGATATTCAGGGGTCATTGAAGTGCAGAGTTTATGTTTTTGATGAGATGTGGAGATGAAAGGTGATACAGGTGGCACATTAATTATGGTGCTGCTGCTATAGCTTTACAGAGCCATTAATAAAGTACCAGATAATGAATCCTGTCTTTAGGAAGCACTTTTTTAAAAAACATTTAGCTTTATAGTTTAAATGTGTAAAAAATATATGATATTTTTAAAGCGCTTACTCTTATTAATCTTTTAATGATAATTTTACACAACTGAGTAGAGGTACAGTTTGTCCCCACAATAAATTACATTAAATTCAGTTAAAAGATAAAGCCAATGCTGAAGAAATGTTTAAAAAAAAATAAAAATAAATGTAGTGTTTGAGAATATACTTTAGATGTCACAGAAACACTCGTGTAATCACAATAAAAATTAAAAAATAAATGCAAGACCTTATTTTAATGCAGTAATATTTTGTTCTCTATTTTGTTTTAAAAAATATGTATTTATAATTATACTTGTAAATGTAAACATCCATAGTTCATTAATATACTGTAAACCATGAAACTAAAGGTTTGCAATCTTCCTTCTATAATTGTATTTCCAAAGACATTAAACCGGTTTCCTTTTGTGTTTTCTGTTTGCAAATTTAGTCAGACGCTTCGTCTGGGACATGTTACCTGCTGTGTTCAGTTACGGGAAAAGCAACTGGGGATTGGCCAGCTGTGGATCCCTAACCAGCTGGCAGGGGTGTCCCGGCAGAGGATCTCATGATAAAAGGAAACCGCTGATACACCTCAATGCTTTGAGTCAAGGACCAGGACCATCACCACTACCCCTGACAACAAACCGTCTATGATTTCCATTACATGAGAGTAGGTATTAAAACTTCATGCTGATATTGGGGACTCAGCTCTCGCCAAGATACGCACCAACTAAGACATAGCTTCTTTTACTGTAAACTAATGTGATCCATCTGCGTTTCCTTCCATCTGATGATGTAGATATCCTTCTGCCTGGTGTTGATGGCTGAAGTGTAATGCTGGCTCCAGGGATCAGCCTATTTTGCCTCCTTGGCGCATCAGCACACACAACAGCTGCAATGCTGGCTCCAGGGATCAACCACAGCGCAGCCTCCTTAGCGCATCAGCATGACAACCGTCTGGACTGAGCTGAGTAGGGTACTTCTCTGGGGTCTTCAAGTGGGCACTAGAGAGTGACATGAAAACGGGACTCCCGCAGGACCCACGGGATTCCCGCGGTACGGGAAAAAAAATGGTGTTAAATTTTGTGGCATGGGATGGTGCAGGAGTGAAGCTTACGGGAACGGGCGGGACTGGGAAATAAAAAAAATAAATCGCCCAGGACGGGTAAGAACGGGATTTAAGCTTCGGGGAATGGGAAGGAACGGGACTACTCTGCCACCAGCAGACAGGAAGAGTGTTTTTTTGCTCTTTAAAGTCATTAAAGAGCCTATGACATGGAACTTGACTGCTACCATAAACATAAAACATAATATTAACATGTCTCACTTGAACATGTAATCACATTAATTTTACCAAATTATTTTTAATCACGCTACAGTTACTCAAATAATACCCGGAAATTCACAGAGGGCAATCTCCATTTCCTGGTGTGGGGCCAGGAGACTGTGACCGCAGGCTCCTTACATCTGCCATTATGGATGACAGCGACAGTGAAAGTGAGAGTAGCCTAATTTTATCAGTTTCAGACACCTCTTATGAATGTGAATCATGTAGTGATAGATCTGATGTAGAGAGAAAACAGGGATTGTCTCCCGTATCAATTCGAGCTGTAGGGTCAAACTCGGAGAGAGACTCTGACAACACCAACCCGGACGGACCAGGGACAGCAGATGTCCGCGGAAAATCAGCGTCTTGGCAACACGGAATGGTTAATAAAAACCCTTACATTTAACATAAATTGATACTTAAAATATTTCATATTACCCATAATTGTGTAGTTATGTCAGTCCTTTAGTTAACAATATTGATACATCAATTATTGATACTAGCAGAATAACCGAACGCTGTGGATTGCTACTGGCATGTATTTAACATATCTCTCTCTATAGACATATGTACAGTATATTAAGGATGTGCACATTTTCGGTTTTTATAAATATTACCCCTAATCATACTGCAGAGATGACAACGGCTACGATTTGGCCGTAGCAGCTACTATTTTGGAGGTTCTGCTACTGTGCTACCTTGAGGGGTATGTATAATATTACAATTTTTTAATAAATAAATAAATGATGGATACTCCCCTGAACGTTTATGAAATATTATTTCAATACCATGTTTTTTGTTGTTGTTTTCTTTAAAATGAATTAATGGTTTGTAATACTCTGTTTCATTGACATATTAAATTATCTGAGCCGGGTTGCTTAGTAACCGGTTTAGAAACTTAAACTTCCGCCCAAAACTCTATTACCGAATTTATATATTACATCATTATATTGCACATTGTGTTTATAAAGACCCTGTGCTTGCACTGTATTTTTCTGAAAAACAAAAACTAAAACAAATTACTTCGTATACCGTTTGTGTTGAATGCAAAACCCTATAAACCCTAATTTGATACATGAATACAAAAAGATCTGTACCTCCAAATAATTGATCTATGTATATTACGGGATGGGATGGGACAGGATTTTTTTACGGGACGGGACGGGATGGGAAATATTTGGACAGTACAGGTCGGGACAGGATTGGAAATGATGACTCTTTCATGGGATGGGACAGGAACATTTTTGACATTCACGTGTCACTCCCTACTGGGCTCCTTCCATCCTTGGTGTTTCGTCGACTAGACCACGACACCTTAAGAGGGCTCGACAGTGATGAAAAAGACCAAACCTCCCACCACCACGTGTGGAACCGGGATCAAGGTTTTTAACTGGAGTAGGGATGAGTTTAGTGAATTGTGTCAAAATAACCCCGTGGACAAAGCTATGAGACAAAGCTATGGGAACACTCTCTTGCACTTTGTATGACAGACTTGACTCCCTTCTCTTGTTGACCTGACAGAGCAAAGTATGCATGAGAAATACACTCAACTTGACTAGAGGTAGCCACCACATATAGGGGTAGATGTAAGTATACTCCTATATGTGCTAATAAATAAATAAAGTATAGGCTCAGTACAAATAAATAAATTATAGGCTGATGCAAAATTCAAATTGCACTGTGCCCTATGTAAGCTTAAGAGCAATGCAAATTACTCAACACGCACAAATAATGATCCGCAATTATGATAATGAGGGTCTCAATGAGCGCATCGGTCTATTTAGCGGCCACACTGGCAGTTAGGAGTACAGAGAGCAGTAGTTGCTGTATGACATTTGTGGAGCACGAGAATACAAACCAAAAAAATATATGTCAGAGGAAGGGCAGCAAAGTCCTCTTGGCGCACGGAAAATAAAAGTTTTCTGAGAAGGAGCTGAGAGTCGTTATGGCTGAGGTCACTCAGCATGAAACTGAGTTGTTTGGAAAAGCCTCAGCTAATATCAGTTATGGTATCCTTAGGAAATGACATGTACGGGCCTGCCCTTTTCAGCATGACATCCAGAAATTTGCCAAGCACTCTGGAAAAGGTGGATTGGGCTATCCCTCCAGACATTCCAACTGTGGTCTGAAAGGAACCAGAGGCTAAGTAGTGCAGAGAACACAGCACTTTCACATGTGCAGGGACAGCGGTCCCTAGACTGAGGGGGGTCTAGCTCATCCCTCACTTCAGCTATTAGGTCTAGGATGACCTGCGGAGTGAGACAATAACGCTTTAGCACCATTCTTTACATACGCCGCATTATGGGAGTTTTGCAACCACAAATCACTTTGTGTGTATCCTTACATCTACCCCACAGTAACAAAAGCTAAGAAGAGTTAAATAAATACTTGATATATACATTTAAATTTCATACACTGGTATAAAGACAGGTAGGTACATATTTAGGAGCAGCAGCTGTGGGTTCAATCCCAGATGGGAGACACTGCTGCTGTACCCTTGAGCAAGGTACTTTACCTAGATTGCTCCAGTAAAAACCCAACTGTATAAATCGGTAACTGTATGTAAAAATAATGTGTAAAAAATAATGTAATTGTATGTAAAAACAATGTGATCTTGTAACAATTGTAAGTCGCCCTGGATAAGGGCATCTGCTAAGAAATAAATAATATTAATTTAGGTAGATGTGTAGACAGGTGTGACAGATAAATACATAAATAAATTAGAGCAATTAAAGGAAAAATATAGGCAATAAGGATGTATATCTTTCTGTGCAAATTTATCAATTACCTTACGTTGTTGTGTTTTAAATAGTAGGAGAATTGTACTGAATCTGTCCGTATAGATTTTTTTCCATTTCCTTTGTTGGGTAAATCATGATATACCACAAACAATAAGCACAGCTTTTTTCTTTTCATATTGCACACTTTTAATGACTGGTTACAAAAAGTAGAAGAATCTCTCTTTTTTTTTTATTTGTTTTTTGTTTTTGTACACCACAGCTGTAGAATTGCTGTTCCATGATGCTTGTTAATCTCTAAATGTACTGCTATGGCATCATTTTAGCCATAACTTTGTCATACTTTTGAATTTTTTGCAGATAATTTTTCACACCAGTTAGAAAGACAGCTGTGAGAGGACCAAGCAGAGGATTATGTGTATGCAGTCTAACTTCATGTAGTTGATTTACTGTTTACAATGTTACACATCGCACCAAGTTTAAAATATAGTATTTTGAACAGTATTTTGTTTGGTACTCTTAGGTGTATAGGTTTAACATTTTTGCAATACTTTTAATTTCTTACCTGTTTAATATCCTATTATTTATATGTTGTATAGTTCTCTATTGCTGTTTGTGATATTAATTTTTTTTTAAATGTACTATGCATAATAACTATTCCAGCAAAAATGTCCTTTTTCAACTTGCTTCTGAAGACTGAAGTTCTAAAATTAGATTTTATTTTTTTTTGGAAAGGACCACTATGGTGTGCATCTCAAATTCCTGCCCATCAACAACAGGTGGTAAGTAAATGAAAAATCTCTAAACAAAATCAGTTTCATCTGCTCACCCCTACGGATCAAACCAAATCACTTCAGAAACTGAGCTTAACCTAGCCACAGCAATAGAGAATGATAGATATCACAAATAACAGGATTTTAAACAGGTAAGAAATGAAATATTATGAAAATGTAAATTATATCATGTATGTAGAATATATATATATATATATATATATATATATATATATATATATATATATATATATATATATATATATATATAATGCCAGGCATAATTTTAGTCAATGGGAGTCAGCAGCATTAATGGATGGTACTGCATTAATTATGCAGTACCATCCAGTAACCGTCCAGAAAACCTTAGGATGGAACATTAGTCATGTCATGTTCATGTCAAAGACCAAGGGAAGCCACTAGATGGTGATAATACTCCAGGTGTTGTAACACCACATGATGCAAATATCTGCAACGTCAGTATGAGAATTTGCTGGATTTATGAAAAGCAAACACACAGGAGTACTCTGAAAGTACTCTGCTATATGGCGACATTTAATCAATCATCAAACCAATCAAACATGTCTTTTACATTAAGCACCAGTATAAAATTATCCCTGGTGTTGTCCTCCTATTTGTTTTAAGGAATGTGATTGAATAGCTCCATATGACAGGAAAATAGTCCAGGTAATAAAATGAGTATTGTATTTTTTGATTGCAGATTGAATGTCTCCATATAACAAGGGAATTATGCAGGTGTTGTATCCTTTGATTACACCCCTCACTCACTGGGAACCAAGTATACCACAAAGGGTAAGAACAGGTCATTCACAAGGCTATCCTGTCACGAAATTGCAATATGAAGCAATACATAATTAAATAGTTTATTTCGTGCAAATTACAATGTTATCCTGAGTATGGATACTTGTCTGGAATTTGACCTTAACCTTTCAATTTAAAATGCTTCTTTTTGCATTAGTTTTGCTGGTGAAGGAAAACACTGTGCAAACATGGCTTTTTTATTTTTATCTTTCTCCTCTCCAACAGGATATAACGGGGATCCGCAAATAATAGTAGGCTCTGTGGTTTACCTACCATGAACACTGGTGCTGAGTTAAGACTGAGCTAACCCTAGATAGTGACTGGACTTACTATGTTCTGCTTTTAATGCTTTGATCATTATTGTTCCAATTCTTAGTAGACTGATGACAGCTAACAACATAATGCCGTGAATCTTACATGTACTTTTAATATACAGGTCTCAAATGTGAAATTGTGAAAGAAAAACATATTTAGTAAAAAAATACATTTTATTTAAACCATGATATCTGGTAATACAGAGAAATCTCTGTTTGCAAACCATGTTTTCAGCTGGAATGCATTTCCTGGGTTTTTTCTCCAGGAGGGTGAAGCAATGGCTCCAATGGCTTCTTTCCTGTTATTAACAACAATTTGCCACATTCTCACGAGCTGTCTGGCAGATACGAGCTGCTACCATTGCATCTGCCAGACAAAAGACAAAACATTTGTTTTCTTTAAAATCACAAAATACATTTAAATCAAACAATAACAACATCACCCGTTCCCAAACAATACATTCCTTTAAATAATAATACACCAATACATTTTTAAATCATAGCAATACATTCACCCGTAACACATAAACACACATTTAAACTGCAGGGCTTTGCCCAGAACGAAGGCTCCCACATCGTAACTGTCGCACGGTAGCTCATACAGGGTAGTGCTGTGTGCGCAACTCGTAATAGATGTCATCATTACATGCTACAGCCCGATCACATGATAAAGGTGATAAATTTTGGTACTAAAACTAAATTTATTTCATAACAATAACCTAACCCTAAACCTAAGGTTCATGCGGTATTGGCCGACGATCACCAGTTAATTCTCACAAGGTAATCACTATGTTCAGTGTTCTCCCCCTCCCATACCCTGTTTATCGTCCCGTGGTAGCGGTGTTGAGGGTGAATGAAGTACAACGTAAATTATGAGTTGCACACGCAGCACTACCCTGTGTGAGCTCCCTGCGAGAGCTACGCTGTGTGAGCTACACTGTGTGAGCTCCCCTGCGTGAGCTACCCTGTGTGAGCTACCCTGCATGAGCTACCCTGTGTGAGCTACCCTGTGAGAGCTACGCTGTGTGAGCTCCCCTGCGTGAGCTACCCTGTGTGAGCTACCCTGTGAGAGCTACGCTGTGAGAGCTACGCTGTGTGAGCTCCCCTGTTAGAGCTACCCTGCGTGAGCTACCCTGTGTGAGCTACGCTGTGTGAGCTCCCTGCGTGAGCTACGCTGTGTGAGCTCCCTGCATGAGCTACGCTGTGTGAGCTCCCTGCGTGAGCTACGCTGTGTGAGCTACCCTGTGTGAGCTACCCTGTGAGAGCTACCCTGTGTGAGCTACGCTGTGTGAGCTCCCTGTGAGAGCTACCCTGTGTGAGCTACCCTGTGAGAGCTACCCTGTGTGAGCTCCCTGCATGAGCTACGCTGTGTGAGCTCCCTGCGTGAGCTACGCTGTGTGAGCTACACTGTGGGAGCCTTCGTTATGCAGATCTACATACATCTTGCTTTGCCCTGCCCCCTCTCATTATGTGCAGAGCTTTTCCTCTGCCCTGCCACAAGGATAAAAAGAAGAAATGTATTATGTATCCTTCCACTCAGAAAAAGTAGTCCCTGAGGACTGTTTCATTTTGATTATTATTATTATTATTATTATTATTATTATTATTATTATTATTATTATTATTATTATTATTTATTTCTAGCGGACTCTTATCCAGGGCAACTTACAATTATTACACAAGATATCACATTATTTTTTTTTACATACAATTCCGCATCCAGCGCTCAAAGGAATATCACAGACTTTTGCCAAGCTTTTTGAGATGTTATAGTAATAAAATAATGACTTGGATCGCATTATTGAGGAGTTTGGTGAGAAAACGAGTGATCAGGAGGATTTATAAGTATGCACGACTATGAAGAGATATGTGATAAATAAAGCAAACAAGGGGTGGGGCAGGGTTGGAGATTATTATTTATTTCTTAGCAGACACCCTTATCCAGGGCGACTTACAATTGTTACAAGATATCACATTATTTTTACATACAATTACCCATTTATACAGTTGGGTTTTTACTGGAGCAATTAAGGTAAAAAGTACCTTGCTCAAGGGTACAGCAGCAGTGTCCCCCACTGGGGATTGAACCCACGACCCTCTGGTCAAGAGTCCAGAGCCCTAACCACTACCATTCATTGTACATTTTTCGAGATGACATGGCATTTTGGAATTGATGGCAGACTGATTTCCTGCATGTGTGTGTGTGTGTGTGTGTGTGTGTGTGTGCGTGCGTGTGGGCGGGGGGTCATTAAGTGCTGTGATTGACTGTGCAGCAAGAATTGTCTTACTGCATGGCTGTGACATTACAGACCAACCCACTTAACTGATCTATTAACATCACTACGCCTTCATAACAATACATTTTTTTAATGACTGGCCGAAACAAAAAAACTGTGCAGTGTTTCAATTCAATAATGTCTTATGTTAATTAGATACCCACTTAATTTGCATAACATTCCTTATACTGTCGGTATTGGGGTTTTGAAACTGTTCTCATCCTCCTGGCTATTTTTGATTTTTGATTTTTGTTCGGCAGACGAAAAACAGCCAGAAGTTAAAACACAGCCACAAAAGCTCTCCTCGACGTTCGGAAAACCTTTGATATTCAGGGACATTATGACTGGACTGTGAGCTGGAGGGGCCAAAGGGATTTTTGGTCCATAACTGGCAGAAATTGACCTAGAGGATGGTTTTCATGCACATGGTCATGAAATTATTTATCATGATTGATAATAATGTTGTTTTTTTTTTTCATTAGTGCATCATTTTCACAGTATACATGAGGCTTTAAAGCAAGTTGCAGGTTGCAGCAGAATAAATGGGTCCCTAATTTGTCACATGGTTTGTTAGAGGATTGCGAGTCTTTTTGACATCTGTATTCCGACACTACTCTGAAATTAATTACTTTACTCAGGTCACAAAATGGATGAACATTTATATTTAAAAAATACATTTGCCTGGAACCAACATGATTATATTGGATTTAATTTAAGACCGATTTCAGGTAGCCATTAATTCGTTATTTTTACCTTCACTACTACGAATACATAATTGTATTAATCTTTATCAAGAAAACGGCAGTAAACTTTGATAATTCTTTGTATCTGGTAAGGTTTGTTAATTAAAAGTCAGTGGAAGGAGGGAATGTTCAGATATAAATTGAACTCAACCTGCCTGTGGATAAACTCTAGGTCTTGTCATTTGGATAAAATGATTTCAGTAGTATTTTCTAATATAGTGACAAGACGTCTAACCTGTTACGTAGCTTAAATTCAACGAAAAATGATATCTGACATCCAGGTTTACATATCATTTGCTCAGCGGGCCTTCAAAAATAAGACAGAACAGCAGCATTGCACTAAGAATGATTGGATGTGTCCATTGGATCAGAAGATACTGTTGTCTGATTTGTGGGTTCATGTATTATATACAGCAGAGAAAGAAAAGTGAGATGAGTAGCCATTTCAAATCTAAATTGATAATCAGATTTAAATGATTAAGTCAGAGATTGCAGGGCTGTGTAACGATACAGGAACGCAAAACAGACAGCCCATTCGGGAATTCAGATCCAGCATTCGAGAATTCAGAGCGAAAAAAAAAGAAGCTTTGTGTTAAAGGTAAAATGGGCAGCAGCGTTTGCATTTTTTTTAATAGAATTATATATCATGATTTATCAGAAATACTGTTACCATTTTTTACATAGAGGAATTTAAGTAGTCATGGGTTTTGTCATGCTAAAATGATTGTGTTAATGATGTCCCTATTTTTTGTGAACATAAAGTACAGAACAAAGTGACCTCATTCAAATAATTTCAGTGGAGACTGAGAGTTCTTTAATCTGCTTTCTTGTTTAATTTAAAAAATAACAGGCCAAGAATAGCCGGTCTTAATCTGAATTTCAAGGATATTAATAGCAACTCCAATTTCTGCTAAATAGCGAAGTGTTCAAGTTGTACATTTTGCTAAATTATTTTGTTTTCATGAATAAGTAAACTTAAGAAGGGCTGTAATTGTAATAAGTAACACATACGGTACTGCACTACCAATAAAGTTTATTGATAGACAGGGCTTGCACTGTCACTTTGTTAAGTTTCAGTTGTTAATAAAGTTGTTGTTGTTGACCTCTAGCTGGTGCCAGAGTCGTCATACTTTTATAAACATAACATGGTGTCAGAAGCAACAACAACAACAAAAAAAGTAAATAAATAAATAAATATAGATATATTTCACACAGTAAAAAGAAACTATGGATCAGTTTAAGCCACCGCAAAATTTATAGTTGGAAGGAAATGTGAGGTGAATTGGGGAAGGTGGATCCAGGGATTCAAAGTGCACATGAAAGCCTCTGGTGCGAATGAGAAACAGGAGGACACTCCATGTGCAATTCTATTACACTGCGTCGGGGAAGAAGCCCTGGAAGTGTACAATAACTTCATATACGGAAAACAAAAAAGATGATTTGGAAACTCTGATTGCCAAATTTAAGGAGTACTGCAACACAGTGTTTGAACGATATACATTCTAGTAGTGCAGTCAGTTTGTGACTGAATTAAAAACTAAAACTAAACCATGTGAGTTTGGTGATCAGCATGATATTATGATAGAGACAGAATTGTGTTTGGTGTTAGTGACATGTGTCTAAAAGGGATTCGCCAGATTTAACACTGCACAAATCTCCCTCACAGGTGAAGCAATTAAAAACTCAGATACGAACGCTGCAAGGCCATGGAGAAAAAGCAGTATATGCAGTAAATCCGAAAGCCACTGTCCCAGATCATGTCCAGCATAAGGCAAAACATGCAGAAAATGCAATGGAAAAAAATCCCTTTTCTACAATGTGCTTTACAATAAATCAGAAAATACACGCTGTAGAAAAGGGATTTTTTTCCTGTTGCATTTTCTGCATGTTTTGCCGTATGCTGTAAATGTATTACCACTCAACTGCTATGAGAAAATGTCTGAATAATCACCACTGATGAAGACAGACACTGTGTTAATGGCATACGGAAATTTTAGAGTGAAGCCACTAGGGAAAACAACCATGAAGTGCAGCACTAAGGATACAATTCAAGAGCTAGTATTTCACATTGTTGATCTTGCATCACCACCCATGCTAGGTCTGAAAGCTACCAAAAGCTTAACCCTAATAAAGAAAGTGGAGATGTTAAACAACAAAATGCCACTGACCAAAGAGCAGTCAGGTGAAGAATACAAGGATGTGTTCAGTGGATTAGGTCAGCTAGAAGGCAAGTATCACATTGAGACAGATGAGAAGAGTCATCCATTCACCAAGGAAAATGCCATACGCTTTGCAAAGCAAATTAAAATAAACACTCAATTAGCTAGAAGCCAGTGAAGTAATAGACAAGGTAGACAGAGTCACTGACTGGGTTAATAGCCTAGTCATTGTTGAGAAAAAAGATGGATCGCTCAGACTGTGCTTAGACCTGGAAGATCTGAACAAAGCGATAAAATGGGAACATTTTAAAATCCCAGTGGCTGAAGACATAGCTAATGAACTGAGCAGCAAGAAAATGTTCACCATACTTGTTGAAAAGGATGGATACTGGCAAATAGAGCTGAATGAAGAGACGCCATTTGGGATTTCCTCTGCCTCAGCAGTCTTCCAGAAAAGAAACAAGAAAACATTTGGCGACAGTCAAGGAGTAAAAGTTTTTTTTTGATGACATCATAATTGCTGCTGAAGACATCGTGCAGCATGACCTGATTCTGAAGAAAGTCATGAACAGAACCAGAGAGGAAAATGTGAAGTTTACAAAATCAGAATAGAACTGAGAGTCAAAGAGGTTAAATATGTAGTCAATATAGTCTCTGAAGATACATGCCATCACAGAAACACAAAATTGGAAAATAAAATTCAAAATTGCGCGTGTGAAGTTAGTTTTCAGGTTTGTTTTAGCGGAACAGGCTCTGCATGGCTCCTGCGACGCCTCGCCCCCCCACAAGCACCACAGGCCTGACTGGGCCGGTTACATTTAACTAGTATAATATATATACAGTATATTGCACATGGCTTCCGTTTCATGAATCAGGGAAAATGGGTCAGTGTGCCAAAAAGCTGAAAATTCATTTACAAACAATTTTTAAAAAACATAACTAATTTCCCGCCGCACATCACATTTAGAGTGGAGGCTTCATCTGGCTTCTATGACAGTGAAAAAAAAGTAACGTTCTGCCTTGTTTGGCTTCAGTTTCCCAGACTTGCAGATCAAACAGCAGCTTTATTTGTTGTGAATTCAACGTTTCATTTACATCATGAAACAGTCTCACAGTCTCCCGATGGATACCCAGATATGCAATCGAATTGTCTAACTTTTTGATTTGGGATCTGATGTGTTCAGGTCAAAAATGCCATTCACAATCTTTCGAGGACTCGTTGGTATCACTCAGCAAGATTGGCGCTGAGTTGGGAGAGGCTACACAAGCGACAATGCTCTGAGAAGGATTGTTATTATTTTGTATGATGAATATTGTTTTAATAGTGTTTATTATTAAGATTTGGGATGGGAATTTCAAATAGTTTCCTATTTGAAAACACAAGGTGCAACATTTTTGTGTATTCGATTACCCAAACTCTGGTCCCTTACGCTCCCAAGAATAAAAGGCAAATGCGTGTGTACAAGAAGACAGCATAACAGTGTAAGCCAGTAAAGTTTAGCCGGGTTCACAAAGTGTACAAATAAGATCCAAGACGAGATTTCTTCATTCAATACCCTATATCCTTAGGCACAAGTTTTTCCTTTTGTTTACTGAAAATACAGAACTCAATGAGCAGCAACGTCACAGCGCGTATCTCTTCCAATTAAAGCAACAGTAGCATAATATTGCGCAAACCATCAAATAATAATTTTTGCTGTAGTGTATTCAGAATAAAATAACACCTATCAGATAGCAACCTAAATATTCTACATCAGTTTAATTCTAACAAACAATATTTATAAAAAAAATCTTAATAGTGTAAATATTGTAACCTGGCCAAAACAATAGAAAATACATTCCAACATTACAATAGCTTAACATTACTAATTACGACTAGCCATCAAGTACTGACATCAGATGAATCTAAGTCAAGTTACTTTGTTTATTCAATAACCTGAAAATAATTCAAAACAAGGATACCTGGTTGTACTTTTAATGGTCAGTGCAAATGGTGACGTTACTCCATCCATTCACAGAAAGTCAAGAGTAGATGTTTTACATTGAACTGCAGGCCAGTTAAAAAAAGAACTCCTTTCCAACTTCAAGTATCTTGCCTTTTCTTATAAGTCACTGCGTTGTTCTGCTTAACATTTAGTATGTCTTTATATTCATCATAACGTTAAATTACCTTTCTAATTTCGATGTTACCCAAGTTTGGATTACTTCTTTTAGCACTTGCTATATACGTTATTTTATTTCAGTTCACACATTCAAAGTTTGCCGGTGCCATTCTCCCAGAAGCTGTTTCACCACTGGCTAGCAACAGCTGCAGAAGCTGCTGTGTACAGCCATTACAGCGGAACTCATGCAGGGATCTTAACATTAGCTAAAAACAAGGCAATAAAATTGGCAACATTTTCAAACAGAATATGATTACTATGGAATGTTGTTATTACAACCATTGCATAATTAATTAGGGTCCTTACGTTTAATATGCAAATAACAACGGGTTTAAGACTGACATAACACGTGTTAAGTGTCAGCATTGAAAAAATAAAATAAAGACACGTTTGCTTCTACTAGTAGCTAAAGGTTTTTTTTGTGTACTCGAATATGTAATATGCCTACCTTATCAGCTTCAGGTGATCTCTCTAGAACAAAGAACGAATAGCCTGATTGGTTCTCCTTATTCGTTAAGAGCATGGCCTTCTCCCGCTTCATGCTGTCTAAGTAAGGTCACAAACTCCGCCATGAGAGATCAAAAATTCTTTTCTGCACACAGTGCACCGGGTTTTGAAAATATTGGCATGAACTTTGTTCACCCATGTAAAATCCTTCTCCCATTCGTCTCCCATTTTTGCATCCGCTTTTTTTTTGAGGTGTTACCGAATTTGCCATCGTGTCTGAAATCGGTCAGCTAGGTTATATGTTTCATAGCTACATAGCTACAGCAGCACACACCACCCAATAGGATTTAGAACTGCCTCGCGCTTGTCGATCCTTTTCGCGCAGTATGTGTAAAGTGAATAATTGTTAATCAAATGAACTACACCTCCCATAATTACCTGCTAACTCTGAGATGAATCCGGTTCCGGTAGGAAGTTGGTGCTTCACCAGAGACGGAGATCTCTGACTTCTCATGCTTGAAAAATACATTTGGCTCAATAGTGCAAAATACGATTTGACACAGAACACAACATTTTATTTACCAATACGGGACGATTCCGTATTATACGGAACGGGTGGCAACCTTACTGTGCGTGTATGTGTGTTCATAGTAAATCGATCTTTGTAACATGTCAATTAAATATTATTAATAAGAGAACTAATCAACCCAGATAAACATAACATTATCAATTATTGAATTGTTCCTACACTGATATATATGTTAATAAACAATTACTTATTATGCCAATTATATATACTGTAGTTTTATATATATATATATATATATATATATATATATATATATATATATATATATATATATATATATATATATAATGGACGCTCTTAAGAAAAAAGACAATTAAACATTCAGCGGAGACAAGGAGACTAGTGGCACCAAATCAGCCAATCAAAAGCCCATCGAGGATTGGAGCTCCCAGGGGGCGGCACACAATTGGCTGAGCGCCGCCCGGTGGGAAGGAGGGTTAGGTTGGCCAGGGTGTCCTCGGCTCACCGCGCACCAGCGACCCCTGTAGTCTGGCCGGGCGCCTGCGGGCTTGCCTGTAAGCTGCCCAGGGCTGCTTTGTCCTCCGACGCTGTAGCTCTTGGGTGGCTGCAGGTGAGTCTGCAGTGTGAAAAAAGCGGTCGGCTGACGGCACACGCTTCCGAGGACAACGTGTGTTCGTCTCTGCCCTCCCGAGGCAGCGCGGAGGTGGTAGCGGTGAGCTGAGATAAACAAAAATAATTGGACACTATTAAATTGGGGAGAAAACTACAAACAAACTACTAAATTAAAAAATAAAACGGGAGAAAATAATTACTGAATAAAGAATAAAAAGCTAACAAATTCCGACATTATTTCTCAGTTTATGTTATTATTGCGTGCATCTGAAATGATACAAAATAATGCCGACAGTTCTCTCATTTACAAATTGCAGTGGGGGGGAGGAAATTAAGTTAAGTTTCTACACCTGCAACATTAAAGCACATTTTGACAGGATGTAAGGTGGCTCTTAGCCAAGGACGGTTTACTTGGCGCCATGACCAGGTGCTGCGATGTTTGGCCTTAGCATTGGAAGACAAGCGTAACATGACCAATAAGTTGCCACCTGTTCCATCAAAACATTACACACAAAAGACAACATTCCTCCACCCAGGAGAGCAACCACCAAGAAAAGGTGTTAAAACCAATCCTCGCCCAGGACAACTGGAAGCTGCTAGAGACTGGAAAATGCTGGCAGATGTTGGTCAGCTGCTTATTTTTCCACCTGAGATTGCCACCACTAACCTTCGACCAGATATTGTCTTGTGGTCTGGATCAGCACGCCTTGTTCACCTGGTAGAGTTAACAGTGCCATGGGAGGATGCTGTAGATGAGGCGTATGAGAGGAAGAAACTGCAGTATGCTCAACTAGCCACTGAAGCGGAACAGCGAGGATGGAGAGTCCGGGTTTACCCAGTGGAAGTGGGTTGTCGAGGATTTGTGGCACACTCTACAACCCGGTTTCTCAGAGACGTTGGATTCAGTGGCCAAGAGTTGCGCCGCACAGTGAAGAACTTATCTGAAGCAGCAGAGAGGAGCAGCAACTGGCTGTGGTTGAGACGGAAAGATTCTGGCTGGGGATCTCAAGCACAATAGAAAGAAAGAAACGCTGATGCACGGGTAAAGCTGGGCTGAGTTGAGTGGGGGACGGAGGGGGGTGATGTTGGGACGCCAGAATCACCGTCGAGCCCTCTTGAGGTGTCGTGGGCTAGTCGACGAAACACCGAGGATGGAAGGTGCCCACTTGAAGACCCCAGAGATGTACTTAGCTCAATCCAGACGGTTGTCATGCTGATGCGCTGGGGAGACCGCACTATGGTTGATCCCCGAGCCAGCATCGCAGCCGCTAGTGTGCTGATGCGCTAGGGAGGCAAAATAAGCTGATCCCTGGAGCCAGCAATACACTTCAGCCATCAACACCTGACAGAAGGATATCTACATCATCATATGGAAGGAAGCGCAAATGGATGGAGACACATATGGATCACATTAGTTTACTGTGAAGCTACGTCTTAGTTGGTGCTTATCTTGGCGAGAGCCGAGTTCAAATCAGCATGAAGTTTTAACATCTACTCTCATGTAATGGAAATCTTCCACTTTATTTATCAGTAGTCTAACAAAATAAAAAAGGTCAATTTATTTTACAGAGAGAGAGAGAGAGAGAGAGAGAGAGAGAGAGAGAGAGAGAGAGAGAGATATTGATTAGTACTAAAACGTTTCTTGGTCTTATGTTCTTAGCTTGTTTTTTTTGCCAGGATTTTATTAAACAAAATAGCATTTTTTGGTTTTTTTTAAAATTGAAATGAATGGGTAGAAACGTTGAACATAAAACCTAAACAAATCAAGCGCATAGACATCATCATGTTTGTTCAGTAATTGTAAAAATGATTGTGTTTCTTATTTGCTCCAAGTCTGCCAACTTGTTTTTATCATCAAAGCAAAAAATAAAACCACCTCTAGCGAGAGAGCTTGTCATGCGAGTAAAAACTTCTTAAAAATTCGACTTAAACCATTTTCCATAGCGTTTGTCGCATATATTTGCTTATTCGCATAAGTGTTACTGAGCTTAAAAGTTGGATGGAAAAAGGCCTTATAGACACAGAGACAGTTAACCAGCAACTGCAGGGAATATAGGGGGAAATGAACACAATACAGCGGGGATTACATTACACAAGACAGGGGAAACAGCAGGATTACAATACACAAACACAATTACATAAATGCACGGATCGCTACTATAACAGCGACTTACAGTAGCACATACACATGTATAGATAAACAGGTAGTGATATATAGATACAGAAGATAAATAGATACCGGTAGATAAGATTTGACATTGGTCGTGTTTTCAGCAACATTTATTAAGAGATTTGTTTTTTGTTTTCAACAACACTGAAAACTTGAATGTGAAGCGATGTTTCAGAACGATGTAGTAGCCTACATAATATCCTTTTAGGTCTATTTTTGGAATTCGTACATGCTGTTTGATTTTGCCGCTTCCAACTATTTATTATTTTTAATGGCGACATTGTAGAATCCCACAGGAATTACATCTAAGCTCTCTTTTGACCAGTCCAAAAAAAAAAAAAAATCACTTTCAAACCCAGTACTTCTCTCGCACGTCTCCTCACTCTCGCGTGGTGCGCTGGCGTGTTGGTGGACAGCTGTTGCGTTTTCAGCAGTTTTAATCTGTTATCACTTAAACCTGGCAAGTGGCAATACTGCAGCAATGCTCTTAATGTTCATATTGAAGTAGTTTACACTTTTTTTTTTCATTAAAAGTTGTTCTTTGTTGAAGTTAATGATCAGCTTTCATATTTTGTTGTGTACTCATTTAATCATACCAAGTAGTGTAGAAGACGTTTTTCAAATCTAGTAAGCTTATTTTTTAATAAAAAAAAACGACAACAGAGTCGCAGTCCTTGTTGTGCTGCCAGTGTCATTAAAGACACTCAGCTAAAATCGTAGAGTATAAAAGTACGAACTTGGCAGCGGACTGTCTCTCTCTAGCGCGGACGCAAGAACTGTGTTGACAATTTTAAGAAAACGCATTTGAGAGCAAACATTTGTATGAGATTTCATAACTGAACAGGTTTCAGCGTGCGCCCTGGTAAGACACGGCACAAATTAAGCACTGGCAGCAACTCACGTGAGCACAGAGCCTTAAGTCAAACTGCCCTAGCCGCCTGAGTCTCTGCTGTATCCACAACAGTGCAGACTTCAGCCAGCCAATCAGCAGGGTCTGATTGGTTAGTCACTGGGTGACAGATTTCAGTCTACCTCCTATGCATTTGCAGCGTAAAGCTACAGCACAGGTTCAGTGGCTCGTTGCTTTCACTGAGGCAAGAGTGCTTTCTGGAGACTCCAACTTTATTCACACTCAAGGAGTTTGGGCTTGAGAGAAAGGATAGGGAGAGAAAAAGGATAAGACAGACTTGCTGTTACACTGCCATCACCACTTTTTAAAAAATTTATTTATCAGTTTGAACTGCAGAAGCTAAGCGACACTTTCTATTACCTACCCTAAACTCACAAATTAATTCATGAGATGCTAGATCACCTGCACTGAATAACGAAGGATACTGAAGTTATACGTTACCTGTATTGACAAGGTGGAAACTATAGCCACCCCTTTTTCACTGTATTATTCTTTTAAAACCTTATCATTTAGTCGGTAAAAAAAAATAAATGTACTGAGTAATTTGATCTAAATTTGAGTGAACATCTGGTTGGAATGGCAGATAATACAATTGGAGAGTCAGACTATTATCCTGATAAAGAAGATCTGGAGTGGGGCTACGAGGAAGGTAAGTTCAATTGTTTTTCTTTTTTTGTTACTTTAGCCTTTTGTCTTTTTATTGAGCTGCTTTTTTTATGGGATGCAGTCTGCTAATTTGTATGCTTAAATACACATTGGAGAGGAGTCCCACACATAGTCTTTCACCACAGTCACAAGATTTAGTGCTATTGTCTTTCACCAGATTTCTCAAATGAACATGTCATTAATAGCTGGTAAAGTGCTAACCAAACTAAAGACGTTTTGTATTATTCATTTTATTCCCTTTGTGATTAAGGGGATCTACTAAGTTAATTTATGGAATTGCAAGTGTAACTTTGTGGTTGTACACTGTTTTTTTCATTTATTTTCTTACTGTAATAGTTTTATTTTCCTTTTACAAAAAAAAAAGAAAAATGGTTTGAAAACCCTAGACTAAAGTATGCACCAGAAGTTCTATATTTTATATTTTATGTCCAGTGTACAGTGGACATAAAATGGCCTAAATACGTATTCCTGAGTATGTGGGGCATGTATTCATGCATGTCACCTTATATAAAGGATGAAAGAAAGGTAAATCCTGAACATCAAACCTGTCAGATTATACTTGATATGGTTATGTCACCCCTTGTAAGTACACTGATAATGCATTCCACACAATCTTTTTGCTCAATAAACAAATCTTGTTCATAATGTTAAAGCGGTTCTTTTTAAGAAAAGCAATGGATAATAAATATCTAGATATCCAAAAAACAATTACCTGATTTACAAATGCTAACAAATAGAAAATAAAATGCTGCTGTTGTTTCTGAAATATAAAAGCTGTTTCTTAGTGACTTTTGCAATTAGGTTTGACTTATTCTACATGTTTTTCATTACCATTGTAAACAAAATATTAATCAATGTGTGCTCATACTTTTGTAAATATTTGAATCTGTAATTTTTAAAAGCAAAACCTCTGTTTTTCCATTATTGTATGTAATTAAACATATATATCCATCAGCATTTCTTTATGGCTCCTAATGGTTTTATTCATCTGTAGTTACCACACTGTATTGTTGTCAGTTCAGATTTCTTGTAAGGGGCTATTTAAAAAAAAAAAAAAAAGTGATCTCTTAATTACTTCCACTGTGGTTTGCCCTTTGGCTATCTTCAATAAAGGACATTTCTTTGAATCAAACAATTTAAAAAATAACTTACAGCAATAAAATAGTAATTCTCTTTGCCTTTGTGGTGTTACACGACTTAAAAATGGCAGTATAGTTTCAGAAAATGGTAATGGAGTTTCAGAATTATGCTTCGCAAACACCAATAATTAGTTATGCTGAATTGGTTGCCACTGTGCTGGACTACTGCATATACAAATCTGATTGCTGTCCAGTGCCTATACCTGTGTCCTGTTCAGAATTGCTATTTTAATCGTGGAGAATCAAGTCATTATGCATACGTAAATACGTGCACACAAACAAACATTTCAAAAATGATAATGCAATTAAAAATAAGTTGCCACATTTTTGTAAGTGCAATGGTAAGTAAAATAAAATAAAAAAATACAGTTTATAAATATAAAACACACGCACGCACACACACACACACACAAGATTATATTAATACAATCTGATACACACAAACATGTAAAAACACAATTGTACAAGCTATTGATGACAATTTGCAGACAGAATGCACTGCAGTGATGGCCAGTTTTGCTCCAACTGTTATAATATAACAGTTTCAGTTATTCTAGTTAATATGATCATTTAAAAAATATACCTGCCTGTGCTGTTTTTATGGGAATAACCAACATCGATTTTAAATTTGTAGGACGATTTATTTTCACCTGAATAAAATAATTGAAAGTCTGGCTAATATATCTTCAACTAAAACCTACTTACAAATAAACCCTTTTCACTAATATGACTTGAGTTTGCAATAATAAATTAGGTGAGAGAGGCGAGGGGTTGTGTTAATCATTTTTTATTTTAAATTGGGGCGCTTATTTAGACAGGCTTACTAACTAGATTAGGAATTGGAAAATGTTCTTTTTTTCAGAGAGCACACAAGATCATTTCCCATTTGCCTTTAATATAAAGCCCAGGCTGTCATCCCAGTGATACCTCATCAAAGTCCCAGTTTTTTTTAATAACTAAGCAATTGCTGCTGCATTGTCTATAAGAAACTGACAAGTAGAGGGTGACACTTTCGGGTAGTTTCCTGACCAGTCATTCTGTTCATGTAATGAGAATATAAACCTTTCCCAGGCGCAACAAACTTCTTTTCATGGTCATCAACTTTCCTCTGTTATTTAAATAAATCTTTCTAGATAGGTGAACAAGGCTACCATGTCCAGGATTCATTCTGCTCCATTCTCATTCTTGAGAGGAACACGTGTTGGCAGGACATGCAGGCCTTTTGCCCCTTGTATGGGGGCGAGGATCAGTCTCCTTTGAGACAGCAGTCTCAGGTTTCCTGGTCACTCCCACCTGAAGTTGAGAAATATCGGCAAGCTTCTTTAAAACCACAAAGTGGAGAGTTTACATGTTCTAGTTTATTGAGTGCTGAATGGACAAACATTTCATTGCTCTACACAGGTTGTACCTTCATTCTGAAACTCCCTCTCATGGCTAGCAGTCTAATGAGTCAAAGAGTAACTTTTTACACTTATAACTGTTTCAAGGCTCATTTCAAAATGTCCGCTCTAGTGTGGCCATTTTGAAAAGCTTTCCAACAGACTTTAAAATTATAAGTGTAAAAAGTTGTCAGGATGTTAACAATGAAAAGAAAAATTACAGGTACGTTATGTAACAACAATAACGCTGTATTTTTCGGAACCCTGCTACTTACCCTTTAAGGCTGGGATAAATACTTCTATGTGACCTTTGTTCTTTGCTACTTATTTTAAAACAAAGAGATTTTTCAAATGGTAGATTTAGCAAAATTAGGTCACCTTTTAGTGAATATGCTGCTTGAAGTGATGTCGGATGTTAACAGTTTATTGCAATAAAATATACAGTGCTATCACTGTAAGCTGTACATGTACTAGACTGTACAAGGGCCCTTTACCATGCAATTGTTTTGAATATTTCATTATTTGATCTGTAGACACATTTGTGCTTTTATTCTAGTTTTTTTTGTTCTGTATTTTTTATGTTTCACTTAGTCCCAAAGTTTTGAAAATGCTGCTCTTCTTTTCAGGTGTGGAATGGGGTCTAGTGTTTCCTGAAGCTAATGGGGAATATCAGTCTCCAATTAACCTCAATTCCAGGGAGGCTAGGTATGACCCAACACTACTACAAGTACGCCTGTCCCCGAATTATGTTGTGTGCCGGGACTGTGAAGTTATAAATGATGGCCATACAGTTCGGATACTGCTGAGGTCAAAATCAGGTATGTTGAACTTTCTTTTTTATTAATTGCAATCACTTACAATGGAAATATTTTATTACAGCCATGCACGTTGAGATAAGCTTATGCCTGATGCCCTACACCATATTTGATTATGTTAAGGGATTCAATCTCCAAAATGTTGAGTTTGTTACAAAATGTGAGGAAAACACGTGTTTGCAGCAACTTCTGGTTGTAAGTACGGTAGTTTAAAAAATCTGGCCATCATAATCTGTTTGGGAGCATTCACTGGAAAGGAGCAACTGCTGAGTTTGGGACTGGATTGTGCTCGAGTGGTTTTGTACTTGAGTGGTTTGTATTGATTTGGCCAGGGGTCTCCTTCCGTCTCGCTGGGAGCTGCCCCTTGTCACAACTGACCCTCCAAGGCAGGGTCTATAGCTAACCCTAACCCTGATCCACCCCTCTCCCCCACACACCAAGGGAAATGCAGTTGCAGAGGTGGTGATGGGGGGTGGAATGGTGAGACAAAGGATTTAAATAGGAAACTGATTGGAAAGCAGAGGACCACTGCACCATAGCATACAATTCGATTTTAAAATATTTTTTTGCCTTGCACTTTAGAAATGAAAAGGGAATATTGCAAAATATGATTAATAAAGTCGACAGAAAACAATTGTTTGTTTAAATATATTAAACAGTCTCACATTTGTATTCTTGTAACATGTCCCAATGTTCTGCAAGAGTATAGGCACTCAGCAACATGCTTAGTTTCAATCAATATGTGTACATGAGATCAAGTTTCATGAAAAGTGCTAAATCGGAATATATGTTTTATGAAAACTGTGCTTACATGACTTGGAACAGGGAATCCAATATTAAAATTGTTTTCTGAAAACTGTATTTACTTGACTGAAAAAAAGAGTTCTCTTTCAGAAAACATTTTTTTCTGCAAACTACAGGAATTCTTGTGCATGTAACCAAAATGACTGTCCTGTCCAATGCTGAAAACTAACAATTACTCCCACATTCTTCATATTTGAATTTTCTAAAGAGGCCCCTTTTAGAAACATAGTTGAAAAACTTAAGAGCATGAGTAATTGTTTCCTAGAAGTATGCCATTCCTTACAGCTCTCAAGTAGTTATGTGTAAGAATGGCCTCACGAATGGGACAAACAAAAACACAATCATCAGTGTTGATGGCTAAATAAAGTGTGATATTCTCAAAACTGTTCTAGGCTGTTTTTGGTATATCTTATATTTAACATTTGTTTTCATTATTTTCATAGCCAGAATTATTCGAAAAGCTTGTGTACTTGACTTTTTCTTTTTCTATTAGTTTAGTGTCTTTTTTATTTTCAACTAACATAATTCAATCTGTGCTAACATATGTATACCCATTTCAGTTGTTACAGGAGGCCCGTTACCTAGAGACCATGAATATGAATTACACGAGGTTCGATTTCACTGGGGAAGGGAGAATCAGCGTGGCTCTGAACACACAGTTAATTTCAAAGCTTTTCCCATGGAGGTGAGCATTTGCCTTCCCATTGCCAGGCCTGGGCAAAATACTTAGATAAATGTTTTTTTTTCAATAAAAATACTCAGAAAAACGTATCCAAATACAAAATACAAACTACTTTGGAAACACTGTATTTTCAATACAAAATAAAATTGTATTTGGAAAATACCATTTGAAATTACAGAATCTAGTTTGTCAATAAAGGAACTGAAACAGTTAACAATTAACAAGTTTCAAGCTACATTAAGCAAACATGCAGTGGGTCCTTTTTTCCACCTAATATAGTGCATGTCTACATTTGGCAGCAATCACAGCTCGGGCCCTGTTACTAACACTGGCCACTACATTTTGATAGATGTCTGGTGGATTATTGTGTCAGTTCTCCTTCAGAGCGTTCTGGGCCAGCTACTGCAAATTTTCAACATTATTGTCCATCAACCACTGTCTAATACCTAGAGCCTTCTGGTGGAAAAAGAGCATCTAGGATCACGTGGCTTGGAGGACCGCGGCGGTCCTGAGCTCCTTAGGCTGCAAGGAGGACACTCGACTGAGAGACTGATGTACATAGAATTAGGCACTACTAAATTGGGGGGAAAACAGAAAAAATGATTTCTAAAAATAAATAAATAATAATAATTATTATTATTATTTCTTTCTTAGCAGACGCCCTTATCCAGGGCGACTTACAATCGTAAGCAAATATATTTCAAGTATCATAGTACAAGTAATAATACAATTAAGAGCAAGATAAATACAATGACTTAGGTTCAAGCAAGTAGAAGTGTGACAAAATACAATTCAATAATACAGCAGATAAGTGTCAGTGATAGTTACATCAGGATATGATTAAATACAAAATACTACAGATTAAACACTTGGCAGATTACAATACTCTGAAGTACAGGATTAAATGCAGTAAAGTAGGGGGCAGATAAGAGCAAGTAAAGCGCATTTAAGGAAGGGTGATAAGTGTCCCAGGGGAAGAACAGAGGAGTTCTACAGGTGCTTTCTGAAGAGGTGAGTCTTGAGGAGGCGCCGGAATGTGATCAGGGACTGGGCAGTCCTGACATCTGTAGGATGGAGGAGGAGGGAAAGAAAAGGAGGTCAGATTTAGAGAGGTTAAGTTTGAGGTGATGCGAGTGCATCCAGGAGGTGATAGCAGACAGACAGGTAGAGATACGGGAGGGGATGGTGGAGTCAGAGGTGGGGAAGGAGAGGAAAATCTGAGCATCATCAGCATAGAAATGGTATGAGAAACCATAGGATGCGATGAGGGGGCCCAGGGAGCGGGTGTAGAGAGAGAACAGGAGAGGACCCAAGACTGACCCTTGGGGGACTCCTGTTGAGAGAGGGCGAGGTGTGGAGGTTGCTCCACGGCAGGTTACCTGGTAAGTGCGGTTGGAGAGGTAGGAGGAGAACCAGGCCAGAGCAGTGCCAGAGATTCCCAGGTCAGCGAGAGAGGATAGTAGAATAGAGTGATCGGCAGTGTCAAAGGCAGCAGAGAGGTCGAGGAGAATTAGGACAGAGGAGAGAGAGGCAGCTCGGGCAGACTTTAGTGAGTTGGTGACAGACAGGAGGGCAGTTTCAGTGGAGTGAGCAGAGCGGAAGCCAGATTGGAGAGAGTCGAGCAGAGAGTGGTTGGACAGGAAAGCAGAGAGCTGGCGATGTACAGTCCGCTCGAGGGTTTTGGAGAGGAAGGGTAGGAGGGAGACAGGACGGTAGCTCTGGAGGGAGGTGGGGTCGAGGGTAGGTTTTTGAGGAGGGAATGATAGAGGCTTTTTGAAGGCAGAGGAAAGAGACCAGAAAGGAGAGAGGTGTTGAGAAGGGAGGAGATGAAGGGAAGTAGAGCAGGAGCAGCAGCTTGAAAGAGGTGGGTGGGGAGGGGGTCCAGGGCACACGTGGTGGGTTTGTGACCCTGGAGCAGGGAGGAGAGGTCAGAGTCAGAGTATATGGGAAACATCTTTGCTATCACTAAAAACAAAGAAGTCGTCCTCTTCATTGGGTCTCCCACAAGTTATATGGACATAAAGAAAAATGTGGACTTGAAGAAAAAAATGCCCTTTCGAAACTCGCATCTCTTTTGAATATCTGGCACTATGTTTTTGCTTTGCAGCTATGAAACATTAATGAGGACAAACCCGTCATTTAGGAGTAACTGGCATTGGTTTGCTGGAATTTGATAAACAAGACCACAACACAATTAATACATTGATTGACAGAGTCTGAATTAAAACTGGTTTGATCTTCATCTACTGCCAATGGAAACAAACAAAAATTTAAAAATTTAAATTGCAATATCATAAAACCATTGTAATTTGCTATTTATTTAAGTTTTAATAACCACATCATTGTGTTGCTGCTGGTAGATAGAAACTAACAATGCTATTGCTGTGGACCACAGCTGCAACTGGGACCGGAGAAACTTTAAATTCAATTACTTGATTTAAATGAAGTGGTTTTTTTTTAAGTGTCAGGCTTTCAGAAATGCTTTGGAATGTTTGATCCCAAATAAATGGGAACAATTTAAGAACATTTAAATGAATTTCCTCCATATAAGTAATATACTATTTAAACAAGAACTAGGTATTAACTAATATCTTTAATGATAATAGCAGCACTAAAGTTCTAGACACTCCAGAGTAGACGCTACCTACACCATGCATGTTGTTTAATAAAATACTGACTTATACTGTGTGTATATATGGAAATTCTTATTTAAACAATACAAATAATGACAAATAAGTGTAAGGCAATGTAATGTTGTGTCCAGGTATTGTAATTTACCAATAACCGAATTGTGTATACATTCAATTTAATACAATAGCACACATAAACTGTTGTGAGTAAAACTGCAATATATATACTTTATCAGTATATATATATATATATATATATATATATATATATATATATATATATATATATATATATATACCAGTATTTTACATTTTTAATTAAGGACGAATCCTAGCATACAAAACCATTTTAGTCTTTTAGATAATTAGTATACAGGCCATGCCTTTGACAGCTGTTATAAAGACATAAGAGCCACCTGAAGCTGTCTGTTGCAGGCTGCTACATAGCGGAAGTTGTGACTGTGGTGGATTCCTAAGATATCTAAAGTCTTTATGATGTGGCATTTGTTTGTGACATCAAAGACTTTGATAACAGCGACAAGCAGCAAGCAGTGAGCTTTAATTTCTAACTCTTGATTTCAATGGCCAAAGGAATACATGTTTCTTATAATTCCTAAGATTAATTATTTATGGATATACTCCACGCAGCATTCTCACAAGTCCTTTATTGTTTTGCTGTGTAGCTAATTCAATTTCTCAGACTTTACTTTCACTTTGACTCAAGTGAAGCCCATGTAAGTCGGATGGTTTTTACTTCCTGTGTTACAGACAGGTACCATCATTTACGTACTTTGACATGCCAGAATTTCCATGTGATATACTGTATAGAGAATAATGCATGGGGTAGTGTGTGATATGAGAATTTAATGAGGGTGGGCATTCAATTCTCATTGATCACACACTACCCCATGCAGTATTTTTTATAATAATCTCTGGTGAGCATTTTTTTTCCGGCTGAAAAGCGAGTGAATAAAGACAGCGACTATGTGATGTATGATTGGAATTCCTTTCAGTTTGACAGCTCGCATCCTAGCAGCCGTGTATTACAGGAAATATTAACTGGATGAGCCCATTGAAAAATTGCTCCACAGTTATTATATACCGGTAAAGTTATACAGTAGCAAGAACAAAGGAACAATAACTTACATTATTTACATTTATTAGGTCAATAGAAAAGTTAATTGGTAAACCTCCATATCAAAAGTAGACACGATAGAGCCATGTCTTCAAAATGTTTGTCTTACCTTGTTTCCTTGTGTCCTGTAGCTTCTTATAAGTGAACGCTGACCTTTTTTCAAATAGCACCTGTTATGATGGCTACACTGTAACTAGGTATTTCAGATGTTATTCCTATGATAATTCCTATTTATTGATAGGAATTTAAATAACCCTTTTTTAAACTCATACTGATAAACTGTGACCAGTTTCTCAATGGCATTTTTTACACAGGGATCTATTTCATTAATCAAAACAGTGGCAGACCCCAATACAGCCACCATGTAATTATTATGAATAGAAACATTTAACTTCCTTTTAAGGAGACAGATACACTAAGGAGGCTCACACACACTATGAGAGATGTTGTTTCACACAAAGTACCTTTGATGCAAATATTACAGTAGCTGCAGCATGTGCAAGAATAGAAAGTTTGAATTATATTTCCATCATGTTCAGTCATGTTCCATTTTGTATTAAAAATACTATCCTTTGTTGTCTGTTTAGTTTACATAGTGTATCCTTTGGCCATGAACTTTAGAAGAACAGGTTTGTTTACGAATACTTGCCAAATGCATTTTTAACTGTGTGCACACATTGGTTCATACTGCTTGCTTTCATGTGACTGTAACTGTTTTATTTTTTATTTTTTCAGCTTCATCTAATTCACTGGAACACTACACTATACAGCAGTATTGATGAGGCATTGGGGAAGATAAATGGTATACTTATTATTGCTTTGTTTGTGCAGGTAAATTTTTTTCTGAATTCAGTATGCTAAATTACAGTTTTGGAAAGAAGTGTATAAAATGACAAATAGAGCATTTAAATAAAAGATAGGAACTTGATCAAACCCTGGTAACAGTACTTTTACATATCATCATATCTGTATTCTCTGTTCAGTAATTTAGCAACAAAGAACTTGGGAACAAATACAGCATGTAAGATCATTAGGTCTACTCTCATATAATAAAGTACTCTACTGGATAGACCAGTTTTCCGACAATTAATCAGCTCACTTTTCAGACAAACATATTTGTTTTGACTTGGATTCTTTTTTTGAAATATTATGATAATTGTGTAACAAGTTACAGAAGCTTTGCCACATAAGTTGATAACTTTCAATTTACTATTCGTATCTGACCCACCTTATTGGCACAAATCAACCCTGGGGAAAACTAACAGGATTAATATAGTTGTATATAAAATCATAACATATTCATCAGCCAATGTTATTTATTTCATAGCAAAGCCATTTGGTGCAACATCTGATTACTTTGGCAATTTTATGTGTTGTCTCTGAGCCACGCCCCCTTTTACAAGTAAACTACTGACTCATAGGGGGTACTTTTCAAAGGACATCCGCTGGAGGATAGTGTTCTACACCTTTATTTTCCCACCGATTTTGTATTTTCTAAAGCTGCAGAAAAAATGTTGTCAATCTTTTTTGTGTTGTGTTTCATTTTGGCGGAATATATAATGATCTAATAATCCGTGTCTATTTACCAAAGACCAAAGTGGTAGGTCATTGAAACCTCCACCAGTTTGCTTTCCACCTGCTTCAGAAGAGTCAGTAGTCTGTTTGTCAGTAAAAAGTATGATAGCACTTCAGATTATAGACGCAACCACCGTGCCCCCCATAACTTTTTCAGGCACCCTTTATGCCCCCCTCAAAATTCAGGATGTCCCATTTTCAAAGGAAAGCTGCTGACCTGAACCTGTGTCGAATTATTTTCTTTTATAAACCGTACATATAAATGCCCAGGCTGTGAAAAATGAGTTCATTCAGATCCCATCTTTGTTTATCCAACGCTATGAAGAAGTGGTTAACCTTTCAGTTTTCACCTTGTTATTTACAAAGCAGCCTGTCACCGCTTGAGACCCCACTATTCACAGTATGTACTGTAAACATTGACCTTCACAAACACAGGTGTACCTAAAGCACTGTGGCCTGTATTCTGTGGTTACGCTACAATGAGGGCATTTGTATTTTCCACTGGGAAGAAGTTTTAAAAAAGAAGCTGCCGTTTGCTTTAGACACACATTGGATTGATTCTTATGAGGAAAAACTTAAGCGCAAAACAATGCTAAATGGATTAATTATTATAATTCAAGTCACCGATTTAACGGTGCCACCTTGTATAGGTTTTTTTTGTTGTTGCTACAATGTTTACAACATGCTTACCATAAAACATTTAGAGCAAACAAATTGTATCCTGTTATGATCCATTTAAATAATGCAATTTATAGATGTTTACTAAAAACTGCTCCACAGATTGACTTGCACTCTGGTGTGATGCTGATATCTTCTTTCACGAGGGGCATTGTGACGGGGTGGTTGCTGTGCGCAGGTGTGGTGACGTCACGGACCAGGAACACAAAACCAAAACAATGAATGGCGGGGCAAAACTGAAGCGCAATGGCGCTCAGCGCTTCATTAAATAATGAAACAAAAGATTTAAAGAAAACATCAACAAAAAGGGCACAAGGGCCCAACTAACAAACAAACCCTAAAACAAGCAGTATGCTGGCTGCGAAACCAGCATACGTAGGAATTTTTTATTTCTATTTTTTTCTTTCGATTTCAAATGTAAGGTGACTTTTAATTAGATAGTTTATTACACATACTATTTTCTTTAAATTCATTGGCTCTTATTTCATTTTCAGTTATCTTATTGGCCAAATTAGTAAGTGTTATAATTAGAATTAGTACGTGTACTAAATATTTGAAACGTGTACTGAATAACAAGTTTTTACCTGAATGGCCTTCCATGGACATCTAATGTGTCCAGAATGACACTGTGCACGTGTGTTAAAAGCTTGTATAAAACAGTTAGTGCAAATGTCCTAAAAAAAGAATATCTAAATTCTCAGCAACACCACATGCTAAAATCAGCTTGTCACAAATGCTGCAAACTAAGGTGCTGCTTTGTTATTGAAAGAAAGTACAGTTTCTTATATGAGAGAGAGATAGGAATTAATTGAAAATCATTTAATATGTTTTTTATGGGGATTTTCTTTGCCTATCAAGTTACTGATGCACATCACCGGGAGAGTTCTTCTTGATGTATTTGTACCCTTTAATATGATCAAAATACTGTAACTTTATTGTAATTGTTAATGTGGATAGCGATATTGCTTCTGGCTGCCAAAGTAATGAACGGCAGTGATCGTTTGTATATGCACACACACATTTTTATTGGTAAATGTCACTACATTTGCCAGTATGTTATACAGGTAGTGGACAAACAAAATGGAAACACCTGGGTAAATGAGGGACACCAAGGCAAAACAGACGAGCAACTGCAGATCAATTGACTGCAAATTTCAACCTGGGGCGCAAGCAGCCAGTTTCATTAAAAACGGTCCGCCGAGAACTCCACAGAGCGGGATACCGTAGTGGCCCAACGCCCTATTAAGTGACTTTACATTAGTGTTTCCATTTTTTTGTCCACTACCTGTATATTAACAGTTTTGCCTGCATACAAAAATAATAAGAAAAATAATAATACAAAAATAATGCATTGCATTTGTGTTTTGACTCATTTTTTCCCGCCTGTTTTGGGACAGGTTTCGATTGTGCTTATAGAGCATTGCTAACACATTTGAACTAGTACCATTTTTTTGGCAGATAACATTATTTAAATGCTACCTATTTATTTAAAGCTCCTAAGAACCGCACTAAATTATGCATGAAATGCGAACCGCTGGCGGGTAAAACGGAGGTCCACTTTAGGAAATAGGAGGATATTTTTTAACGGATTAAAAGGTGGAAAAATTCATCGGATTTTGCCATTTCCATCGAAAATGAAACCCCTTTCCAAAATCGGGCCCGTAATCTTTATTATACACAAGGAGATACGAACTGGCTAATATAATCCATAGGCCTTACAATGGGCATATAGTACAGTACTACAGTTTGAAATGTTTATTTGAGTACCAGTATTTCTTTTTTCTTTTTTTTAATCATTGTTATTGTTTAATACACCTTTCAGATTCAGATTACAGATTGATTTTATCAGTATATTGAATAAAATGTTCATGTTACTTAAAGAAATCTTTATTGTGATATCTTTATTTTTCATGCAGATAGGCAAAGAGCATCTAGGTCTGAAGACACTTACAGAAATCCTTCAAGATATCCAGTGCAAGGTGAGCTATTGTAAATCATGAATTGGGAGCACTGTGTGTGTGTGTATGTGTGTGTATATATATATATATATACTGTATATATATATATATATATATATATATATATATATATATATATATATATATATATATATATATGTGTGTGTGTGGAAAAAAAACAGAAAGAAAAGTACTGTAACCATGGATTCTCTGTATTCTGTGGTTTTTGTGTTGAATGACAACATTTAGAAACACGCATTCATGGTGTGAATAAAAGCAGAGAAGAGATAAGGGGATGAAATGGTGGTTATATCTTTAGAACACAATTACATATACACTTACTAGGAATATGGTACTGTGTTTAATGAAGCCAGACTGTAACCAGTTAATTTCACAAAGCCTTAGCAGGCTTCTAGCCATAACAAAAAATATCTGTCTGTTTCACAAAACAACATATCAAGACAATTCTTATCACATGATGCCTTCAACCACCCTGGGGGTGTGGTAAGAACTGTCTTACTGCACAACCTGGTGTGGGCTATTCTGCTTTTATTGTATTAAGTTTTAGGAATATTAATAAGTGTTGTTCTATGACTTCACAGACAGTCTTACTGCATGGTCATGTGACCTTGTTCAGCCAATGACTGTGCTTAATTTATCCATGCCATTTTATAACATAAGTTAATATGTTCCAGTCACTTTGGGACTCTTCTATTACCCCCAGTCTAAGCATTTCATCAATTTCCGTCTTTATTACCTGTCTTTTACGTTCAGGTATACGGTACGGCCTCTGACGAACTGGCGCCCCCGGCTCAATGTCAATGTGATGATGGGCTACTCGAGTCGGGAGAAAACACATCAGGAAATTCCCTCACCAGAGCTTGAGCCTGACCCCTCTGCGCTGGTGTCAGATTCTCCGCAATCTGTACCGCCCCTTCTCTCCCCAGCACAGAAAGATCAGGTCCCAGATCTGGGACGTCATCGGCTTGCGCCACTACCAATGCCTCCGGTTGTAGCCAGGGCTTCAAGAGGTTTATATGATAAATGTGTTTTTCTCTTCGTCGCTCCGGCTGGCAGATCTCATAGTCCACCTTCCCAACCCGGCGTGTAACCTCAAAGGGTCCTTGCCACTTAGCCAGAAGTTTAGACTCAGAACTGGGTAATAATAGAAGTACTTTATCCCCTGGCTGAAATGTGCGTAACCGGGCTCCTCTGTTGTACTGTGTCTCCTGTCTGTGCTGAGCCTGCTGCAAATTGTCATGTGCCCATTTTCCAACAGACTCAAGACGTTTGCGCAGGTCCAACACATACCGGACTGTATTGGTCGAATTATCCTGCTGTTCCTCCCACATCTCTCTGACCAGATCGAGCACACCCCGGGGTCTCCGACCATACAGCAACTCGAATGGCGAAAAGCCCGTGGAAGCCTGGGGTACCTCTCTGATCGCAAAGAGAAGGGGGGGAATCAGCTGGTCCCAGTAACGCACATCACTACTAATAAATCTGCGCAACATGTTCTTAAGGGTTTTGTTAAAACGCTCCACAAGACCATCGGTCTGAGGATGAAACACTGAGGTCCTAATGGTCTTAATCCCCAAAAGCTTACATGTTCCGCAGATTAGCCGGGACATAAAGTTGGTGCCTTGGTCGGTCAGTATCTCCCTGGGGATCCCCACCCGGGAGAAAACCTTCACGAGCTCGTTGGCAACAGACTTAGCGGACATAGATCGGAGGGGAATGGCCTCTGGATAACGCGTCGCGTAATCCAAAATAACCAATAGGTGTGTGTATCCCGCCGCACTCCTTTCCATTGGCCCCACTATGTCCATCCCAATACGCTCAAACGGAGCTTCCACTAGGGGCAACGGCACCAGTGGTGCTCGTGGGACGGCTCTGGGGCTAGCTTTCTGACACTCCCCACACCGTTCACAAAACCGTCTGACGTCACCATCCAGCCCCAGCCAATAGAACCGTGTCACAAGCCTCGCTTTGGTTTTGTCCCTTCCTAAATGACCAGACAGGGGAATAGCGTGAGCAAGCTGCAACAAATCCTCTTTAAAGGGCTGAGGGATGAGCAACTGATGACGCACCTCCCCCGTCTGGGGTAATTTTTCAACACGGTACAGAAGGTCTCGATTAATCTCAAAGTGAGAGTACGTGGCGGCGCGTCTGGGCGCGACCACACGACCATTAACCACCGCTGCTTGGTCAAAGAGCCTGCCCAGCACGTCGTCACGCCCTTGCTCGAGTCGGAAGTCACGGGAACGAGCTAAAAAATCAGCTCCCATGGCTTCCAGCTCGGGGTCTGGTCGGTCCGGAGCGGAGGCAGCAGAGCCAGCTCCCTGTGCTGGCTCCGCACCCTCCCCCCCGACTCTTCCCCAACCGCCCCCACCTGAAACCTCTCGGACTCCCTACATTGCCAGCCCTCATTCTTAGCGGCCCGGCGTTCCCGTTTAGTTTTTCGGGGTCTAAATCTATGGCAAAACTAAGTCGGGTCACAGAAGGGGAAGATCTCTCCAATTACCTCCTCCTTCTTAGTCAATAGGGAAGACGGGGCTGTCAGAGCAGCTAACCACTCCTTAAACTGCCCACAGTCCCGACCCAGAACTACTGGTACTGGCAATCGAGGACACAATCCTACATGCACTTGCGTCACCTGCTGGCCAATAGTTAGATTCACAATGATCTTGGGATAGGAGCGTACATCGCCATGAATACATTTAATATGCACCTGTCCCAATAACTGTTTATGCCCCGGTGAGATTAGGCTATCCTGTATTAGGGACTGACCACACCCTGAATCCAGGAGCCTGGGTTTTGTACCATCCACTGTCACAGGAATAACAAAACCCGTTTGCTGAAGTGACTGAGGTAATTGAACAGGCTTACCTGGTCGGCTGAGGTCACACTCCATCACGGGCAATCCAGCGAGGTGGCCCACCTCCCGGCACGCCCAACACCGCAGTGGGCTAGTTTCCCGCCCTGGAGCCTCAGCAAGAGGTGGAAACACCGGAGCCATCAAAGGGCTCGACGGTAAGGAGGTCGTGCGAGACCCGGTCCGACACCGCAGCGCCCGTGGGGACCCCACCACAGCCGTGGTTCCGAGCTAAACACTCCAGAAACCGCTCCACAACAATTACTTCCACCAGCCTGGCTTTCGTGGTTGCATCCGGGTTTAACCACCCCATGGCGTACTCGTTCAGGCGATGGGCAATGGTTCTGGGGTGCTCCTCGGGCGAGAAGAGCGCCTCCCGAAACTTACTGCGATATCCCTCCGGTGTAGCCCCCACGCGATTCAGGATGGTGGCTTTTAGCGTGGGGTAGTCCATCATCCGGTCGGGAGACAGTGTCCTCGCTGCTGCTTGCGCCTCCCCCGTTAACTGGGGCAAGAGGTAACTGGCCCATTGGGCCTGATCCCACCCGGCAGAGGTCGCCAGGGCCTCGAACACCTCAAGGTAGGCTTCGGGTCGATCCCCTGCTGTCATTTTCGTTGGTCTCATCAACCGGGGGTCAGGTCCCGCCGGTCTAGCAGCCCCTTGCACTGCAGCCGTCAGGGTCTGGCGCAGGAGATCCATCATCTCCGCGAACTGGGTAGCATCCATTTTGGTGTGCACTGCTTACAGGGGGCAGTGCCAGTGAATCCCACTTCTGACACCACGTGTGGAAGGGTGGTGGGTAATTCACTGACACACGGGAGACACAGGTGATTTTGACAGCACCGCACAGGTGCCCAGTTTTATTTTAGTGGGGCAGTTCCACGTTCTGGCCCGCAGAGGGCGCTGTTGTCTGTGGTCTGCCTATCAACAATGATAGACAGAACCACAGAGATACCAGGGGTGGTACCTTTCTAAATTATATGCGCACTCACAGGTGCTCAAACAAAAAAATAAGCAAAAGGAGAAAAGAACAAGGAAAATAAAACACAGTAATCAAAACTACAAACAAAAGGTGCTGCACTCGGCAGCTTCACCCCGACCGTCGCTACCCACACGGTCCGGGTCTCCGTCCTACCCTCGCCGCTCCCTCAGACTGCTAAAACAAATACTGATGGGGTCTGCCCATGGTTTCCCCGCTAACCCTGTTTCCTTTCTTTTCTTTTTTTTTTTAATTTCTTTTGGGGTTTTCCTCCCCGGCCGTGTTCGGGATCAGTGCGTCCGCACGTCTGTTTCTCTCTCAAAAGGGCAGACCTGAGGGAACAGCAGAATGTTATTTTATAGGGCCAGCAATCCCCCAAGACCCGCCGCTCAGCCATTCAGAGAGAGGGAAAGCCCGCACACACACTCTCCCACCTCTCCGTGTCACTGCCATGACTGACAGGCGAATATTGACGGGCTGCTGCCCTCTTTCTGCAGCACTTCGAACACATCAGAAGAGTCAGTACAGGTCTCCCCCTGTTACACGGGCTTATTTTCATTTTAGTCTTAGTTACATGCAAGATGAATTCTGTCATTTCACATCATTTTACACTGAAGCATATGTTTAGAGTGTATCTGATATCATTTCATTATATAGTGTCTATAGATAAAGCTACTTTGCAGGGAAAGGACATTTGAACGATAATCTGAGGATCACCTCACGGTATATATGATTTACTACCATATCATTTTTATGTGCAATGATACAGAAAAAAGAGGCGAATTGTATGCTTATGAAATGCATAACAAATGAAGGCTTCTTTAGATTGCTGAAATGCAATGTTTTTAAATGATCATTGTTGAAGACCAGTGTCTTCACTATGATCTCTATTCTGAAATGTGTCCTTGCCAAGCCAGTGCTTAGAATTTGAATATGACGTTGCAATAGAATTTCAAGTTTTTCTCCCAAGGCAGCAGAAGAATATGGTATCCAGTGCATGTACTGTGGGACTCATATTTTCAGCCTGCACTGCTGTGTAACTCAGGCTTTCTTTTATTTCGGCAGGGGAAGACAAAAATCATTCCATGTTTTAATCCAAACACACTGCTGCCTGGTAAGTGTGATATGCTTATTTAGCATTCAAACAGAATGTTTTTCTAGCATTTTCCCATAACCTTTCAACAATCTCCAGCACTCTACCCTGCTGGCAAAGTCCAGCCACTTAACTTGTCTGATAAACTAATTAACTAACATTTTCCATTTCAGCCCACACTCCGCTAATCAATTGTGCAAACTTTAATGTGTTCCCCTGAATCTATGTCAGTTTAGAGTTTTAGGTATACCGTAACAAAACATATTGCTGTGTTTCTTTGTAAAACCTTGTAAAAGCGTTTTGGGAAGGAGAGACAAAGGTTTTCTTTGTAACGCCGCTGAGGTGCCAGGTTTAGTCACAGATATTTACAGAATTCTTCAATTACACAGTAAAACGTCACAGAAGTTATAAATAAACACTGAGAATCTAGCAAAACAAAAGTGTGCCGTGCCCTATAGGGAGGATACCTGCATCAGGAACAATGCTGTAAGTAACTAACACTATATGTTTTGTCCTGGCATAATGTCTCTGAACTTTCTATACTTTCAGCGGTAAAGGACTAAAGATTCAATAAAGACGCTCAGCTTCTGCCAGCTGTCTCCGTCTGGCAAATTAACTCTCTGGTGTTTAGTTTTAGCTGAGAAAAGAAGAGCCCCCTTGGTCACAGGCTTTATACAGAAACAAAATATTAAATTATTTATTTCACATTTAATCAAGCCTCTCTGTCAAGCCGTGGCCACAAGCTGCGCAAGAATACCGCAATAAAACGCTGCATTCTTATCAGAGCTTCAAAGGCTTTTTAGTGTTTTGACCGCAAACAGGCTTGAGTTTTACCCTAAAAAGCTTAATGCCATTCGCAAACAGACTCCTTTCTAACTCAAAGATAGTCTTTGGGGAGTCGAGTTCGAGTTAAAAAACAGACACCCCAATTTCCCACTGCCGTGTTTCACACTGTATGGGATTGGACCATTTATGAATTGATTCCAGCAGCTGAATCCACACTGATTACTTTTCTCACTGTATACCACATAATATTGCCCAATATCACTTCTTATCTCAAAATCACAAACTGTTTATATTATTCAGGCAAACAGAGGTGAATTTAAGTAAGACTATCCAATAACCCACTAAGCCACTTATTAGTTACTCTTTGTAAGGAATACGAATACAAAATACTTAAAAAAACAAGAGAAAAAAACAAATGATTTTAGTTTTTAGTTTGGAAATGCTCATACAGCATAGAGAAAGTAAAACGAAGTAGCCTATGCACATGCAGAACAAATAAAGTTAATCCAGTACTACAATACCCATTTGTACACATTATTGTCATTATTGAAAAAAAAACAAAACTATATGAACATAATTTAGATATTTTATTTAACGTCATAATCAAAGAAACTACAAAATGATATTGCAAAAGTCTACCAGAAGCCATAATAGTAGTACAGTATTTCATGTTAGATTTCGAAATGTCACATGGAAAACTACAGAGCGGTATGTCATTCAATATGTTAATGTAACATTATTCAGCAGGTTTCCTTTTGAAGTGTATATGTTTGTCATTCTTTTAGATCCTCTTCTTCGAGATTACTGGGTGTATGAGGGCTCCCTCACCATGCCCCCTTGCAGTGAAAATGTCACTTGGATTTTATACCGTTATCCTTTGACTGTGTCCCAGATTCAGGTAAATACACTCTTTACCCTCCCCAAGTTCAATTGGGGTGACTCAAAGGCAGCACCAGGTACATATAATGTGTCTGTTTCTGCTTGTAATGAGGAGTCTCTTTAAAATACTTCTGAGTAATGCATTGCTTTCAAGTAAAGGTTACTGCTCATTGAGTTATTCCCCACTGCAGTAAAAATGAAACAAAGGTTGCACATAAAATAAGTGACAGGTAGCTTTTATTGTGTGTATTTTAACAGATTGCTGGAGCAAAGAACAGAGAAAAAAGAAAGCTGTATTTGTTGTTATTGTTAAAGTGGTTAAATGTCACTGCTGTTTGACTACTCTTGATCAAAGTTACTTGCCATAGGGGCATACTCAAGAAAGGTCTGCTTTGGTAAATGACTTATTTTTCCGAGACTGCACTTGCTATCTTGCAGTTTTGAGTGGCGTTGTTTTTCCTTGAACTCTTCAGCAGTCTGACTGCAATGTTGTACAAATTATTTCATGTATCTGGGAAGCACTGAAAGAGAACTCATACACTGATCTGAACTGATAGAGGTTCTATGAATGTAGTTCCAATTAGATTATACTTCCAGAAGGACATAAGGGAGACTGACATGTTTATCTAAAAAAAAAATAAAAAAAAAATAGGTGCACAGATGCTGGTGATAAATTTTGTCATAATAAAGAATTGCCCTTGGAGATTTTATATTTATTACTCTGTAACTATGAACTTAGGCACCAATAAAGATATAATATTTAGCTTTCAGCTGATCAGGTGTACTGATCTGCTTGTTAAATACTGGCTTCCAAGATATCTTTGTTTTGCTTGAACTAGGGGGTTGTTGATCTTTTTAAATGCTTTGGTTGTCTGATGTCTTTTAGAATATTATATATATATATATATATATATATATATATATATATATATATATATATATATATATATATATATATATATATATATAGTTAGTTAGTTAGTTTGTTAGTTAGCATTTTTCAAATGAACGGGTTAAATGTTTCATTGCAATTGGGTGATATACATGTCTGCTGATTTTAGTGTAGACTGAATTAAGTGATTATTTAGTACCATTTCACAACAATAACTTTCAATTACAGAAAAGTGATTGTAGTTCAATATAGCAAATTTCGTAGGCTTATTCCCCAATCACACAACACCTGTTGAAAACACCTAAAGCCCCTTTCACACTGGCATGCTCTACCCAGGTCGGAACCGCCCCAGGTCAGGACCCGGTGTCATGTTAGAACACATGTGACACATTTGTTAGAACACATGTGACACATTTAAAAAAAAATATATAACAAACCTAATTATTAAAGGAAATTGTGGGTTGTGTTAGGAGACAAACTGGGCAGGAAAATCAGTGAAGGCATCTGCTGAAACAACAACAAAAAGAAAACATACTAGCATAGCTAGCTTATATAGATAGAACCTCTGCTAGAAGAAGTACACATAAAGACATGTAATAAGGACATTTCATTTTTTTTAAATTAACAGCCATGTAATGTTTTCCTCAAATAAGATTAAAAGGAGTGAAAATTCAATTAAAATAATGCTTCTAGTGGGCCAGAACATGGGATCAAAAAAACCAAACCATGTCAAAGATACTGCGCACACATCTTCTGATACTCTTTGTCTCTGTAATTGTCTTAATACACAGCATAATTTAGAGCAGCCATAATTGTCAAAGTTCAATGAGGGAAATGAGTAAGTACATTGGTATCAGTGAAATACAACCAAGCAGTGTGAGCAATGTTATATAGAAATGCTACTCCTATCCTATATTCTGCTCCCAATGTTGTACTAGCCTGATATGACATTGTATTGGTATATAGAAATGAGCCCCAGGACTTCTCTAACACTGAGCATGGGAGTTGCAGCATGCTGTTTCCTATATTACAACTTTACACAATTAAAGGTGCAGTCACCAATTCCACACACATTTTCAGTCTTTTATTGGCGGGGCCTTGATGCTCCAAAAGTAATTTGTTCTTCTTGTTGATCTTGCCTTGCTGTGAGCAGTGCTGACATAAAGTATGAGGTGCTGTTTGGGACATAATTCACCCAGTGATATTCACATACACTCTATACTGAGATGCACACACTCTATACTGAGATGCATACACTCTATACTGAGATGCATACACTCTATACTGAGATGCATACACTCTATACTGACGCATACACTCTATACTGAGATGCATACACTCTATACTGAGATGCACACACTCTATACTGAGATGCACACACTCTATACTGAGATGCATACACTCTATACTGAGACACATACACTCTATACTGAGACGCATACACTCTATACTGAGATGCATACACTTCATACTGAGATGCATACACTCTATACTGAGATGCATACACTCTATACTGAGATGCATACACTCTATACTGAGATGCATACACTCTATACTGAGACGCATACACTCTATACTGAGATGCATACACTCTATACTGAGATGCATACACTCTATACTGAGATGCATACACTCTATACTGAGACGCATACACTATATACTGAAATGCAAATTGCTTGCTGCACAGCCGTCATTATTGTAGATTACAGACGAGACGACAGGTCGAAGAGTTTTCTTGATGAGTTTATTAATTTTTTTACAGAAATACACGGTGACTCCCTGTTTGATGTTATTTTTATTAATAATATATTAATATATAATGTTTGAATGCAATTAGCTCTGTTAATGAGGCGCTTTAATATATATAGATAGATATCTCAGTATACAGTGTATGCATTTCAGTATACAGTGTATGCATTTCAGTATACAGTGTATGCATTTCAGTATACAGTGTATGCATTTCAGTATACAGTATATAGTGTATGCATTTCAGTATATAGTGTATGCATTTCAGTATACAGTGTATGCATTTCAGTATACAGTATATAGTGTATGCATTTCAGTATACAGTGTATGCATTTCAGTATACAGTGTATGCATTTCAGTATACAGTATATAGTGTATGCATTTCAGTATACAGTGTATGCATTTCAGTATACAGTGTATGCATTTCAGTATACAGTGTATGCATTTCAGTATACAGTATATAGTGTATGCATTTCAGTATACAGTGTATGCATTTCAGTATACAGTGTATGCATTTCAGTATACAGTATATAGTGTATGCATTTCAGTATACAGTATATAGTGTATGCATTTCAGTATACAGTGTATGCATTTCAGTATACAGTATATAGTGTATGCATTTCAGTATATAGTGTATGCATTTCAGTATACAGTGTATGCATTTCAGTATACAGTATATAGTGTATGCATTTCAGTATATAGTGTATGCATTTCAGTATACAGTGTATGCATTTCAGTATACAGTATATAGTGTATGCATTTCAGTATACAGTGTATGCATTTCAGTATACAGTATATAGTGTATGCATTTCAGTATACAGTGTATGCATTTCAGTATACAGTGTATGCATTTCAGTATACAGTATATAGTGTATGCATTTCAGTATATAGTGTATGCATTTCAGTATACAGTGTATGCATTTCAGTATACAGTGTATGCATTTCAGTATACAGTGTATGCATTTCAGTATACAGTATATAGTGTATGCATTTCAGTATACAGTGTATGCATTTCAGTATACAGTGTATGCATTTCAGTGAGTGAATTATGTCCCAAACGGCACCTCATAATAAAGCTCTTTCATTGCAGACTAGGCTAGCACATACTTAAACCATGCACAAACATGTCACAAATAAATAAGATAGATGATAAAGCACTGTAAATACACAGTAAACACTGGAACAAAATGGAAAACTAAAATGATTGTGAAAATTAACCATAATAAAAAGTAAATCTTAAAATGCCCCTGTCACAACTTTTCACTAAATTGAATGAACAATACTGTAGTCCATTAAAGTTCACCAAACACTTAACTACTGTTCTGCACATCTATTGAAGAGAAGAATTAAAATAATTGTGCTTGGCCAGACTGACATGTTTTTCTGTCTCATTTCCATAATTACAGATCGAGGAGTTTCGAAGGCTAAGATCCTATATAAAAGGTGCAGAGCTCCCTGAAGGAAGTGACGGGCTGTTAGGAGATAATTTCAGACCAACCCAACCTCTCAGTGACAGAATCATCAGAGCTGCTTTCCAGTAGAGTCACTCTGAATTTAGAGTGAAGGGAAAAACAGGTATGCATTTTGTGGGGTGTCTTTTATGCTGTAATATTTAATTTTGGGAACCATATTCTCACGTGAATATCTCAGGCACTGTAATAGCAAATTCCTGGTTCAAGTCTTTTTTGAAAGTACAGAATTAGAGCTTTCCAGTGATGTATCGCATGTCCTGAACAGAAGTTCCTAAGTGAAACTACAGCAAACCAAAACTAAGGCTTGAGTCATATGACATAAGTCAGCTCCTAAGTTTCATTTGTTGCCTATTACTTGGTCGCTTCAACAGATAGCGTTCTGGTTTCTACTTCATTTAAAAACGCAGGCTTTGCGCTTTCAATTGATGTCAGGCATGCCTGTATGTGTACTTTCTACCACCCCCTCATTCACTGCTGTGATGCACAGCAAATCAGTAGGTGTGTTCAAGTGCCTGTAACTCAAAAACGGAAAGAGCTAGGAAGACAGTCAGTATAATGAAAGAGGAGGCTTGGGGCTTTTCAATGATATCTCACCTGCCCATGACATGTTCCAAGAATAAACTACAGCGTCCAGAATACAGTGGTGCCTTCACTTGCTAGGAGACAGCTGTGCGCATTGGGTGTCTTATCCATTTTGCATTGCATAAACAACACATTATACCAAATGATGGCTAGAAGTAAAGGAAAAGCAATATAAAGTGTTCATATACACATTTTCATTCATTCATTTACTCCAGTTGTTAGTTATATGTTGTTTTATTGCTGGGATCCGGTTGGACCACTGGTTACCAGGAAAGCCAGTTTTCCGACGTGTCCTTATGAGTGTTAATGTGTAACTATTCCTTAATCAAATCAGAGAATTTGGGGGATAAGGTCTGTACAGCCTGTATGTTTGACAAAACCTACTCATGCTGACCGGAGAACAAAGGGTCTTGACTGAGCTCCTCTTGTATCCATGTGGACAGTCTCAATGTGGCACTCAATTATTCAATTAGAGTCTGACCACATTCTGCACATAGTTTTATAGGGATGTAACCCCATCACTGACACATTTACCAAACTTGTCAAATCTTACCAGACTTTATATGAAAAAGGACAATCAAACTAAACAAAACCTGATTACATCCACATGGTTAGTTAGAGGGCCGATTAAGTGGATAATGAAATATTAGCAAGAACAAACTGAAACCTTAAATTAGTCACTGATAAAACATAAAACTACCAGGTGTTCCTATAACTTGGATGTGCCATGCCACATATCAGTCTCTTCATGTGGATGTTCTGAAGAGACCGAGTCGGTAGGATGTCTCAAGCTACAAAAATCTTAAACCTTTAATCCCAATAAAGGTTAAGCCATCAAGAGTGGACACAATGTACCCATGAGTAAAGCAGTAACGTTCAGCCAGATTTTATGCAGACACAAATACCCATAAGTGATCAATATTTGTGCTTAGTAAATATACTGTATTACAACATTAGCTTACAAGCGCAAGCATTTCATACAGCTATCTTTGCCTGTCTCCTATAAACACCAGATGTCAAAAGCTTGCAGTTGCCTATTGATATAGTAGTAAATATCAAACAGCTTTATATTACACAATAACTGCTGCCTTTTATTAAGCTACTGCTTTGAGCCCTGTGCTCGGTCACTTCCTCTTCCTGTCTCAGGTCTCACATCCTCTCTCTCTCTCTCTCTCTCTTTCTCAGGTTGCTTGCCCACTCTCACTAGTGGCATGCAAGTCCAAAAGAAAGAAAAAAAAACATAATTCAATACATTTTTTCGCCCCTTTATTTGCTGCCATAGCCAATCATCTATATAGCTTTCGCCTTCACTCTTGCCCTGCCTGTATGCTACATTTATTAGGAGGGTTACTTCCTTTAACATATGAAATGTTTTTTTCTAGCTTTTATTTCTATTAGCTAACAGCTGGATGATAATGAGTATTTTCCTTAAACAAACTCCTGTGAACTGTTTAAACAGTTTAATGTGACTGCTTGGGGCAGAGTATTTTTTTGTTAAATGGAACACAACCAACAGGCTCAAAGTATGAAATCTCACATACAGAGGATAATTCCCCACAGAGACAAATAAATGGCGCTCACAGCTTTTTAAAAAATCGACAAAAAGGCTTTAATTCATGTAAGTGTCAACATCCTGCATTAGTTTGCCTCTGGTTGGAATTTGTCCAGCGCTACATTGTTGCTCTTGGAGTATTGCAGCAGAAATAATTCAAGCAGAAAGAGCCCTTGAGGTAGAACTTCCTTCCTGTACCTATACCTCTCTTCCTATACCCGCATAAATGAATATATAAATGAATATATCATTGGTGCACAAACATCCTTGTTTCTCTGATTGGGTGGAATTTGTTAGTGCTTCTGAGGGTATACATTAGGCAACATGCACCTGATGTGCCCACTTCCAGCCAGTCCTATTTGTGCTTACGTCAGTGTGCTTCTGGGTTCAATAAGCTAGAATGTCAGTAGAATGTCGTAGTGTGCTGGTGGTGGGTTACCTGCAAGGCAGGAACAAAGCTCTTGGTCAAGACAGTGGTCAGGTTGATTGGACAAACTCTTAAGGCAGCACACTTAGAGAAAAGCCTTGTTTAATGGCCAAAACACCACAAGGCATCCCTCCAACCCCGGGTGAGGTGACCTGCAATCCCAGTACAAACTGCTCACTTGAATTGTTTTTATTAATATAAAAGGGGGTCCTAAACTGGTTGCAGCAGCTCCCAGTACTGTTTTAAGATTGAATTATACTAAACAGGTTAACAATATCTGATAACCTTGACTTGCCTCTTTTTAGCTAGTAATTGTTGAAAGTAGGCCATAAGGGTCTCCTGATGTTTAAAGCAACATATTACCTGCATTAACTCATACGCTGAGTACCAACCTAATTGAAAGCAAACTAGGACTTGGTAGAAGGAGGTCCTTCTATTTTAGTGGTATCTTGGGGACACATAAATAGCATGTGTCTAGCGCATGCCCTCAAACACATACAGACAGTAACTTTAAACATTTGAGCAATATTCTTAAAGTTTTTTTTTTTATCTGCGCTTAATACCCGTCTTTATTTTGTGTCCCTGTGAAGAGGCTGGCTGGTAGTGACGTCAGACCTGGAAGAACACACAGTAATGAGGGTGAATTTGTGAATGAAATGCACTGGTGACAAACGTCATGGTGGCCAAAACAAATAGACAGAAAAACAGACGAAACCAAACCAAACCCAACAAGTACTGTGCTGGAGCTTCCAACACAAATAGCAATTGTTATTCTTTTATATTTTAATTCTCTCTCCCGTTCTCCACTCACGAACACACAACCCCGAGTGAGTGAAACGTGCACCTGTATATACAGTTGTACTGGGATTCAATTACTAATTAATTATTCATTTGAATCCCAGCACGTGAACTAATTTGTGCAATCCCCGTGCCCACATACAAATACACATTTTATCTGCATGTGAAGTGATTGTGCAACCCCTGTGCCTAAATACATATTACAACACAATTATATCCCGTGCACCAATACATATAAAACAACATTAACACACCACACACAACATAACACACAAAATACGCACAGGGGCGGGGGCACCCCGCCACACATCTCCCTCCTTGTGCGCAGCACGCATGGCCTCAACGGCCACCTCCCCCCTTAAAATCCCCAAAGTCTTGCGCAGTCTCGAGCCAAGAACAGGGACTTCAAGGGGTCCACGGCTGGTAATCCTGGCAGCGGAATGGCTGCTCTCTCCAGTCGTGCAGCCCATAAGGGCAAGGCTGGCAGCGCTATTGCTGCCAATGGCACAGGGCACTCCGGTAGTGGAAAAGCTGCTTCCTCTCGTAGACCTGCTTGCAGTTGAAAGGCTGACAGTGGGGTAGCACATTCCAGCAGTGGAAATGCTGCTATTGGCACCGCTGGCAGTAGACGTGCTGACAGTGCCTTGGCTGGTTCCTCCAACCCTAACAAATCCCCGGAGGTCAGCAGCAAACGGCCTCCAGGGCAGGCATCTCCAGGCGATGGTGAGCTGGCCTCCCCAGGCAATGGCGACCAGGCAGCCCTAGGTGCTGGCGAGCTGGCCTCCCCAGGCAATGGCGACCAGGCAGCCCTAGGCGATGGCGAGCTGGCCTCCCCAGGCAATGGCGACCAGGCAGCCGTAGGCGATGGCGAGCTGGCCTCCCCAGACAATGGAGACCAGGCAGCCCTAGGCGATGGCGAGCTGGCCTCCCCAGGCGATGGCGACCAGGCAGCCCTAGGCGATGGCAACCAAGCAGCCATAGGTGTTGCAGGCTCGGCAGCCTTAGGTGTTGCAGGCTCGGCAGCCCTAAGCATTGCAGGCTTGGCAGCCCTAGGCAGTGCAGCACAGGGCCAGAGCGGTCCCTCGGAAGGTGAAGCCGGGAGGGGAGCCCCCGGCCAAGAGGGTGGCAGCGGGAGCTCCACTTCTCCCCCTGGTGATGGAGTTACGACCAGTCGTGGTGCTGAGGTTTGCGATGGTGCTGGCCCTCTTCGCGGCCACTGCGGCCGGGCTGTTATCCCCCGTGCTCCCCTCAGCAGCCTATGCAGTGGCTGCTGAGGAATACCATCATCACATCCTGGTCCTTCCTCGTGTGGTGGAGGTGGGAGCTGCAGGTAGTCTCCCTCTTGTGGTAGAGGTGGGAGCTGCAGGTAGTCCCCCTTTGACAGTTGAGGTGGGAGCTGCAGGTAGTCTCCCTTTGGTGGTGGAGGTGGGAGCTAAAGGCAGTCTCCTTGTTGCGGTGGTTGTGGGAGCCGCATGTAATCTCCCCCTAGCGGTGGAGGTGGGAGCAGCAGGTTGTTTCCCTCTAACCCTAGAGACTGGTGCGGCTCTCCTTCGGTCACTGGGAACCGGTGCGGCTCTCCCTTGGCTGCTGGGAGGTGGTGTAGCTCTGTATGTCTGGCTCTATCCTCTTGGGTGCTGGACGCTCGTGCTTCCCCCTTCTGGACGCTGGAGACACTTGTGCTCCCCCCTTCTGGCAGTACCTGCAGTGTAAATTAGAGAGTGTAATAGAAGGCAATGTGTAAAGGCAGTACCTGCTTGTGCAAATGGGCCTTTTATACAGTGGTAAAGAACTGGGCCTTTATATGTCATTTACAATACATGGTGGTTCTGATTTATGTTTCTCCAATACAGAACTGTCAGAATCCACGTGGCAGTAGCCAAGTGGTCTAGTGGTTAAAGAAAAGGGCTTGTAACCAGGAGGTCTCCGGTTCAAATCCTGGCGCACTCACTGTGTGACCCTGAGCAAGTCACTTAACCTCCTTTTGGGTGAGATGTTGTTGTAAGTGACTCTGCAGCTGATGCATAGTTCACACACCATAGTGTTTGTAAGTCGCCTTGGATAAAGGTGTCTGCTAAATAAAGAAATAATAATAAATCTGTGGAAGCTGGCAACTCTGTTGGCCCCATAGTAATAGTATAAAGAATATTTTGAACTGTCTAAAACTAGTAAGAAACTAATCTGAATGCTAATTTAACAGTTTTCAATAAAACAGTTTTTGACAGTTTTATGTTGTTGCAATTGATGTATTCCTCTCAGAAAATGTGCCTTTGCATTTGCCTCTAAGGGTCCCTAGGTTATACTACAGGGCTGCAACGATGATTTTCCAATTCATTCTTTATAAAATGATACTACCTGTTTCTGTGAAGTCTTTTAACATAACATACACATAACAATTTCTAACACAACATACTGTACATACACATAACATCAATACAAATTGTAACTGTATTTTAAAATAAGAATCACCCAGCTGAATTGAGATGCCCTGTTATATTCAGTTTTAGCAGCTGTCACCTGCAGGGCTTATCCAACAAAGAACATGTTTTTTTTGTTTTTTTTTAAACCTGTTCAGCAACAAAAAGTGAATGCCTGGTGTCATTGGCAGACCCTGTCATGTACGCTCTGTGCAGGATCACTCAATTACCTGTAAGCTTTTCATACTGGTGCCAGTCAGTCAAATCAGGGAAATAAGTGGTCTGATAAAAATCATATTGCTGTAACACTGGATGCAAAAAAATTCAGAACAAATTCAATAATACAAATATTATTTGAATTTCAATGTTTGTTTTTTTCTCTGAATTAGTGTGCTTAGGTAGAAATAACGGTTTGGAAAATGAACCTACCAAGTATCCAAAACCAGTGGAATATTTGTTTGGTGAAAATAACAGTTTTACGCACACTTCTAAGAATACCGTATAGCCTGGTTTGCATTCTTCTTCCTGGCTTACTTATCAGTTAGACAAAGTTAGTAGTACTGACTATTAAAATCAGAACAACAACATATATCAGGATCTTGCTTGGTACTAAGCCATACATCAAAATGTGTAGCTGGAGATAGCTTTGCAGTTTTCACTGCATTATATCATAGGGTTTTATTAAAAAATCTACAAAGTGGTAATCAAACTGCCACATTGAAAAATGCTAAATATTAATGTAATAAAAAATACACGGGTCTAAGTTTGAGCACAATTGTATAAAAGATTTGACAAGTTAACCCTAGCCAATATTGTAAGCACAGATACTTGGAGCAGGGGATACAGTTGGAAATTGAGTGGAGGCAGGCTTGGGTCAGAGGGAAGGAGACACTTTTACACAAAGTGGTGAGTGTATGAGTCAGCTAGACAAAGTTCTGAGATCAATTACTAGGAACCGAAGAAGCATCGATGGGCAAAATGGACCTCTCCTATTCATTCTTGTGTCACCTCACTTAGAGCATACTGAACATAATTTATACCAAAAAAGTGGATGTTTACTTTCAAAATAAAACAACAATTCCATGTTTATGGAAAACTTACACAGTGATTTATATATACTGTGTATATATAGATTTCCATCATTGTTTGAAACATCCTATCATCTGAGACTTTCCTGTTTTTAGTTGTTTTGTTTATATATATATATAGGATGGAGAATCCAGATGTATCCTGAATTTGTTTGACAGGAACAGGAATATCTTTGCACACCTCACACAATGAGGAATAGGGGACCTCCAGAGAACGCAAGGGACTATGGGATATTTGGACGACATGCTAAACCAGGGTATTAAAGAGCAACATGTTTATGGTATGAAATATCAGATTTCTGGTTGTTTAGATTCACTTCATCATTCCATAATCTTCCTTTTCAATCATCAAATCCTGGTGACTTATTTAAATTCAACATAGCTCTCTGAACCTGGTACATCAGTGTCCCTGCAACAGTCCCCTACTGAATATAAGAAATATAACATTTGTTATATGTAGTATTATGATGCAGTTCTTACTCCCTCTATAGGTAGAGTGTTGAGGGACAGGTCACTGGTTTTACTCATGTGTACCAGATGTACTTGACATTGAAAAAGGTTTATTGGTTATGTTTATTTTCCTGTTTACCATGATTTTTATGACTGTGGTTAACACTGATCTGTGTGTCATCATCAGGGATCCTAGAAATCTGTTATCTGTTTGCTGCGGAAAAACACGGATTGTCTATGCTGTCGGAGAATTTTTATTTTTACACTTGAAGCGGGGCAAAAAACATGCAAGGCTTTTTTATTTGTTTGCTAACCAAATCAATACACTTACCATATTGAATCATCAACACCGACAATTTAGATTTCAATTTGCATGAACAAAGGTCACGTTTGAACGAGGTGCACTGCGACAGTCATGTTTAAAGATGCCGAGAATGATAAAAATCAACCCTAAAGATCGGGTCAAGGAGTTTGACAAATAAACGGATGACAAAGAGCAACTCGGAGATAAACTAATATATACTATTTTTTGTTTTTTATTATTACTAGACGGAAATATTTGTAATGTTTAAAGTGAAATGGTAAGTTTGTTTATTATTGATTGATGGCACTGGTGAGCTAGTAACTTCCTTAGAATTTAAAAGTGTAACAATAAATACTTCCTGTGTTAACTGTTATTCAGTAGTACTGTTTGTGTATCTTGCATTATGTGACGGGGGGTCAATTTTAGCCTTTTATTTTAATTGCGGGATAAAGCAGATTTTTATTTATTTTTATCTGGGAATTTTTTTATTGCGGAAAACTAGGATCACTGGTTATCATACTTGCAGTACTGTATCTATCACTGAAGTGGCAGTACTGTAAAGGTGCTGTAGGTATGCCATTGTTCTGCCAATTATTCCCATGATGGGCAAATGGATCTCGCGATAATGTGACAGGGTGCTTGGGTGGTCTATGCAGATGAAATAAAGTAAAGGATCGCCCCTTTCCATACTAATGTGCTGAAGAAACTTCCCACAAAACCTCAGACCCTAAAACTTCTGGCTCTGTTTTGCATCTGTCATTGAACGTTAACAGACAGAGCTCTGCACTCCTGAAGAATGTCTCCAACATCAATGTGCCTTTCTCTTCACAGAGCAGAAGACAATGGTCCCAAAGTGTCCTGCTGGATGTGAAATGGATCCCTTTGAATGGCTGCTCTGCTCGGAGTACAAAGCTTGTATTGTGATGGTTCCACTAATTAATACAGCCTTGACAGACAGCTGTGACTGAGGGCAAGTTCTACGGCCTGAACAACCAGTGCATGAAGCTCATGGCGTGCCTTCAAATACTGTACAAATAGGGTACATTTTTCTTATCACTGCTGGACAGTACAAATATGAATGTTACACTTGTGAAACTAAATGTGTTGGTGTTGTATATGAGTCTCTGATATGAGTTCTGATTTGTGTTATAGGAAGATTGGTCATTTAATGTGAATGTTGAAAAAAGGTTTTGCTGTTTAGCCTCCAGTGTGAATATACAGATATAATATTCAAGGTAGTAAACCAGTTTTGTTAATAACTGTTCATGATCTACTGAATTTGTTCTTTGGGTTAAAGCTGCTTTACACCTAAAAAAACATCCCTTATAACTTTAAATATCTATAGGCTGTTTGAGCATGTTCCCTTTTCTTTTGTTAAGTTTCTTTGATCATCTTTTTGAACTACGAATAGTACTACAATAACACATACCTTATACACCTACAGGATAAATAGGTCTTTTTTAAACTATAAAGCAGGTGCATTATATTGGTAGTAAAACTAGAACTTTGCAGAAACGTAGAGACCTGCATCTGGAATTACACTGCAGTGTTAACTTATTTCACCTTTTATTTATTAAAATATCACCACCTGTTTCCTGAAAGTGATTTTTTTCTATTACACACTGTAGATTGTATAAAGATATTTGAAAAGGGACGTTAAAGTTTTGAAAATAAAACTATTTATTGTAAATATAGTAATTTATACAATAATTCTAATATATTAAATGTAGGATATATAGTATAAACTGTCAACTTCGTGAAACTGTTTTTTTTTTTTAATTGGTACCCTTCCTTTGTCCTTCCTGTGTTTACAGAGGTTTCTTGAAGTTTCCTGTGTTTAGATTTGTTGTCCTTTGAACCTTGGAAGGCAAGTTTCCATGGTGGTTTGACTGAATATTGTTTTGACAACCGAAGGTGGGCCTTATAACGCAATCCAGTTAAAAAACTCAATCTGGCTCACAATTTGAATGCCTATAACACATGCACACATATATGTCCTCTTGCATGTAATCTATAGACATCACCAGGGATCCTAGGAATCTGTTTGCTGCGGAATAACACAGAAGATTTTCTATGATAATGTAACCCTAACCTTACCAATTGATAGGGACAAAAATTTTACTCAGTCACGGATGACTATAATAACGTAACTTGGGTTAGTAATCAGTACCAAACACATATAGTAGGTTTTTTTTCTTTAAGTTTTATAGCGTCAATTAATAATACTGAGGTAGTTCAGTATCATTGTATCTGTAATATGTAACACTCATGGTACAGTCATTTCGCAGTGTAAAAAAAAAAAAAAAAAATTGCTGTAGCATAAAACCCCTGTTGTGCACAACAACTCAAAGTCCATAAAAAATATATTGTCCTCAGTTACGTTGGGGCCAAAAAAATAAAATAAAAAATATACATATAGGCACGATCCTGGAAAGACTGCCGCTTTGTTGTATTGAAAGACAGCAAGGCCTCCAGGAATAAAAACAGCCCTGTTCTATTTTAAAGATATAACAGATTTTCATTAACTTGTAATGTACTTATGCAGAGTAGTAGTATTGAGTATCCTGACTCCTTCCAGAACCTCCGGGTTGCGTACAATAATCTTTTACAGTAAATTCTAAAGCAGAGCTGTTTAAAGATGCCGAAAACAATCAAAATCAGCCTTGGAGATCGGATCAACGAGTTTGGCAAGGACGAATTTCACGTCAATGGTAATGTGCTGTTTTTGTGCAGCAAGGCTGTAGATTACACTCCTAGGCAGACCATTGTAGAGCACATGGGAAGTTCTAAACATAAATTGAATGAAAGGAAACGTAAACAAGATGAGGCTGAAACAACAGGGCCATCGAAAACACTGGAACTGTGTTTGGATCATTTCAGTGTCTTACAATTGCCAAAGAACAGCGTGAAACCGTTGTTTCAGATTTTGTCAAAATGTGTGTAAAAGTGGACTTTCTTCTGTACAAAGTGGATCAACCGGTAGTTCAAGATTTTTTGAGGAAGGGGGGTTGAGCCATTCCAAAGTCAGACCAATTGTAGCTGGAATGCTGCACCTCTGTTTTAACAATAGCCATCCGGATGAGTTGAACTAACATTATTATTTATTTTCTTTACAACAGGGAACTATTAGTAATATTTGAAGTAATAAAAAGTATTTTTGTTTTATTGATTAATGGCGCTGGTAAGCTTGTAACTTGCTTAGAATTTGAAAGTGTAACAAATTGCATTTTTTTTTATTTATTTATTTAGCAGATGCATTCATCCAAAGTGACTTACACGTGCAACACTGTTACAGTTCAAAAAGAATTAAAGTTATAAACTAAAATACAACATAAAGAGACACAACAAGTGTAACAAGAGCAACAATAAATACTTCATGTGTTAACTGTTACCCACTAGTACTGTTTGTGTGTCTTATAATGTTGCAGTGAAAACTAATTTTTAGCTTTTTACTTTACGCAGAATAACGCACTTTTTTTTAATCTCAGAATTTGATTTTTTTTTTTTTATTGAGGAAAACTAGGATCCCTGGACATCACCAACCTGTAAATAGCAGATGGGGCTGGTATTGTAATTTAACAGTGTTGAACAGAAAATATAACAATAGTGTTGTTTTTTTTCACTTGATGTATATGAACTTCAGATGTAAAATGTATCAGATGGTAATAAAGTTTAAATGATAAAAAAAAGCACACGTCTGTGGCTATTATCATATTGATGTGTATGTACGCAAGCATGTCCAAAAGGGTACAAAATGCCATCCATACAGCAAAAATACCACAAGCATATCCTCCTTTTAAACTAGTTTTGATTCTTAAGCTGACATTAATTAGTAGTACAGGCATGTCTGACTGATTTAGGGATGTTTTATCAGGCAGGTTTCAAAGGGAGAGGAATTTGTGTCCCCTTAGCTCAAATGCAAATGTAATGTAAACAAGAAGTCTGACTCTAATAAAGTGCACAGAAAGCTGAACTATGAAAGAATGTGTTGAAGAGCCAAACATGCTGCTTTCTCACAATACCCACATATGTGCCCTCCATCCAAGTACTGATAAAAGTGATAAGTAGTAGATTCTTTTAAAGGAGTAGACTTAAGTGATGTCATCCTTCGGTACCGTTACACACGTTTTCTTCCCTCACAGTAGGATATAACACTGTATTTGTAAGAATACCTTTTAAAACGTATTGCAAACAGCCATTGGCTCTCACAGTAAAGAACACTAATCCGCCTGCTGAATAACAAAGCCATGCAATCCCCCGCCCATCATGGGGAATGTCTGCTGCAAGTTAAGTGGAGCTTGGGGAGGTGGATGATAAGGTTGAAACTAGATTTAAATAAGTTAGTGAATATTTTGTTAGGAGAAGCAAGTCCCAATGATCCTGCCCCGAATCTAGAGTAATAAAAATGATTGTGCTGCAATTGAACCACTGGAACTTCCAGGTGCTTGCTTTTTCCACACTGCACATGTGTATAATTTAAAGATGATAAATCTTAGGAGGGTCTTCAAAACTGGAACAGCTTTGGAGTCAGACCCATGCATGTGCAGTCAAGAATTTATCCAAGTGTCTGATGACCACATGTTGTTGGTCCATATGTGGTTCAAGCAGTCTAATGAGTAGCACATGGCAGCATTTACTTTTTTCAAGTATATTATTCCTAACATCAAAAACTCAGTATTAACATTTTTCATTTCTAAAAGAAACTATGGGCCGGACCAAATCAAACCCTGATCGCTCTTGCTAAAGTGTCTTTATGCGATAATATCGCTAATTTCCGTGTCCGAGTCCCCACTTGGCAATTACGTCGTTTCCACAACGTCTGCAGCATCGTGCTGCATTGTTCTGTCACTGTTATCAAAGCGTGCCACATTGTTTTCATGATTTTTGTAAAATTCCATACCGTGCCCTGGCTTGTGTCAGCACCATGCGATGCCAGCATATCCTCAAACCTGACTGCACAGTGCTGCCCAGAGTCCTGTTGTGCACAAGGCTGTATAGTAGGCTATAACTGCACGAGAGCGATGATTAAAAATAAATAAATAAATAAATAAATAAAAATAAATGCCGGTTAACAAAGAAACACCGTGCGAGTATTATAAAATTAAAATGCTGTTGGGGCGGCAAAACAAATCTCCCACCTACTCAGACAGGACTTTCCGAGGTAATGCCTCACAATATCCTGATAGCAGCCAAGGCAGAGAGGTGGGGGCGGTGGCTGATTCATTCTTTTTTTCAGTTCTTCAATGTGGATTAACTTTAAAGGGATAAAAAGATGTATTTCTTTAGAGCAAGCATCAGACAATAATGAACAAACAGCACAATGCAAGTACACCTACTACAAAGTACATGATAAGTCCAGAAAATTCAAAAACAATCATATCATATCATTTCAAGGAAAAGGAATTATGAAATGTTGAGATATGAAAATGTTGAGATATGAAATTAAATTATTAAATTATTATTTATGTAGGACATATTTTATACTGTATGCAGAGATGTTTAATATACTGTTGTAATGTAGAAAGGGTCATATCAAAATGGACTTTCAACATACTGTAAGCAGTGTTATATATTGAATTATCATGCAATGTAATCTATATGTGTTTTAATACTTGAGCATTGGAAACATTAGAGTGCTCTCATGGGGAGCTATTGTCTGTGCAGCAACAACACATAACCACCCATCCCCCGACTCACCCCTAACCACCACCATCACTCAGTGCTTAACCTGAGTTTAGAGAATTCAGAAGCTGCATATTGCTGAAGGCATAAATATTTTGTATTGAGCAGCATTGTAAACCATTATATTCAATACTGGTACATTGGTAGATGCTTTATTTATGTATTTGTATTACTATTGATCATCTTTTAAAGAAAGAGCCAGTAAAACCAAATTGCATTTGTAACTGCCATGCAAGTGAAAAAACATAAGGGGTGTAACAGTGCCATCAACTGTTTGTTTTCCATATAGCAGCAGTACACTTATTCACCTCATGTAAGTGTCATTGACACATGTGTTGGTTTTGTAATGACCAGGGAGCGTGTTATAGATTTGTACTGAAACACCAGCTTCTTGTACAGCAGTTCATAGCAAATAAGCTTAGTGACTAGCTGAAGACCTGTTTAATGGTGGGGTGTGGACAGATGTATGCTCATTTTCTGTCTTGTTTAATTCAGTGTATATAATTGTTAAACTTACTGATCCAGTTCATGCAACTTGGCATATGTTATGTTTTACAGGACCAGATTCATTCAATTTTAAGGGTTGTTTTAATTAATGTTTTCTAAAAGGGCTGTTTCTTTTTTTTAATTTTTTTTTTTTTTAAATCCTGTTTTCATTAATGAAATGGAGTTTACAGTTCATGAAACCCTTTTTAAGTGTTTTAGAGTAACAGGCCTTAAAGTGATATGAAGAGCACCCATAGTCAGTTACAGTTAATTTAAATGATTAAACACATACAATTAGATTTGTTTTTTATGTGTTAAACTCATTGAAGTTAGTCCTGTCTTTTAAACAGTTTTAATAAATGTATTGCCATACACTTTTATTAAATAATGTTAAAGTAAACACAGTTATAATAATCTGACTTTACGTATATATGTGTTTTATTAATTAGGTACTCTTATCAATGCGACCTATATCACTGATGTGACATATGCAATGGTGAATTAAGTATTATACTCAAGGGGTCCCCGAGTGGCTCATCCAGTTAAAGCACTGCTGCTGGGAGTGTAGGACGAGTCATACAGCTTGGACTCCGAAGGGGGCATCACATTAGCTCTGATGCTCCCAGGGTGGGGGATGGGAAACCAGCAGGGACTTCTTCTCCTCATCGCGCAGCAGCAACACCTACTGGCCAGACACCGAGCACATTCAGAGTGGATAAGAGGCAGGGCTGATCTCTGTTCTCCGGGATTGGTAGCCGCCCACCTCTGCTCTGGATTGCTCAGCGTCAAAGCGATTCTGGCTTTAGGCTTGTGAGATCGGAGGACGCTCACACACCCTCAGAACGTCTGTGCTGGGTGGGGACCTGCTGCGGTCAGGAGAAAAAACATAATTGGACATTTCATATTGGGGGGAAAATAAAATAAAAATAAATAAATAAATAATTGGTCACTTTAAATTAAAAAATAAAATACAAAGATAAATAAAATTAAAAAAAAAGTATTATACTCGCATATTACCAGGAGCATATGTGTTATTTAAATAAGAAGTCATTTTTAATTTCCCTTTGTCATTGTCAGGGCATGGCTCTAAAAATGTCATTGTGCAAATTTAAGAATATAAGTTATTAAATGATGTGATAGTGCCAACATCTGTTTGTCATATATTGTGTACAGTGTGTTCATTATTAAAAAGAAACATAGTGATGCAATTAGACAAATGTTTTCACAGAAGGAATTTGTCAATGTTTTGTTATATGACAAAAGATATTAGCAAACATTGCCTTGCAGGAGACAGAAAACCTAATCAACATTGAAGTTTATTTTATTTTGTTAATGAAACAACCACTGCAGCCATACATACCACTTTGCTGCTGAAAGTTGCCTCAGTTGTTGCATGAGTAGAGGACACTCAAGAGCTCAAGCAGCATTTGTTTTCCGGGGACTGTGTTGAGAGACGCTAAACCAAGGTCCTGTCTACTCTGTGGACACTGAAAACCCAATCAAGCAATTCTTGCTGCTCCTGGTAGCATCATAAAAACCAGCATTTAAAGCTGAAGATGCAGACCTGGTGAAAATACAGATTGGACTGCTTACAATGTTTTAGACTGGAAAGTATTTACAAATCAATCAATAACTGTGCACAGCCAAAACCTCCCACCTACCTGCAGCAGAACATCATACTTCACATATTGCCCTTGATAAATCAATTCCACTCAATTCGGGAAGGGATGATCACACAAAAACTGTAAAAAATAGTAATGCAACTTGGCTACTAGTGTTTCTGGTAATATAGCTGTCCCCAACTAGAGGGCACACTCAGCACATATTTCATATTTGCAGTTCAGGCTAGGAAGGTCTTACTTTCTATATATGCATGGACATACAGTAGATAAAAAACAGCTCTCATTTGAAATTGTATTCATCTTGTTTCCATCCCTTTATTTAACTAGATTAGTATTTCTTTAAAAGAGCAACTATTGTATCATATATTGCATCTACATTATGTAATGCTTTGTGTATGACATTGATAAGATAATAAAGTTCTGTCTATAGCGGCTTGTGGTGGACCCTCGGGAGACGACAGCAGCAACGGAGCCTCGGGAGGCGACAGCAACAGTGGCGGACCCTCGGGAGGTGACGGCAGCAACGGCGGACCCTCGGGAGGCATCGGCAGCGGCGGACCCTCAGGAGGTGACAGCAGTCCTTTGGGAGGTGGCGCTGGGCACTCCGGACGCGGACGTGCAACTGGCTTTATCCCTCTCGCGCTGGAGACAGTGGGGCTTCTCCCTCTGGTACTGGAGACAGCAGGGCTTCTCCCTCTAGTGCTGGAGACAGCGGGACTTCTCCCTCTCGTGCTGGAGACAGCGGGGCTTCTCCCTCAGGTGCTGGAGACAGCGGAGCTTCTCCCTCTGGTGCTGGAGACAGCGGGGCTCCTCCCTCTCGCGCTGGAGACAGCGGGGCTTCTCCATCTAGTGCTGGAGACAGCGGGGCTTCTCCCTCTAGTGCTGGAGACAGCGGGGCTCCTCCCTCTCGTGCTGGAGACAGCGGGACTTCTCCCTCAGGCGCTGGAGACAGCGGGACTTCTCCCTCAGGCACTGGAGACAGCGGGGCTTCTCCCTCAGGCGCTGGAGACAGCGGGACTTCTCCCTCTAGCACTGGAGACAGCGGGACTTCTCCCTCAGGCACTGGAGACAGCGGGGCTTCTCCCTCAGGCGCTGGAGACAGCGGGACTTCTCCCTCAGGCGCTGGAGACAGCGGGACTTCTCCCTCAGGCACTGGAGACAGCGGGGCTTCTCCCTCAGGCGCTGGAGACAGCGGGACTTCTCCCTCTAGCACTGGAGACAGCGGGACTTCTCCCCCTAGCGGTGGAGGCGGGAGCGGTAGGTAGTTTTCTGCTACATCCTGTTGCTTTGTGCTTGCCGTTTATTACCATTACCTGAGTTTGGTTTATAACAGAACTAATACCCTCGGCAGGGTCATTACCTAAGTTTGACCACATAAACATTAGTCACTCTCTGATATCTATTCGGTCAAGCAGAATATTGCTAGTCTGCCGGAGTGGGGGCCATCTCTCCACAGGGACCACCAGAGATTTCCTCTCCACTGAGCGGTGAGATTAGCCCATAATTATTAAAATTATAACTTCGGGGCGGATCCACTTGGCCTTCAGCTTTTGGGGGGAAGGGCGTGGCTTTGTTACGTTCCACCCTAGTGACCTGGCATTGCCAGATCAGTTCCTCTTTCAGAGGGTCATGAGTTCTTCTTGTCCCTTTAACAGGCAGGACCAGCACCCAAATACCCCATAATCACCACTCTGACCATACTCATACAAGCGGTTATGATCTTGACATTGAATAAAAACCATGCATAAGCCAACTACTATGTTGAAGCAGTTGAAAAAGAAGCGCTGGCTTCAAATGCAACATAACAAAACATTATCAATTTTTGCAAGAACACTAACTTGGTAGGAGGCAGTGTGGTCCAGTGGTTAAAGTCCAGGGCTTGTAACCAGAAGGCAGAGTTGTAATAACTCGAGTCAATGACTTGACTCAACTCGGAATCGAGTCACAATTTTTTGTGACTCGACTGACTCGACACGAGTCATTGCCATCAAATGACTTGACTTGACTCGAGTCCCTGCAAGCAAAGACTGGACTCAACTCGACTCCCTGCTCAAAAGACATGACTCGACCCAAGTCACGCAAAAAAGTCTCCATCTGACTTGAGCCATTGTCTTTATGATAAAATCAATAACAAACTGATTTCATTTTCAATACATGCAGTCCCTCTCTAACATATGCAGTCATCTTGCCATGGTTGTTAAGACCATTGCTAAGGAAATAGAAAACACCTTTCTAGCCTATAGCACCGTTCTGTGATCATAACGTCACAAGCAGCAGGGAGCGCCAGAATCAAAATGTGTAGGCAGGACGCAAAGACAGATTTCTGATCACTGATCACAGAAAATCCTGAGGAAAATAGTGATTTTTGAGTTTTGTCACAGACACGAAAAAAACAGAACAACAACAACACAGAGAGTACACTAAAAGTACCTGCGGTGGTGGAGTTCACTTTTAATAATTATACAGTCGACCGGGAGAGAAACAAGCAGGCTGCATCCTGCCAGCGACAATATGAATAAACTGTATTCAAAACATAGCCCCGGTAACTGCCACTAATTTATACCGGTAGGTTTTTAGTTTTTTTCAACGGCTAAAATGAGAATCTGAATTAATTAAAAACTCAGGCACAATGCAACAGCTGTATTTTTCCAAAATGAGTAGGTAGTCGATATTCAATATTAAAAAAAAAAAATGCAGGTCAAATTAAAAAACACAGCAGAAAAAGCACTGATTAGGAGTTATTTTTCAGGTTTTGTTAGCACACAAGTGAAGGTAATGAATGTATGGAAAACGTTTCTAATAAGTAAAATTTTGCCAAGTGAAAGCTTGAAAAGTAAATCATTTGGGAAGTATTTGGTGCTCACTATTCTCTTTATTTAATGTATGTATGGTTATATGTATTTTATCTATTTATTTATGGACACCATATCTCTTAAAGGAGTTGGTGCTTTGTAGCGATTTTTAAATTTCCCTTTAAATCCAATTCTGAATAAAACATTGTTTACAGTATTAAGCTAATGCAAACTAATAAAAACTACAAACATTTGGAAGTTTACCTAAACTAATATTAGGTAGTCCAAGGTCAGTGCTAATCAGGGTCTCTGAAACTTGAGGTTTATGTTTAAAGTCTAAGTTAAAGACTTATTTCCAGTCACGTCTTATACTTTAACATACTTATACATAAATCTTTAACTTAAAGGTTTATGTATTTTAAGTATAAGACATGACCAGAGAGAAAGTTTAAAAGATTCATTTGTTTTTGTACTTTTTTCAGTACAGTATTATGTTTTGTTATGCTACCAGGACCCCCACAGACACCTTTTTATTATGTTTTGTGCTTTTGTGAAACAGTATCTGTTACTTAAAAATGTCTTGTTGACATTTAATGGAAGAAGACACTCCATAGCTCATACACTAAGAGGAGAGATATGTAGTACCTATGAATTATATAAAACTGAATTATATAAAGTTTTGCCTCAGTTTCTTTCTTTTTCTATTTGTCTCCTATGTATTTAAACCTTGAAGTAATATCTCAACATTAAATTAAATGCCACTAAATTTCTTTTCATTTGGTTAATGTATCTGAAACAAAACTATAAGGGGGAGTGTCAGTGTTGAGAAGTGAGAAAATATTAGATATGTTCTTTGTTTTGTGGTATCATTCATTACTAAACCCAACCCAATTGAGCACAGAGAAAGGGGTATTTATACAGTGGCAAAATGTGCTTATAAATAGATCAAGGAATCAAATTCACTAAAATGAAAAGACGAAAACAAATCAGAAACCGCAGACTTTTAATGGTGAACATAAATGGGGCGAGTATGACCACATTATTGTGCATCCTAATTTTGTATTTTTAACAGATTTCTTTTTAATGTATTGATTGCTAATCTCCTGTAAAACTAAATCTGATTAAATCAAGATATCTTGAACTGTCAGAACTAATGACGAAGTGACTCGAGCTAGATTGGTAACTCGACTCGAGCAGTTTAGAGACTCGACTCGAGCAGTTTAGAGACTCGACTCGACTTTAGCAGTTTAGAGACTCAACTAAACTCGAGAAGTTTAGAGACTTCGATTGACTCGAGCAGTTTAGAGACTTCGACTTCGGCTTGACTCGAACAGTTTAGAGACTCGACTCGACTTGAGCAGTTTATAGACTCGACTCGAGCAGTTTAGAGACTCGACTCGACTCGAGCAGTTTAGAGACTCGACTCGAGCAGTTTAGAGACTCGACTCGACTCGAGCAGTTTAGAGACTCGACTCGAGCAGTTTAGAGACTCGACTCGAGCAGTTTAGAGACTCGACTCGACTCGAGCAGTTTAGAGACTCGACTCGAACAGTTTAGAGACTCGACTCGAGCAGTTTAGAGACTCGACTCGACTCGAGCAGTTTAGAGACTCGACTCGACTCGAGCAGTTTAGAAACTCGACTCGACTCGAGCAGTTTAGAGACTCGGCTCGACTTGACTTGAGCAGTTTAGAGACTCGACTCGAGCAGTTTAGAGACTCGACTCGACTCAAGCAGTTTAGAGACTCGACTCGAGCAGTTTAGAGACTCGACTCGAGCAGTTTAGAGACTCGACTCGAGCAGTTTAGAGACTCGACTCGACTCGAGCAGTTTAGAGACTCGACTCGAGCAGTTTAGAGACTCGACTCGAGCAGTTTAGAGACTCGACTCAAGCAGTTTAGAGACTCGACTCGACTTGACTCGAGCAGTTTAGAGACTTCGACTTCGACTCGAGCAGTTTAGAAACTTCGACTCGAGCAGTTTAGAGACTTCGACTCGAGCAGTTTAGAGACTCGACTCGAGCAGTTTAGAGACTCGACTCGAGCAGTTTAGAGACTCGACTCGACTCGAGCAGTTTAGAGACTTCGACTTCGACTCGAGCAGTTTAGAGACTTGACTCGAGCAGTTTAGCGACTTGACTCGAGCAGTTTAGAGACTCGACTCGAGCAGTTTAGAGACTCGACTCGAGCAGTTTAGAGACTCGACTCGACTCGAGCAGTTTAGAGACTTCGACTCGAGCAGTTTAGAGACTTCGACTCGACTCAAGCAGTTTAGAGACTCGACTCGACTTCGACTCGAGCAGTTTAGAGACTCGACTCGAGCAGTTTAGAGACTTCGACTTCGACTCGAGCAGTTTAGAGACTTCGACTCGAGCAGTTTAGAGACTCGACTTCGACTCGACTTCGAGCAGTTTAGAGACTTGGCTCGACTCGAGCAGTTTAGAGACTCGACTCGAGCAGTTTAGAGACTCGACTCGACTCGACTCGAGCAGTTTAGTTTAGAGACTCGACTCGAGCTTGGCATGTCAAAGACTCGACTCGACTCACCGGTTCAAATCCCACGTCTGCCACTGACTGATTCATTGTGTGACTGACCCTGAGCAAGTCACTTAACCTCCATGTGCTCCATCCTACGGATGAGATGTTAAATCAATGTCCTATTGTAAGTGACTCTGCATGTAATGCACAGTTCACAGCCTACCTCTGTAAAGCGCTTTGTGATGGTGGTCCGCTATGTAAAAATAAAGATATTATTATTATATTTTTATTATATTTGGTGTACTCTGTAAGTCATTATACTCCAGTAAAAAGCTCAAAATAATACTACACCTAAATTAATTTATCAGCCAGCATCACCTGCCCTGGGGCACTAGCATATGTCAGCAGTGCTGAGAGCTATTTTCTGTGAAAGTATTACTGTATTGCCTAGGGGTAAGTGCATGGAAAACCCAATCACATACTGGATTTGTCAGGGGTTTACTTGAATCATTTGATACAATATTTACAAGGTTCCAAGACTCCCAGCTTAGAACACTGGTCATGTTTGCTCCACGCTACCCTCATCATTAGGCATATAGATGACATGAGTACGGGTGGGAAGCAATTCAGAATCAGGTTCATGGATTCAGGTATTTTGGATTCAGCTGAATTCAGTGGTTCACAGCACTAGAGCCCAAATCATATTTAAAATGCAAGCGCACAATGTGGGTTTCAGCAGTCATACAGAACTTTGCAATAAAACCTGCAGTTTATCTTATGGGATATTATTTATATTAACGGGCCAATAAAGCAATTTCTAAGGTTATTATCTATATTGTTGCAAAAAACAAAACAAAACACTTTATGAATTCGGGCTTACAGCTTGGTGTTGCAAGAGAGATGTGAAGTATCAGTAGTTTTAAGTGAGTCATTTATTAAGATAGTTGGGGCAAAATAAATTATGCCTGACCGCTAGATGTGAGGATAAAGGTATTGTCAGGAGTTTTTTTTTTTAATTAACTGCGTTCCATTTTTACACTGTATGGAACTGCGTTCCATTTTTACACTGTATGGTGAGAAATGTCCCTAGAATGATCTAAATCACAATAGAGGGGAATTGTTTTATCTTTTTTTTTGCCTCAAGCCCAATAGAATATAATTGAAACAAACTCATCTGTGAACAGTATCAGGCTTTCGAGAGTGCCTGACCTGTCATTTGGGGTTGAACAAATTTTGATGGCAAGAGATTCTGCTCCTTAAACTTTATTACAAATGCTAATAGAAGAGCACTGCCATCTGTTCCCATCACCCTATGTAGTAAATGGTTTGGTCTGTCACATGATCAGTCAGATTATATGTCATCTTTTCTAGCAAATTTCTAGCAAATCTTTTTTCTTATCCTTTTCCAGGAGACAGTTTGATGACAACTGTCCACATTTAACCTAGCTTTACCTTAATAAATTTAATTAATACACTGTTCAATAGTGTCTTTTCAATGATAAAAAGCCCATTACAAAGCTTGAATGTTTCTTTTAAGGTCATTTTTAAATGACACATGAATGAATCCGCGTCAACAATCTCCCTCCCGACCTGTGAGGGCGCTGTATAACAGCGTGCCCCGGACTGGATGGTTTGGCAGTTCATTCCAGAGTCAGTTGGAAGTCGGCCATCCAGAAAGGGGGCGGAGTCACAATACCAGAAGTCAGCGCCTTAATGCGATTGGAGGAGAAGCGATTGCACTCGCTACCGAAGGGGGTGTGACTGAGGGTATATCAGGGCATGTGACAAAGCGATCTGTTTCTCTGTTATGGTTATGCAAGGACTGCTGCAGGAGCATAAAATAACTGTGAGTGTTTTGTGTTGTCTGTCTATTAACTGTTGTTACTTATTATAGATGGCTAAATATCCAGGAGCCGTCGCTTTTAAGCCAGCACCAAACCCGGACTGCACTTCACTATTGTTCACCATTTACTGTGTATTTTATGTATGGGTTACAGTTCATTACAACAGTTAATGTTGCATTCTGGTTAAAACAAGGGAACTTGGGTAGGTACCATAAAGTGGGAAGGAACTGGACTTTACGTGAGAGAGGATGACTGAATTCAGAGTAACCCCACCGACACCGTTCCTCCCTCACCCGGGCGACCCACCGATCCCATGGACACAATGGTTAGAGTCGTTTAATACTTATCTCTTAGCTTCTGATTTGCAAGTTGTGAGCGATGCCAGGAAAAGAGCGAAGAGCGATTCACTGCCTAGGTACTGAGGGCCAGCGCATTTTCAAAACACTGGGTGACTCGCCTTCATTTCAAAATATTACAACTAAGCTGACACAGCATTTCGGTCCGAGACACAATGCTTTAGTAGAACACTTTAAGTTTTGCCGCAGAGCACAGTTTCAGGGGGAGTCAGTTCGCCAGTACATTGCAAATCTTAGGGAATTGGCAGCAACTTGCAAGTTTGAATATCTATACGATCAAATGATACAGGACCAATTCAAAAGAAAAAAACGACCACTAGTAAAATATGATTGAGTTTTTGCACCTGGAGCTTGATACACTCACCCTGGATAGAACACTGGAAATAACATGCCAGAAGCAAAACAACTTTCAACAGCCACAGAGTACATTACAGGAAAGTGAAACTACGGTACAAGCAGTAGCTTCTCGCGGCCGCACAGGATTGCATTGCAAAGGGTAAGCGATGCCGAAATTGTGGTAAGTTTAATCATTTTGCTCGCTGGTGCAGATCTACCGTTTCAAATGCTGCACAGAGACTTACTGACTTTTCGGATCCAACAGTTATTAATACAGTGCAGGATATGGATACCTCTTTCATAGTGTGTAATTGCTATCTAGATGGGGTTGGAGCCAAAGTGTCCCTTATTAACAAAGTTACATATAAGACTTGGTTTGCAAAACAAAGCCTTAAGCTCCAGCTTGATACAGCTTACAGGCTATGGCTCTTCTGCCATTACCGTTTTGGGCTCCCTTACGTTGCCAGTTTCGTATTGCAGTGTACATCAACCAACCTTCGAATTCACAGTGACTGAGAAAGGAGCAAATCTCATGGGTCTGGACCTGTTTCAAGCACTTAAATTTTGTGTACGGGACATTGGGGACTCTGAAATTCAGCATGTCCACCTTGCAAGCCATTGGAAGGCCTTGTTTCCTCAGGTGTTTCACGGCCTTGGACTTATTAAAGGTTTTGCTCATGGCCCCACTGCGAATAATTCCATTGCACCAGTTATGCAACCACTGCGCAGACTACCCCTTACAATCAGGGACCAAGTTGCTGCTGAGCTTAAGCGTTTACTGAAGGAAGATATCATTGAACCAATTGACTCTTCTCCGTCAATCTCAAATCTAGTCAAAGCGCATAAGAAAGATGGGAACATTCATCTTTGCCTGGACCTATGGGCGGCAGTGTGGAGTAGTGGTTAGGGCTCTGGACTGACTGGAGGGTCGTGGGTTCAATCCCAGGTGGGGGTAATACTGCTGTACCCTTGAGCAATGTACTTTACCTAGATTGCTCCAGTAAAAACCCAACTGTATAAATGGGTAATTGTATGTAAAAATAATGTGATATTGTGTAACAATTGTAAGTCGCCCTGGATAAGGGTGTCTGCTAAGAAATAAATAATATTAATAATAATAATAATAAAGCAGTCATTCCAGATCAGTATCCCCTTCCAACCACAGAGGAGCTAGCAGCTGAGTGCCATGGCTCAGCTGTTTACAGTAAACGTTTGAGCTCTCGTCTGCACCAAGCTGCTTTCAGTCACGTCCACAGTTTTTGCTGGCATTCCTGGAGTAGCAATTTACTTGGATAACATTGGTTCCTCCCGACAAGTACACAATGCCAGGCTGACACAGGTGTTTAATCGTCTCCGGAACTTCAATCTGACACTAAACGAAGACAAATGCAAATTTGGAGCTGAAGAAGTCGAATTACAACAGTTAATGTTGCATTCTGGTTAAAACAAGGGAACTTGGGATAGGTACCGTAAAGTGGGAAGGAACTGGACTTTACGTGAGAGAGGATTGCATGGAGGGATACGACAGTAGGCAGGAGCGTTTGCCTCCGTGTGTTGAGTGTTAATAAACAGCACAACATTAAAATGCAGTATCTGAGTTGTTTGTCAAACACAACATATTTCACCACTTACACTGAGAGCACTCACGTTGGACTGTGATTGTGTTGTGTCTAAGTGTCACAGGATTATTATTGTTATTATTTCAGGACTGTAATCCCCGTGGGGTTTTGGCTGGGCAACTACACATTGGTGTGTATTGTAGCCTTATTTATAATGCAAAAATAAAGCTTTCATTAACTGTGGAACTGTGTTGGGTCGTTATTCTGCTGCACTGCATCAACACTACACCTGGGCGCTGCAAACCACTTTGCCACACACATACAGTTCAATAGTGCTGTCAATATAGCCAACAGCAGTCTACAGTATAAGGGTTAATAAATATCAAACAGTATTTTATCCAAACAACATACTTTGAAAAAAAAAAAATTAAAATGAGAAAAAAATCTCATTATTTAAAGCTTTGTGAATAGAGCCCATCCTCAAATGGATCAGAGGAGTAGCTAAGAGTGACGTCTCAAAACCTATTAGTGTATGTACAGTAGAACCTTGTTTATCCGCAACTTCAATTAACCGCGACTTCCTGATGAGTTTTACCTCTGAACTACAGTACATTATTGCCAATGTAGACTTACTGCCCCGTGGTGCACACGCACGCACGCACGCGCTTACGCGCACGCACGCACGCATGCACGCACACACACATAATGTTGCATGCGTCAGTCTAAAACCTGTGTAGATGCAAAGACAGCAGCGCTAAAGAGGGGTGGATTCATTTCTTGGTATGAAAATTAGTTCTCCAGAGGCAGTGAATCCCAGCAAACATATTTTGCCTCACTGAAACAAAAAGACTTTGATGGACTTTCTCAAGGTTCAAAAGAACGACTTGCAGCAGTGAATTGTTTAAAAAAGCTGTTACAAAAAAAAAACAAAAAACACACATTTTGTTGAAATGTTGAAAAGTTCCAATTACAGAGCAGGCTTGTTTATTTAGTTTTAAAGTAAAAAAATTAATAGAATTACATTTTTTGTTTTAAATCCCAGAAAACTATCAACACTTAGCTACCATTATTTAATATTAATGTGTGGAATAAATTAGCAATAATACCTTGTGATATTTCTAGCTGCTTTATACACGACTTAGTTTATTATTATTATTATTTATTTCTTAGGAGATGCCCTTATCCAGGGCAACTTACAATTGTTACAAGATATCACATTATTATTATTATTATACAGTTGGGTTTTTACTGGAGTAATTTAGGTAAAGTACCTTGCTCAGGGTGCAGCAGCAGTGTCCCCCACCTGGGATTGAACCCACAACTCTCCGGTCAAGAGTCCAGAGCCCTAACCACTACTCCACACTGCTACCCTTTATAGGAAAATTATGATCTCTGATGGGCTGAATAGCTTATTCCCTTCATAAAATGTTATGATCTTGTAGCATTGTGGTATTTTTATTTTATTATTATTATTATTATTATTATTATTATTATTATTATTATTATTATTATTATTATTTGTTGTTATGACATTTTGTTATGACATTTTGTTTTTGCTAGGAGTGACACCTAATTTATCCATGGATTTCACACATCCGTGGACCTATGTCCCCACAAGCACATGGATAAACAGAGTTCCACTGTATCCTAGCTGTGTACAGCTGTGTACTTCATGGCGTGAAGATAATTAGTTTTGACAACTGCAGATTACATTTATTGAAGTTTCTTGATTAATCCATAGTTTTAAACTATCAACACAACTAGAAGTTGGTAATTTAAATGTTTTAAATGTCTTTATCATTATCTTTAATATACAATAATAACTGGTGAGCATTTTTTTCAATGGACTCATCCTGTTGATATTTCCCATAATAACCATCCGGTTATAACAGGAAACATGCACTCATTACCACCAGCAACAGAGCGCGACCCCAGCGGGAGCTACCAGACAAGGAATTCCAACCATACCTCACATAGCTGCTATCTTCTATCGCTTGCTGAAATGCTGAAATCGTCTGAATGCTGAAATCGTCTCCTGCACCAAGGCAGAAGAACTGGATGAAACCACAATATGCTAGAACGTTCTAGAATGAAACAAGAACAATGGGTCAACTGTGCATAAACTCAAATACACAGAGAAAGTGTCAGTTGAAGGGCAAGGTTGACAGAATGTTCTTTTCGATAAGCAATAACAACTTGGGCAATAACAGTGCTACCACAAGAACCAGAGGGGGGCTATTAAACTGCGACATATCAGGGAATGGGTTAATGAATGAATATAAAGTGCGTAGGTGCAGGGATTGGATATGGGGACGGGTATGGCATATAATCATATAATCATAATTGTTTCTAAAGCATCCCTTAAGGATTCACTGGCAGAACTGACTTGCTACACCTTTGGCCGTGTGCAGTTGATTCTCCAGAGCTCTGTTTTGTGCTTCAATAAACACCTTGACAATCTACTCCAGGGTCTGAAGTGTTGAATCCTGTCCTTTACCTCCTATTTCAGGGGTCTCTACAGTCGGGAAAAAATTGCTCACCTAAGATTATAAAAAATACTGATGAATAGCCACCCTTGGGGTGCTTGGATAAACCCCTCGAGATTTATCCCACCCCTCGGGTGGGCATTAAATTGTCATATCACAGACTACCCCATGCAGTATTCTTTATTTATCATCTATAACCTTAGTTGGAGATTCATGATCATTTGGGTCTTTGAAACCAGATGTTAGTTATTATTATTATTTGTTTCTTTATCCAAGGTGACTTACAGAGATTAGGGTGTGTGAACTATGCATCAGCTGCAGAGTCACTTACAATTACATCTCACCCGAAAGACGGAGCACAAGGAGGTTAAGTGACTTGCTCAGGGTCACACATTGAGTCAGTGGCTGAGGTGGGATTTGAACCGGGGACCTTCTGGTTACAAGCCTGTTTCTTTAACCACTGGAACACACAGCGTCCTATAGTTAGATAGTCTGTAAGACTAAATAATACTAAACACATAATCTGTAAGATTAATCATACCAAATTGAACACAGCTGGATTTAAGGATATGTTCATTGTAGATCTAAAAATGTTTGTCATACTTTTCCATATGATTCATTAAGGACAAAGATGCAAAATCTGGCAGTAGAGAATGGCGAGAGTGAGAGTGATGTTGAATATTTTAAAAGCATTAGTTCATACATAAGTATATTGTGCATATAATTATATAAGAGATCGATGATTCAGCAACTCCATTTTATGTCTTTTAGCTAGGTTATTCAGTTGTAAATCAAATCAGCTCATGACATTAAATATGGGGCATTTAAACAAAGGGCACACTTTCAATCTTAGTAATGCTGAATGAAACCCAAGTAAGATACTGTATGTGCAATGCCTCTGTCCAAATTAAAAGATCTTTAAAAAATGGTTTAGTTAACAATATGTGAAAAATAAAGATCTTACCTGATATGTTGGTGTTATCTTGAACAGTGTGTGCTGATACTCTTACTAATTTTCTGAGTAATTCCCTTTAAGAAGTACGGTTTGGCAGGTATTAAATAAATCAAAACAAACCTATTTATTAATGTGTTGATTTAAAAAAAAAACTACCCTTCCCTCAACTTTACAATTGAGTATCAATCAATAGCAATTCACTTCAGCATTGAGGAAGTTAATTTTTCCTCTCATCTGGGGAGCTGACATTTTAACTGCTGTACTGAGGCTGTAAACTGACAATGAAAATATGTTGCATAACTAGCAAATGTAACTGATTCATCATGTAAACGTGACCGTTCCTTAACCCTAACACAAAGTACCACTGTGAAAACTGGGATATGTATTTCTTTATTGAGATTACCTTGTGGAGGACTACAATCACACAATTCACTGCAGTGATGATGCATTTCTGAGGTAACTAAGGAAAGTGAAAAGAATAAGTAGGCCAAGTTAATAATAATGATAATTTAAAAAAAAAAGCTAAAATCACTGTTTCAATTTAAAATAATCTTTTATTCGCATTGTACACCAATTTTGTGTTACAGGTAGCCTACAGGCTAAAGTAAAAAAAAGTGTGCTAGGTATTCATTTGATTTTATTACTGTATACTGTATAGGCGTACTGTACACATTTATATATTTTTTCATAATGTAATTTGTAGGCTACCCAAAACACATTAGTGTTATTTCAGTGCAATGATTTGTACATTTAAAATACACTGAGCACTATAAATGTATGTGTGTGAGATTGTATTGTTTTTAAACCCGACACCTCCTTATGTCAGACAGACATGTCCGGTTTAGCGAGAGGGCTTCTGTATGATTATGAAAATCTTTTTGATAGAAACACATTTTTTGTTTGGGGGTGAAGATCGGGCCCCCACTATATAATCTGATGGGATTAAACTGCCTTTCAATATTTATTCAAAAACTTTTTGCACGACTCTTGCTAAGATGATGCAACAAATATTTTAATTACTTTGCAAATTGTTGCAACAGAAATGCAAATTGTGGTATGTTTGCGCTGCGACTGGCTCATCTTAGTACATCTACCCCTCAGTGTCTTGATTTTCCATGAATATGCATATTATGATGAGAAAGAGAGAGACTGCAGGAAACTCTCATGGACCCAAGAACAACCGCTTTCCGTCCCTGAATGTATCCTTAAATGATGTATTGAATAATAAATAAAAATGAATCTTCTTACAGTGACAAAACGTTATAAACCTCGAAACATGATTAATGACTAGAGGGCAACATGACTTTCGATCCTGAGTTAGCACCGAGCCTTTTACCTTCTCCTGAGCTTCTTTCCCCTAATCTCTTTTTAAAAGCATAATTGCCTGAGGAGGTCTATGAATATGTAAGACACTGAACACAGCTTCTTACTATCCAAGAACAAAGACTAGCCTTTGACAGGATTTCTCCTTGCCATAATGTGCTCCTTTTTTTGATAATGGACTCCTCATTATTTTTGCGAAGCACACAAACAAGCTGTGTTTTGTGTTGAAAAGTAACTCTTGTTTTATTTTAAAACTTGTTAACTGTCATTTTATTGAACGCTTTTCTGTAAATGATGTGATCCATATTGAAATGTGTCAATATTGCACCCATTGCTGGTACTCACTGAAGCATTATGCACACAGATTTGAGTTGATATATGATTGTGCAAAGCCAGGGACCCAGATAATGTCCAGTTACTGAGATTTTGTACTGCTAGGACAATGGCCTATTCATTGGCTTTGTGGTGCAAGGTCAGATAGTGAAACTTGAACAGAAGTCTAAAGTCTGAATTCAGTCTGTGGTTTTGCATTTGGATTTCTTTGCATTATACAGCATTGCATGTATAAGCTTATGTTGAAAAAGGGATAGCACTAATATTAACTTATAATTCACATCACATACAGTATATGCAAAGGGAGGGTGTATTGGAAATGTCAGGCACTGGAGTTATTTAAATTAACTACTAGAAATGTAATTTCTCAACACCAGAGTTGTGTTTTCTTAATCAGATTTCAATTGAGAAGACTATATTAAAGTGACATTTTAACATAAATATGTTTCAAGACAAAGGGCTGGATTTTCAAATCACGTATGTAAAAATTAAAGAATAAAGTTGCTGAACTAGAAAAAACAAACAAAAACAAACAAACAGTGCAGCCACATTCAGGGGGTTGGTCTCATAAACTGGACAGTACCTGAAAATTTTAAACTTTTTTTTTTAATTAAATCATTTGAAAAGACAGTAACCAGAAGAATCCACAACCTTAGTTGGCAGCACAGGATTAAGCTCTTTATTGTAGCGTGTTACCAAACAGGAACTGAAGGGGGAGCTCAAAATATGAGTTGGTTTCAGTTTATGATATAATTCAAAGTATAAATAAATTATAAATATCATCTAGATGGTTATTTTTCATTGACTTGTATTAATAATGTTATTTATTTATTGAGAAACCTAACATCCTAATGATTTCGTTTTGTTACATATGCAAATTAAGTACAGTAGAAATTATAAGTACACTGACGCATAAAAGTAAATAGGTTGAATTGCATACAAACATATTGCACTATTCATAAATCAAATGTACAATCTCATTTTCATAAAGCGGCACTAAACTGAATGAAGTGCGTAATTAGTCAATTCACACATAAAACAAATGCTTTTATTTGGGTGTAGCCTATATTAAATGGTGTAAATGAAATCACAAGCAGTGATAACGGCTGGATATTATTCGGGCAGACTACTCGCTGAGCATTCGAAGGTCTCAGCAGCTGTAGATAAACGCAGGTGACCGCATTATATTTAATGAGCTTCTGCACAATAATATCCCTATGATTTAATTTCTAAGAGGACACAATAAACAACAATCACAAGATGCATTGGCCGTCGTACAATCAATGAATAAGGTATGAGCGGCGCACACTAGTTTTACACTCATTTTAATATCCATCCTCAATATAGTATTTCACTACCATTCGTTACCATTACAAATAGGGATTTAAGGTGCAATTACAAGCATCGTAACATAATTAAGAATATATGGAAGTCGTATTTCATTATTATTATTATTATTATTATTATTATTATTATTATTATTATTATTATAATAATAATAATAATAATAATAATAATAATAATAATAATAATAATAATAATATAGGCCCAGGCTATAATTTGAATAAGAATTAAACTACTTTGCCAAACATTTTGACTTCAAATCATTGTATTTAATATTTGGAATAGTTCCATAAATGTTGCCAATACATTTTGAGATTCTTCACATTTGTTTCAGGAGTTAGTACAATACAACACCACAACTTTAGTCTAAACACAGTGTTGGACTAAGTTAGTGCAGTGTTTTAGTATCCTCTAGGGGGCAGCCTTAGTTATTTTGTGTTAATTGAAATTGAGAACATTTTTAGTACTCAGCTGGGGACTATCTTGAGCTGCTTATTTCGTTGCAATTGGTATTAAGTTGCGTACTATTTTAGTACCATCCTTCGTACTAACCACAGGATCATCCCCACTTAGCACGTTCGTTTTAAGGTCGCTGCGATTGACCCATTTTTTTTGTGCAATCTGAACAGTTCTCGGATAAATAATGAATATTGAATACATAACCTTTATTTAATCAGGATTGGTTCAGTGGTTAATCCTCCCCCACACAATACATTACCTACCGTGAGCAGGCTAAAATAAGAATAAGAATTAAGCAGATTGTTACCTACAGATTGTTACCTACAGATGTCAGGACTGCCCAGTCCCTGACAACATTCCGGCGCCTCCTTAAGACTCACCTCTTCAGACAGCACCTGTAGAACTCCTCTGTTTCCCCCCTGGGACACTTTCACCCTTCCTTAAATTTGCTTTACTTACTCTTACCTGCCCCCTACTTTACTGCATTTAATCCTGTACTTCAGAGTACTGTAACCTGCCATATGTTTAAACTGTAGTATTTGGTATTTAATCATATCTTGATGTAACTATCACTGTCACTTATCTGCTGTATTGAATTGTATTTTGTCACACTTATACTTGCTTGAACTTGTCATTGTATTTATCTTGCTCTTATTGTATTACCTGTACTGTAACACTTGAAATGTATTTGCTTACAATTGTAAGTCGCCCTGGATAAGGGCGTCTGCTAAGAAATAAATAATAATAATAAATAATAATGATCATAACAATTGCTTCAGGATGTATGTGAGACTCTGCTTTCATTTTCACACTTGCCTGTTATTATCAACCTTGCAGTCATGTTGGGTATTCTTAAGAAGAAAATAAAAGACGATGAGTTGCGCCTAATTAAATTCCCCTACATGTTTTGCTTTGGGAAGTAGTCTGTGAATGTATAACAAACAATACTGTGTACTGCAGACCCCTATGTAACTTCACAAACGTTTGACTGCCATCTAAGTTTCACACACATTGTTAATATTGTTATTTAATATTGTTACGTTTCTGTTTTTCAGTCTGACTAACAGCTCTGCAAATCCCATTAATTATGCATCAATAGCAGAGGATACGGGACCATAAAGGGTTTCAGAAACAACACAAGTAAAATTAAAATACGAAACACGTGCAGTAATTGAAATGGGACACACTGAATAACACCATTCAAATATACATTCTAGATCGGGGTGTTTTAATTTGTAGTTTGGCTATGCAGCACTGTTTCCATAAAAAAAATGTAAACCAACCAAAAAAATGTGTTAAAAAAATTAGATGTCAGCTAACATTTCATATATTTCATTAATGTTTTATAACACTTTACACCAGGCAAGTGCAGTTGTGAACTTTATCACTGAGATAGACTGACACACTACAAATATATACAAGTGGAGCGAAAAGTGAAAAAATAGGCACTGGTCGATGGTGCTAATCTTTGGGTCAGTAATAAAGATCAGAGTGGTCTCTGAAAACAGTTGTTGTAATTGCAGGATATAATGCCGAGAATTTTAATGTGGTGGAAATGGTGGACTGCATGATGGAAAAAAAAGAAACGTGTTGCCGTCAGCAATCTGAAAAAAAAAGATTGTCTCAATGACAGTGCATTTAATTGTGCCGATTCTTTAGAAAATAAATGAGTTCACATAGCTTAAGCACACAGACACTATATTAAAACCAAAATAACGAGCAAGCATAGCACTCTAATGCAGACTATCCCTCTATGTCTCATTGTTTAGAATCTATATTTATAAATAGTCCTCCCTCTGTACACAGGCCCCTCTATTATAATGCCATCCTCAAATTCTGCCTGCTTTCCAATGCTGGAGCAATGTGCACCATTATAAATCAATGCTATTACCCTGTTATACCACCATCCTCGCTGTCAGCCATTACATTGCATGCAACAAAGCGAATGCACATAAATGCATTGCAGTGTGGTTCCCCTTACTACCAAGAAGACACTCAGAACTCAGAAATGTAGCAAATAACTGCATCATCTGAAGTGTGCTGACCTCAACTTGTTGTAATGCAAAAATAAAATAAAATAAATAACAACTTGTATTGTTTAATATATTTTATTTACTTTCTCTTAGGTTGAACAACTAATCGCTCAAAAGCGTTGGACAAACTGTAAAAACTGTGGTTTGGGCCATCTGATACAAACTGATCCAACCAATTTGACGTAATTTGTATAAATCCATGAAGTATATATTTCAGATAGCCACAACTTTAATAACAGGGTTTGTTTGGTCAATTTGACACATTGTAATTGTCATATTCTTAAAAATTCAACAGTTTGCAAAGGCCATTTTGGTCTACCTGAAGTTAAATAAATAAATAATGTGTGTAACAATGGCAATGACAATAGGACTTAACAATTCACTGATCATTATTATACAGTGAACAGTATATTGGTATTTTCCCCGTAAAAAATGTATTGGGTTTTGCTAGTGTTCTTTAAATAGGTTCCATCATGCACTGCATTATGCTACAGGCCACCTTCATTTCCTGAAGGTAAGTGACCACCTGAACCTGTCAATTAACTTTTTCTATTGTATTTTTCTATTTTTCTATTTTTAATCTTAGCAGCCTAAACACATTTCTCATCAGACGAGCTAGACTGCTGTACATTTACAAGATTTATGGATGTGCCACAGTGTTTTTGCAAAGACATCCATTTACAAATAAATGTTTGTTTGGAGAGGAAACAAAATATAACAGACTTTTTTTTAAAAACTATCTTCCAGTAAACTCAACAAAAAAGCCTATAAGATTTGGAGATCACGTCAACACATCTTAAACAAATTACAAAACAATGACAGGAACCATCTCTGAAACAAGATTCAGACAACAGGAATTTAGCAAATGTTCTAAAAGAGGAAGAATACAATGGTTTTTGACAGATGAATTTAGAAGGGCCACACTTTCAATTAACCATTTTTCTTATCCACTAAATTTAAAGTTCCTAAGCCTACTGTAATGAGTCTTCTCCTAGCGGCTGATCAGTTAATAATACTAACATCAGCAAAAGACCCATACCTCTCGACAACCTCTCTTTAGTTGAATTGTAAGATGTTTGTCTTTGAACTGTATGGTTTGCGGTTCACAGCCAGTCCTTGCCTTTCCATTTAATTCAATGGGCTAAGATTCCAATTCATTAGACTAGCATCACCCACTTTTTGCTCAGTATAATTGTTAGTGACAAATGGTTATATAATTGAACATCAGCAAGTTTTTCTTTGATTCATCTTTGTCATTTTCTTATCTTAATATAGACTGACTCTGAACGACAGAAAAAATCTCTATCTGGCAATTTGTACTCATAAAACTATCTGTCTGAATGCTTCATTATTAAAATAAAATCACTATCAATCAGCCAAACCAGACACTGCACCATACTTTAACAAACGTTCAGTCTGATTTGTGGAATAATACTTTCAGTGTTCTGCAAATCAGATCAAGGATCAGTTTTCCAGACAGATCAAAGAATTCTGAAATATTAAGATATTCAAAAATGTTCTTAGCAATCACATTTTTACTGCTTTCATATGTGCACCTTTTTTCCCTGGGTGTTTGCAATGGTCATAAATTAACTACTGTAAAGCAGTCCTTGAATTATGAGAGAAAAAGTCCGGGGGCCTAAAATGTGAGCCCGAACTGAATGTTTTTCTCTCAGGCTTCACAAGCCTGTACGAACTCCAGTATGTAAATCACAATATTCCAGGACACACAAGGCTATAAATAGAAAATCAACATATTTGTCATGTTGAAGGAAACACATAGGTAACGTAAAATATTTAGCTTTCTTAAATTGAAGAAAAACAGATATTCTACCTCAAACATCATCTTTTTTCTGTTAGGTTGTTAAATAACAATATTTCAATGCTAAAAACCTTAGGTCTTTATGGTTGGCAACATTACAACAAACTGTAAACATGCATGAATAAAAATGAGCCACCCACACAGCAAGGCCAAAATGGCCTTCAGTTCAATACATTGTAGAGAGCACCAAGGCCACTAAACTTAAGTCAAGGCCAAGTCAAGTAGGATGTTGTGTAATTTTGCTTAGGATTCATATATAAAGCCAATTATTAGCCTCAGAAAGAAACAACAGTTTAATTTAATAATAACTAAAAATGCAAACACTTCCTAATTTGGTATGTACCGGTGTCTCCACTTGCTGTAACAAAAAGGGCACTGCGGCCACGCGTGCTGTGAATAGACATACATTTTGAGGGGCATGCAGCAATTGTGAAGATCACCCACGGCGATTGAGAAGATCACCCACAGCGATTAAGAAGATCACCCATGGCGATTGAGAAGATCACCCATGGCAATTACCACATGGCCGGCGTTAATTTCGAGCCCTGCAATCAGACAAGCTAAATCAAGTGCAATTTAAAAAAACAAGACTTGCCATAAAAATATTTGTATCTTAAACGAGTTATTATTTTCAGATTAATATTGTATAATATTATAACAAAATGCTGGTACTCTTACTTTGTTTGCGAGTGCATTTGTGTTGGAACTGTACTTGCATGAATTATGCTGTTTTGCAGAAGCAAGATGCACGCTCTGTAAACATGCTTCCTGCGTGCAGGAGCGTTATCTTGTTCCAGACACTATTTTTGTGCTGGACTATGGGTGCAACAGTGCTCCAGTGCTGACCTCTACCGAGCCCCGGAAAAAGGGACTCTGCTTGTATACTGGTATTACAGGTTTTTTTGTAACATCAAGTAAGTAAGCGAAAACATCTTAAGGATTTCAACCCACTTACGCATGCAAGTGTAATACTGTGAATTCTAGCCCATGTGTTACACAAAAATGACTGACGAAACAAGCATTGGTTTGTATGATATTGATAGTCACTAATAATTGTTAATTATTTATATTTGTAGGTATTTAAGAAACAAATGTACTGACGCTCCGACTGAAACAGCAGTTTGATTGGTAGTAAGAAGATGTGTATGCTGCCATGAACACTGCAGAAAGCTTCTACAACGCCCGCCACCTGCAGCAAACATTTTAAATATAAAGCATGTAAATGTAAGATAATTCAGTGGTGATGATAACTGTCTTGCTTATGTTACCTAAAAGGAACTTTCCCTACAAAATTTAAAAACAAGAAATATCCAGCAAGATAGAAAATCTTGCCACTGCAAACACATTTCCAGCATGCCTGGCGACAAGTAAGGGGGCCAAAACACGCCCCGGCACCTTTGAATAAGGCGGAAGTGAGGGGGCCCGACCCCCTAGACCCCCTGTAATTTCATAATGAATGTACACGTAATGCTTACTTTCAACTGACTGGACAATCTTATCTAAATGTATAAGCTCTCGTAAAGAAGTCTGATTTCCTTAGACACAATGTTTTTTTTCTTCTATTAGTTACCAAATCAGCTGCAAATTAACAGTTGCATTTACTTGCATAAATAAATAAATAAATAAACAAATGACCTGCAGGTTTGCGCAGATTAGAAGACATCACATACTGTGAGAAAAGGGGACCCTACAAAGGGGGTTACTCATAGTGGGTATTACTGGTACTAATTTGTAAAACTATATAACCTTAGAAATGTTCCAGAAATAATGCATATTATAGTTTGATTTTTGTGTTTAACTTTACTTTTATTAAAGATTGTCATAGATTATTTTGATCTCAATGTAGGATCTGAACTGGAGGGCACTAGATCTGAACTTAGGGTGGGAGGGCGTGGCCCCCTAAGGCTCCACCTTGGCGCCGGCGCTATGTCAGATACTGTACTTTATAGAACACTGATTCTATTTAGATGCATTGTTATTTTATAATTATTATAGAAGCATTGTACTGTACAGTTAGCTGTGTTATTTATTATTATTACACCACGACTGAGAAAATGTACCATAAAGCTCTATAATAATAATAATAATAATAATAATAATAATAATAATAATAATACTCGACATGCTACAACCCTTCTGGAATTATTGGGCATATTATGTTGAAAAATATATGAGAAATCAATGAAAAACAAATATTTAAATAATGGCTTTTGTATATAAACCTGTAAAACAGCTCCCAAATATTGAAAATGCTGTACAGAAAAGTTAAATCTGAAAATAATTAATTAACTTTTCACAAAAGCTCTTCAAGATGGCCGTTGCTTTTTCTTGTATAAGTTGCCCAATATATTATATGAGTGCCTCTTAGTCTAGCTATGTGACAATAGGTTGCATTACAAGAGTGTTTGACTTTTCTCGAGACATTTGTGTCTCGTGAAGTAAACTTGGACATGGTGCCTTTTTGTGTTTACATGTAAAGCCTCTCATTTCCTTTGGAATGCCTACTTTTCCCTGAACGCTATGCAAATGAAGGAGGGGGGGCAGATTTAAATTAGCCATGCTGACGGCCCACTGTTTACATGAGCAGAGAACAGTTTCATGAGAGAGAATCCACGTGTCATCGTGTGTGACGTAAATGGTTATTAAAGATCTGATTTGCTGATGGATAGTGCCTGCTTTTTTAATACTTTGTTTTAGTGTTGTCGCTCACACTGCTTTTCACACATCATCTGTGTGTGTGGGGGGGTTTAGATCTTTATTAATAATAAACTTGGCCAAATCCGAGTGGGGGGTTGAACAGGCGTTTGGGCTATTGCAAGGGAGGAGGCGGATACTACTGAAGTGAACCACAAGCTTGTTCCCCAGATTATTACAGCTGCACAATCCTGCACAATCTGTGCCAGGACCGTAAGGAGGTGCTCAGGCAAGCAGAGGAACAGCTACCTCAGCCTGCAGCAAGAATTGCACAACAGCGATATGAAGATGGTTCTGCTATTAGAGATGCACTGTTATCTTTATTTTTGTAACCCAATGGTGTACTTTTATTTTGTATCACATTTCTGTTTCATTAGCTTGTTTTGTATCTCTTTATACCAAATATAACATTCTCATTTGTGCTGTACTTGTCTGACTGCTTCTGATTAATTAAGTATTGGAATATTGAGTAGTATTGTTGATTCCCAAGAAATAAGTCGTGAAAATTCCACAGCACATTTTATTTTGAGAGTGGGTTAAACAATGTTCGTGTTGTGCATTGTATCAAGCTGCCTCATCATATCCTCTTCCCTTATGGATAGTAACACCTGAGTCTCTGCAACGGACATAAAGTGGAGGATGGACACAGGTTTTGCTCAGACATAATTAACTATTATAAATTGCATTGGAGTATAGTTATTCACATTTAAACATAGTACTTAGTAGTGCTTTACAATAAAGTCATTTTGACAGTTGTTTAGGAAGCTATTTGCAAGTCTATTCTGAAGTACTGTACAGTAGCTGTAACCACCTGAATTCACAAGCCCACGATGCAGTTTATCAAACATTTTAGTAATAGTTTTAAACAGAAACTTGGTAACACAATACTGCAAACAAAACATTAATTTCCCTGCTGCCATCTTTGGACCATGGTAACTTACTATGGCAAAGTGTTTTGCAGTGCACAGGTGTAGAGGTGATGCAGTGCACAAGACAAGAACAAACAACAAAGTACTTGTGAAATGATGGTTTATTTTGTAATGCAAAGTCTGATGACAAACAGTAAACAATAATGATAACAGGCAATACACAGCGTTTGCGTATTGCTCTGTTTAATCCACGGGTTGGTCCCGAAATAATAGTCTCAGTATTTAAACACCCACAGTTAACACAAACATGATCACAGTGAGTGCTATAGTGCTTGTGGTGCAAATACAGTTAATTGTGACACAAGTGCAGTGTTGTCCAGGTTTGGTGCTGGCCTTTATCAACAGCTCCGGATTGTGTTAGCCGTCTAATAACAACAAACAAGCAGTTTTTAGACACAACGAAACAAAGAAAACACTCATAATTACAATACGAGTCTCCTTCCGGTTTAGTGTTAACCATAACAAAGTAACAGATCACCTCGCTACGTCCCCTTATATACCATCAATCACGCCCCCTTGGTTAACAATTGCAACTGCTCTTCCAATCCGCGGCTGCAACATCATTTCCCTTCCGGGTTGATGATTTAGTGTACCGTAGCTCCGCCCCCTTTCTAGATGGCTGACTTCTGCCTAACCCTGGGAATTAATTGTCTGGCCATCCAGTCCAGGGCACTCTGTTCCCTTTACACAGCGCCCTCACAGTTCGGGAGGGAGATTTATCACCAAGAATCATTCTGTCTCTGTCAGACTTACATATTCCCATGTGACTTTCATACCAGCTTTAGGAAAGGACTTAAACAATCTAATTAACATTTTCACGAGAAACTTGTGTTTACAGGTGTAAGTGGCCGTTGATATCATGAGCATTTCCTGGAATCTTACAAGAAATGGAGACTTTCACGGTAAAATACTGAGACCATTTTTTGGGACATTTTCACAAGCTTTCCCTGCCAAGTTTTGCACGCATTGTCCATTCACGTGAAACAAACCAACATGTAAACTGGCCTAATGACCCCCCATAAGACTACTTAGTTTGTGAGTTATGGAGTGTGAAAAATGGAAAGCATAATTTTAGTATGCGTTGCCCCGTTTTGCGTGCAGCAGATAAAAACAAATATGTTTAGCTGACACTCAGAACCTGCTTGTTTATAAAAGCCACTTTACCATTGCTAACTGAATGTATTATAATGAGGGAAATGTTTGCCCCAATATTCCTGCAAATGTGACAGTGGAGGAATGGTTGGATAATCAGCTCTTTTAATGTTTAGTTCGTTTTAAATTTCAACAGAAAACACACAAAACAAAAGCATGATCTAGGTGCTTTATTTGTTTCACCTTGGCAATACAAAAAACAAAAACATATACAGTATATATATATATATTTTGGCCCATGGGCAATACAATGATTAAATGCACTAAATATCTATTTTCTGCTGCTCATTCCCAGGTATTTTTTAAAGTTGCAGGGCAAACTGACAACCCAAATACTTGGAAAACGGTACTCTTCCAGCAATCATATACTTTGTTGTATGTGCCACATATAATGTTAAGCCTGCACCTAAACTCAATTCAGCCACTGTGGGATGAGCTACAGTGGCATACTAGTCTGAGATCTCCAACACTGTCCAGTGAGCTGCAGCATATGAAAGGCAATACCATCTGTTACCAACCAAAACGTTGTCTTAAGTGTCTCCATAAGACTAGAGGCTGCAAAAGAGCAAAAGTCAAACCAACAGATAATGATACCTGCTTGGTATGGAAGTGCTTTGTACTATGAATCATTAAAAGCTTAATTCCTTTCTGAAGAAAAATACACAAAAATGACAAAAAAACGAAATTATAATCTAAAACTAATATGAAACTACTTCAGACCACTTACAAGCCCCTACATTAAATGTCCTCATAAAGATTTTTTGGAGCATTTCACAGTACTATGGAATCCCCCTGGTTACCACTCATTTTGTGGGTAACCCTGCTGTAGGATACTGATAAATGGTCAATGTAATCCCAAGGGGATTCTGCTAAAATGATCTGCGGCTTATCCTGGTGTACATAGATGGATCAAATCAACAATATATGCGAATGACGATGTGTATATAATTTAATATGGAACTGGGGAGGACTTAGATATACCTGGCGAGAGCATCTGGGGTCATCAAGAACTACACGTGTGCATTGACATTAATACTTTGCCTTATTAGTTTTCTTCAATACAGGCAAGTTATGTGCTAAGGTTAAAGGCTACAATGATCAAACTAAACAAGATATGAATGTCCTTTAACAGGCAACGTTGATGTACACACTGATTGGGTGATTGCACAACTCTTCCTACACTTTGTAGCTGTGACATTAAGATGCTCTTCCTACAACCTTTCATCAAAATAACAGACATTGTGAATACATTCTCTGAACTATAAAGGTTAATATACTGCCTGCCTTTTGGGAGGTTGTTGAAAGTCAAGGTTATAGAAAATGTGCCTTAGAATCTTTCTAGCAATTGTCAAAGTGCTTGAGTCAATCTTATAATTTGGAAAAGAGATGTGTCTTGACATATCTGGTGTTTTGACTACTGTTGTTTTAAAGGCAATTTGCTAATTTAGACCTGTACAAAAAAAAGAATGTGGCAGATTGAGCTGACTGACTCTACAACACCCTGTGACAGAGAATCTGAGCTGCAAATCTCCCTCCCAACTAGAAAGGGCGCTGTGTAAGGGGGGTAGTATGCAGCCATAAGTCAGCCATCTTGGGGAGCGATTGGAGAGACACGGTGCCGGGCTGATTACAGGGAGGAGTTTGGTAGTACAAAGGGGAACGCAGTTACGTGAGTACGGACCCTTTACGCTGAATGTGATTTACAGCTGGTGCTAAATATGTATTACTTCAGGTAAACATTCCCTCCATCTACTCCGTTTCTCTGCCTCCAAGGTGACCACAAGATTCAACAGAGCCCTATTACAAAGTTCACAAACCCCATTGCCTGCAGGATGGTAAGAAGTTGTATGGCTCTCAACTGGTTCACCAAACTCAGATTCTTGGTGTCATGAATGTTCTCTCGCATCTGGGGCTCGCTCCCTCTGCAAGTAATATAAAACACGGTTAAGCAGATGAATCTGTTTCTGCATATCTCTCCATTGGGCCAGTGTTCTTCCCGGTAATACTTTGCAGCCTACTTCATTACTCAAAGCTTACTCCGGCTACAGAATTTCTTTAGAATCTGTCTTCCTAACCCCAATCACATGGCTTGGACCAACTCTAACCCATCTCGATCCTCTTCTTGACTGTATTCCATTTCAATCGGCATCCTGGACAAGGCATCAGCATTCTGGTTAACACGGCCAGGTCGATACTTAATATCAAAGCAATAGTTTGCCAACTGCCCATCGCTGCTCCATTGCTCCTAAATGGGCAGATTTCAAATGAACTAGAAAATTGTTGTCAGAATATACAATAAATGATGAGCCAGTGAGATATTCCAATTTAAAAGAACTATAATTACTGTCATTCATTTCAGATGGTTTTGGGAATTTTAGAATAGTTTATAGTATATATATATATTAGAACAACAATTTGTTTACAATGTTATTTTCTACAACAAAAAATATGAGAAGCTGAGTGGGCTGCTTGAGCTCAGGAATGCAAAAGGGGCCTCTTTATGAAGCAGAGGATGGATGATTCTCACTGATAAGCGATTCAAAAGGAATATCTATTTGCTGGTTTGGCTGTGTTGTTAGGCAGAATAGACAATGCAGAACATAGAGGAAGGAGGGGTCATAAATGACATCACACAAGGGTGTGTGTTGAAAATTATAAAACAGCATTGAATGTGTTTCTCGGGGCTCAGTTGAATCTTGCTGTAGCCTGGAGCCTATAACTCTGTCCATTTAAAATTATAATTTTTTGAGTTTTATTTTTCCCTACAGATTGTAGACAGGTTGTTGCGTAGGCAATCACCCTCTCCTTACCATCTTGGATTTTGCCAGCATGGCCCCTAACCCTCTGCTAGTTGCGTCAGTATATAACACAAATGACAGGTTCAAATCTACAAAAGGTAATATTGGAGCACTCATCAACTTATGTTTTAATGTAGAAAAGGCACAGTACATTCTCCTGTCCACTGCTGTAATCATTGTGCTTGACGTCGACAAATCTCAGCTTGGGGTATACCAGTCAATAACCCATGTAAAGGATGAGCAATTTTTGCAGTCCTTTATAAATCTCAGATAATAGCCAACTACTCCTAAAAAGGACAGCAGTTCTCTAACCGTTGTGAGGGCTGGCCATTCTTTGAAGCTAATAATACAAGGAACTCTAATAGCCCCAGCAGCAATACCAGCTCCCAATTAGCTACAAGGAGGAAAGTGCCTATTAAACACTATGCTTTTACCTAGGTGCAACCAATCCAAATCACCACAACCTCTGATTACAGAGGCAAGTAACCAACCTACCCCCTTACTAGCAGCAGCCCCAGCACACACCCCACAAAACCTATTCTTACAAACATCCTGCTGATGCGGAGAGACTCATGCATGCCTTTGTCTCCTCATGTCTTGATTACTGCAATGTCTTGCTTGCTGGTGCCTCAAAACATGCTCTCAACAGGCTACAGCATGTTCAGAACTCGGCTGCTCGAGTCCTAACTAGAGCTAAATCATTTGAACATATAACACCTGTTTTGGCATCCCTGCATTGGCTAGCGGTTAAGTTCAGGATTGATTTTAAAACATTACTCTTAAGATATAAGGCCTTGAATGGTTTGACACCAAGTTACATCCCCGATATGTTAATTGAACATACTCCTGTGCGTAACCTGCGATCTGCTGATGCTGGGCTCTTAAGAGTCCTATAAACCAGGCTTATATACCAACCCTTATATATCACATTTACTGCTTGGCATGTTGCCCTTTACTGCCACTATTGTAAGAGGTTCAATTTCTTCTTAAAAAGAATTAATCTTCTTCAGGTAGAGTTAATCAAAAATAGTTCATTCAGGAATCAAAATGCAAGCATGAACAAAGCAAATCAAAGGTGATACATCAGTGATCTCACATACAAGTCTCAGCTGATAGTGTTCTGAGAGTGACACGGGAATGAAACTTCAGTCCGGTCCCATCCTGTCCTGTCAAAAATGTTCCTGTCCCATCCCATCCCATGAAAGAGTAATCATTTCCAATCCTGTCCCATCCTGTCCTCTCCAAATTTTTCCCGTCCCGTCCCATCCCGTGATAAACAGAGATCAACTATTATTTGGAGGTACAGATATTTTCGTATTCATGTATAAAATTAGGGTTTATAGGGTTTTGCATTAAACACTACCGGTATACTGCTAGTAATCTGTTTTTAGTTTTTGATTTTTCAGAAAAAAAATACAGTGCAAGCATAAGCACAATGTGCAATATAATGATGTAATATATACATTATATAAAAACAACTGTTTAGAGTTTTGTGCGGCAGTTTCAGTTTCTAAATCGGTTACTAAGCAAACCGATTCAGTGATTTTAGTATGACAATGCCACAATAAACTGTCAGTGAAATACAGTATTACAAACCATTAATTCATTTAAAAAAAATAAACAACAAAAAAACATGGTATTGAAATAATATTTCATAAACGCTCAGGGAGTATCCATCATGTATTTATTTATTAAACATCGTAGTACTATTATACATACCCCTTCAACATAGCACCGAAGCAGTACCTCCAAAAAATAGTAGCTGCTACGGCCAAATCATAGCCTTTGACATCTCTGCATTATGATTTGCACATCCTTAATATACTGTACATATGTATATAGAAAGAGAGATATGTTAAATACATGCCAGTAGCAATCCACAGCGTTCGGTTATTCTGCTAGTAAAAATTCATGTATCAATATTGTTAACTAAAGGACTGACATAACTATACAATTATGGGTAATATGAAATATTTTAAGTATCAATCTATGTTAAATGTAAGTGTTTTTATTAACCATTCTGTGTTGCCAAGACGCTGATTTTCCGCGGACATCTGCTGTCCCTGGTCCGTCCGGGTTGGTGTTGTCAGAGTCTCTCTCCGAGTTTGACCCTACAGCTCGAATTGATACGGGAGACAATCCCTGTTTTCTCTCTCTACATCAGATCCATCACTACATGATTCACATTCATAAGAGGTGTCTGAAACGGATAAAATTAGGCTACTCTCACATTCACTGTCGCTGTCATCCATACTGGCTGATGCAAGGAGCCTGCGGTCAGACTCCTGGCCCCACACCAGGAAATGGAGATCGCACCCTGTGTATTTCCGGGTATTATTTGATTCATTGTAGCGCGATTAAATATAATTTGGTAAAATTAATCTGATTATATGTTCAAGTGAGACCTGTTAATATTATTTTGTATGTTTATGGTAACAGTCAAGTTCTATGTCGTAGGCTTTTTTACGACTTTAAAGAGCAAAGAAAACACTCTTCCTGTCTGCTGGTGGCAGAGTGGTCCCGTTCCTTCATTCCCGGAAGCTTAAATCCCGTTCTTGCCCGTCCTGAGACAGCTTAATTTTTTTTAATTTCCCAGTCCCGTCCGTTCCCGTGAGCTTCACTCCTGTACAGATGTATCCATTTGGTATAACACACTATTGCTAACCCACTGTTACAAATAACATTACCATTAATTTCCCTACATTCACTTTAGACACATTCAACGCTACAGTAAGTCATTCAAATTCCACATTGTTTACAAAACAAATGTCCAGAGTAGGTGACAATATTATTGCATTTCAGGCATTGGTTCCTGAGTAGAACAGCAGTTTTCAATGGTCCCGTTGTCTGAGAGTGAACCGTTCTGTGTGGTCAGCTGCACGTTCCTGCTCCCTGTTGCCAGCTTGATTCTTGGTACTTGAATCACCATCAGAATCAGCCTGCTAGAAATCAAGTGCAGTATTAATTCTTTTGATAACATCTGATTTCACTCGGACCACAATAGGGTCTTCTCTCCTTGACTTTCCTCTTTCACCCAGGAATGCATACTCTCATGTTGCGGTTTGTACCAGAAAAAGAACACCCACTGCTTAACTCAGTGACCTGTGTCACCATATAAGGCTATTCATTCGCAAGATCGCTGTTGAGGAAGTGTGAGTTCTTCTTTTTTTCTTAACCACAAAGCTATCTCTGAGCACATCACCCGTGCTTGAAAAAGAAAACTCAAGTTACTATCTTTTTATTTTATTTATGAATAATAATAGTCACCACCAGATGGCGGTGTGTAACAAGTGAATACCAAGTAGTTTTACCAGTGCCCTTTGTACCCTCGCTACAAAGTGTGTACCCTTTATCACTCGCTACTGATAAGGAATACCCCATTACCTTTGCTGTTATAGCAGCTGTGCTGTTTTTAATTGTGAATATATTAATCAAATTTAAGAAGGAATCTAAAACTACCCGTATATTTTTGTAGCCCCCCTTATTGGAGGACAAAATATAAAATATTCATTCGCAACCACTAGGTGGTACCCATAAATGTATTCAAAAATGTTTTGCATCTAAATCCAACTCACTGAACTCAAGACAGGCTTTCCTGTTCTTGAAATTTCACGAAAGAAAAAAAAAAAACTTTAAAGAGAAAAAAAAAAACTAAACTCCATCTCTTTCCTTTTTTGGCAAGATGCCCGGAGTACCAAAAAAAAAAAAAAAAAAAAAATGTGAAAAGAAAAGTTACAAGTGTTCAAAAGTTAATGTTTCCCATACAGAAATAAAAGTACGCCCTACTCTTCCTGCAGTTACTAACAGCATGTAATTCAACCGATCAAAATAAGTCAGGATCTATTGTAGAAATAGTCCAGTGAGAAAAAGAAAATGTGTGTGTGTGTGTGTGTGTGTGTGTGTGTGTGTGTGTGTGTGTGTGTGTGTGTGTGTGTGTGTGTGTGTGTGTGTGTGTGTGTGTGTGTGTGTCACAAGTGAGAGAAACAGGTTTAGGAGGTGTGTGTAGCCTCCACTTTTTGTTACCCTGCTTTCATAACCCTTTCTAACAACATCAAACCCTCAAGAGGCTTCTCTTTGTTACAGCTGCCCAACACTGACATATCTTTGTCCTACCTTTAAACTTTCTTTCTCAATTCCTCACATTTGTAATCACTTATAATCATTACAGAATTACCAGTATTCTCCGATAACATATTTACATTTTCCTTAAATTGTTTTAAACAGAATTACATTTCTGCAAATTATACTCAAAATTTTCATTGTGTAATGGGCACTCTCCTCCTCTAAAGGAAAGCCGTAATTCAATGCAGACAGGGTAACGATTAATAGCGAAAACATTGTGGCACTCAAAAATGATGCAGCATCCCCTTTTGCTGCTTTCCACAGTGTGCTTTTAACTAAAATATACCCTCTATTTTTCATGTTATCTGTATTTATAGGTGACTTTTACATTCACCTGTCCCCTTAAAAACATAAACCTCACACACAAACAAACAAACAAACAAACAAACTCTTGACAGTCTGTGATGTCACTGCTAGCACACTTAATTCACACACAAACATTCATTCAATCACAAAAATATTGTGTGACCCTGAGCAAGTCACTTAACCTCCTTGTGCTCTGTCTTTCGGGTGAGACGTAATTGTAAGTGACTCTGCAGCTGATGCATAGTTCACACACCCTAGTCTCTGTAAGTCGCCTTGGATAAAGGCGTCTGCTAAATAAACAAATAACAAAATAATAATTGGGTCCTGCTTTGGTTTTCAAACATCTCTGTGTCAGACAATCATATGCTCCCTGCACTTTCTCCCACTCACCAATGCATTAATATTCCCTTTTATCTGTTCTATTTCCTTCTGTGTTGTCGCATTCAGTGCGCTTTCTTGTACATTTCTCTTAATAATGTTACTGAAGTTTTTGCACTGACCCTCAAGTGTAATGTTATGTTTTTTCAAATCCTTTGCATTCTTTCTGCGCATTTCCAACTTGCCCTTATACACCAAACAGACCGCCTGCAGACCACAAAACTTAAAAGCTAATATTTCCTTCTTTTTGTTTTTTATGTGCGGATCAAATTCAAACAATTCTGCCAGTTTATTTTTCTGGCTCAGTTTCTTTAGCCAAATCTAACATGAATTCACTAAAATTGCCGTGCTTTGCAAGATATTCCTCTATCAAGTTCTCCATTTCTGCAACCCTGATCTAATGCAAAAAGCCTGGCCACACCTTTGCCTCTAGTCCAAGGTTTTGCCTTGCTTTTACCAATGTATGGTGAAGAGACAGAATGTGTAATTCTTTCGCTCTGTCTTATCAACTGGTCTGTGTATTTATGGCACATTTATGGCACTTTTGAATGCGCCTGATTTGGGCTTAACTGGAACTTATCGTCTGATTGTTCCCTTACCGTGACTTACAAACTGGACAGTAAAAAACAAAGGTAAAACACCAATGTTTTATTTCATAGTGGTATTGAACTAAGCAAGAGGTGCACAATCTCCCATAAATCACATACACACTGATATTTGTGACTTTAAATTACCCCTGTAAAACACTCCCTTGAGTGACTATTTTATTACAAATGACCTTGCACAAATACTGTAATCCTTCATATAATCACCGTAATAAAATACTGATGTTTGGCACACAGACAGTTAACTCTCTGCTGTAAAGTTTGGAGATAGTCTGTTCCTAACCATAAATGTAACCCATTTCCTCTTTTGGCACATAAATCTAGGTTGTTTGTACTTCATAAAATACTGTAATCCTTCGTATACTCACCAAGTCAACCTAGCCTCAGAAAAGGGATTTTCTTGCCCAAAGGTGTTTTCTGGTCGGGTGTCAACGTCTCGTGGCTAGGTTCGGCAATAAGTAAGAGGTTTGATTTCTTTTTAAAAATAATTAATCTTCTTCAGGTAAAGTTAATCAAAAATAGTTTATTCAGTGGTTCTCTTGCAACCATAACAAAGGAGCAGTTCGCTTGGCCACATCCCCTTTTGAACCTTCAGCCACCCCCCTTGGTTAGCGAGTGTAATCACTTTTCCTCCAATCCATGATTGCCACATCTCCTCCTGTCTGGGGCGATGACTTGGTGTAATGTGGCGCCACCCCCTTTATAGATGGTCGTCTTCCACCTTTCCCTGGAATGAATTGTCAGACCATCCAGTCCAGGGCATACTGTTCCCATTACACAGCACCCTCACAGGTCGGGAGGGAGATTTATAACCAAGATTCATTCTTTCTCTGTCACAAGGTCCCATTGAAAGAATTAGCTGCGGTAATCGCTTTAGTTACCCTGAAGCATTTCCTTTGAGAAACATAACAGCAAAAACTGTAGCAAGATCATTAGGACATTTAATATCTCGTGTTGGCATTCCCACAGAAATACTAACAGATCAAGGCAGTCATTTTATGTAAAGAACTTATATAGAATGTTAGGTATACGGGGCATGTGAACGACCCCTTACCACCCTCAGACGGACGGGTTGGTTGAGAGGTTCAATCAAACTTTGAAGGCAATGCTCAGACGATTTGTCAATGAGACAGGCAAAGACTGGGATCTCTGGTTACCATATCTTCTCTTTGCATATAGAGAAGTACCTCAAGCTTCAACAGGTTTCTCTCCCTTTGAGCTTCTTTATGGCAGTCCACCGCGGGAGCCCCTTGGATGTCTTGAAGGAGGCTTGGGAAGAATCACAACAGGGTTCGGGAGTGACCATCGTTGCCTATGTCTTGGAGATGAGGGACCGACTCATCTGGCTGCGCAGAACCTGAAGGGGGCGCAGCAACATCAAAAGGTCTGGTATGATCGCCATGCCCATAAGAGGGAATATCAAGCTGGATAAAAAGTTTTATTGTTACTGCCAACATCCGAGCATAAACTATTAGTGAAATGGCAGGGTCCCTTTGGGATTATTCGTAAAATGGGGCTGGTCACTTCTGAACTGCAACTGCCTCGGTGGACAAAAGAACATAAAAAGATTTTTCATGTCAACTTGCTTAAGGAGTGGCTTGGGGGTGATGTCACTGGTAGTGAGTCATGATCAAGAGAACAACAATCCTGAGGAGTCATTCCCTTGTAGCAGTGCAGATAATCTGCCCAGTATTGCACACCTTTCACAACAGAAAAAGCAAGCCATGAATAAATTAGACGGATGTACAGGATTCCGCAACGTCTGCTCACCACTTAACCCTTTGAGTAGTGAGTTCTAAAATGGGCATTGGATTAGGTGTTGTTTTTGTTGCAGGGAGAACCTGGGAGGGCGCACCCCATCATTTGATTTACGTAATGATTTACATTTAAAATGCATTGAGCACTATAAATGTATGTGTGTGCGATTTTATTGTATTGTTTTTAAACCCGACACTTCCTTATGTTGGACAAACATGTCAGGTTTAGCGAGGGGCTACTGTATGATTATGAAAAGCTTTTTGGGGGTGAAGGTGGGTGCCACACTATAGAATCTGATGGGATTGAACTGCCTTTCATTTTTTGAAATATATATAACAATATTAAAATAGGTATAATGAAGACAGAACAGAATGCATTGTACAGATGACATTTACATTTAATAAAAACAATGCTATTTTGAACCTTGCACCACTGCATGTATAGATATTATCCTTCAGGCACCCACTGCTGCAGCAAACCACAACTCAACTCCCGCTATTAACTCTTTGGCGCTGAGCCATTCTAATTTTGATGACACGCTCTCTCTTCCGAGATGTCTCATGGCAAAAATAAGCTGGGAAACAAATCAGTGTTTCTGAGCCTTGTCATTGAATAAGGATAGGTACTAGGAAAAAAAAAAAAATGTATCCCTACATGCAAATTTAGATGATAAACATTAACAAAGTGACGCACAGAAAACGCGTCTTCCAGCGCATGTTTTAAAGTTTTTATTGAGTAACACAACTCAGGATGTTCCAGAACTGTCAGCGGCCACAACAGAACAGCCTGATCTACGGCTCTTTTTGAAATTATAATTCAATGCACATTTTGATTCAATATCTAAAATAAGAACTTGAATAGTATTTCAATTTTTTCTCTTTTTCTTCAGGCGCTTGAAAAGGACAAGAAGAGGCTTGTGCTGTTGACGGTACGCACACATCTTTATTCATTTGTTTTTCATTTATTTGTTTGCTTGGTAAAAGTGGTTGCCACATTCATTGCATCTTTACGTTTACTGCTTTATCACCATATCATTCATTTTTCTATAGACTTCTATAGACTATTTTTTATTCCTTTTTTCTGCTGTTGTTGACTTGTTGAATTCTAGAACTCTTGTATATAACTATTATTTTCTCCATGATACCAAATTGTTAATTTTAAATAAAAATATTTTTAATAAAAACAACTTAATTTTCCCTTGTTTTTTCCATACATTACCATGATAAAAAAAAGTTTTACATAAGATTTGGCAGTGTACTTTGGATATTTTGCTTAGTCTGAACTACTTTCATAAATAGCTGACAATTCTGAAAATAGGGCAGTTTTTGGGAATTTTAGCAGACAGACTATGGCTCGGACAAAATCTTGTAGCGCCTCAATACAGAAGATATTTGAAATCTGATTTTTTATTTGAAATCCTCATAAAATGTTGCATCTGTCATATGCTGTTAATTATTTTATATCTAACTTGGAAAGGGGACGAAATTGGCAGTTTTTAAAAATATTATTTATTATTGTACATTTTTCAATTCTTTTTTGGGTGATTCAGTTTATATGAAAATCACATAATACATTTCACAATACAATACATGATATCATTGGAAATAGCTACTAAAAGCTTTTCTATAGATATATTGGGTTTTAATATCTGATGTAAGGTTGCCAAACTACAAGCGCTAAACACAAAGTGGTCATATTCAAGCCCAAATATGACTATTCTACCTAGGCGTCAAAGGGTTAATTTGAACAATATCGCACGACTCTCACAATACTAGAGATCTCGCTAAGAAGACGCAACAAATATTGAAATGAGTATATTGCGGCTCTTTTCATCAACATATTTTCGCTTAGTACATACGAAAAATATACTTTGCGAATTGTCACAACAAAAACAGTAATACTCTTTATTTTTAATATAGCACCTTTCACAATAAAAATTGCTGCAAAGCACTTCACATGAATAAAAACATTGCCTAATATTAATAAAAGAATGCAAGAAAAGCAATAAAAGAAAAGAAACACATAGAACAATAAAACAAGGCAGAGAATAAAAGGAACATTTTACCATAAAAACGCTACATTATATTATCAATTCTAGAAGATACAAAAGCATTCATTAATCTCTCAGTATCTGAGTGGGAAAGAATACTTCTCAATCTGGCAATATTTCTTAGATGAAAAAAATACATTTTAGTAATATTCCTGATGTGTGTCTGTGACAGGGATGGACGAGTGGCGAAGTCAGGCCAGCACCAGGAGCAAAAACAAAGACAACTACTGCAGTTCAAAAAGGTGTGCCGTTTATTTAAATAATAGAAAAATAAAATAAAAAGTTCAAACAGAAAACACTGCTCACAGAGCAAAATAAATATTTTAAATAAAACAAATCACGAACACAAAATAATACCTTGGACAGGCTGGGCAATCGCCTTCACTGGTCCTAGTATATTTTTCGTTTAACTCCTCTCACTCTCAATCTTAATCTCAATCTCACTCTCACTCTCACTCTCACTCTCACTCTCCCGTACTCTCCTCTGTACACTCCCCCGAACTGGGAGCGCTGCAGGTCTTTATACAGGTGACCATCTCCCGATTTAGCAACAAATTAATCACTTAATTAATTCAGGAGATGGCCACCTTCTGCACAAGGTTTTTAATTATTCCTGGCAGAGGACGAGTACCCACTCTCGCCTCTGCCAGAACACATTTTAAATAAACAATAACAAAACAAAACGTTTAAATAAATACAATATATAAATACAAAAACAATACAGACGGCGCTTCGCCATCATATAAATACATAAATCATAAAACAAACAAATACAAAACAATAACCTGCACAGGGGTGGAGGGGGAGACCCTGTTCTAAAAATAAATACATTTAAACAGCAGGACTTTCTACCGCCCTGCTACAGTGTCTCAAAAGAAAGATTTGGGTCGAAGATCACACCCAAATTTCTCATTTCGTCTGCAAGTTCATAAGAGAAGCCACCAAGGAGTAAATCAGACATATTACTTTGTTGCTTATGAGATCCCAGAATCATCACTTCTGTTTTATCTGAGTTAGGATTAAAAAAAAAATCAAGCATCCATTTTTTATGTCAGCAAGACAGGTGCTCAGAATATGTACAGCTGAGGTGTCACCCTGTTTCAGGGATAAATATAGCTGTGTATCATCAGCATAACAATGAAAAGTAACCCTGTATTTACGCATAGTATTGCGCATAGGCAGCATGTACAAAGAAAACAGAGTTGGACCAAGAATTGAGCCCTGTGTGACCCCACATGTAACCTTTGACAAAAATGAGGTCTCCTCCTCTATTTTAACAAATTGCAACCTGTTCGAGAGATAGGATTGAAACCAAGACATAAAACCTGACAATCCTACCAGAATTTCAAGGCGATCAATTAAAACAGAATGATCAATAGTGTTAAAATGCAAACTGTGGTATGTTTGCGCTGCGACTGGCCCATCTTAGTACATCTACCCCTCAATCGCCAACTTCTCTGGATATACATATAAAAGCACACTGGAATACAAAGTATTTCCAGAAGTAGTGTTAAGAGAATTTCCTTTTGGCATATAGTTTTGTGAGATATTAAACCTGGCTGAATAAACCCGTACAATAAATGGAGCTGGAATTGATCATTCACACTATGGTACAGTTCACAAGTCAAGCTACAAATATAACCTGTTTTTGTTTCACATTAACTTTTATTACTATATGCAGCTAACCTCTCTAAAAACATATAATAGGAAAATGATAGGGATATTCCTATAGGCTATATCCCTGGCAACACTGTAGTACATATTTTATATTGTTGAAAATGAAAAGCACTAAAAGTGTGGTTTTAATGTTTTTGTTTGTTTGTTTTAATTTAGTCATTCCCACCGAGTTAGGAATATTCAATGCAGTGCAGTACTTTTATGCAGCGCGAAAAGGCTGGGGCACAGATTATGTTTTTTTTTTTTTCCTCAGCAGTGAAAACAAGCAGTAGAATCACCACAAATTAGAAAGATGTGCATTTACGTGAATGCTAGTAGATTTTTTAAAAATAATACTGGTTAAAAACAAGTCTGCAATTTTGACAAGACAAATGTGGCTGTGCTGGTTAGCGGATAGTATCAAGCTCGTACCCAGCCTCCGTTTGCACATTTTGTTGCCTCCCCCTGTTAATCCCTGTTTCTACGTTAGAAACACAGGTGCTTGCTGGAACCTTTTAATATATTGAATGGCATATTCCATGAATGTCAAATAATTGAAACAATGTTTAATGAAAATGTCAGCAGAAAACAATACCTACTCAGTGAAAAACAAAACAAAACAATAACAACTAAAATAGCATTTTAATTAAAACCAGAACAACAGTTTATTTCATTTGGTGCAAAATGCAACGGGCAATATTTTAATAGGGTTATGTAGCAAAGTGGTTTGTAGTGCACGGGTGCAGTGGTGGTGCGGTGCTCAGTAATGATAGACACAAGACAGTTTACGGTGAAAAAAGCAGTTCTTTATTTGCTGATAAATAATAATACCTGGCTTTACACAACGATGTGTATCGCTCAGGTTTGTCACAGGGTTCAGTCCCGAAATAATAATAGAAGTAGACACACACTTTTAAACAAACATGATCACAAGTCCAACAGTGAGTGCTCCAAGTGCAAGTGGAGATTCAATACAGTTTATTCATGACAACAATGGTGTAGAGTGATCCGGGGCGGGTGCTGGCGTTTAGCGACAGCTCCCGGATTAGTTAGCCGTCTACAAATGACAAATAACACAGGTTACAAGACTGGCAAATAACACACACAAAACTCACGGTTTTCTACCCAGTACTCCTTGCAGGTTGATGCGGAACGATAACAGAAGGACCAGATCGCTCGGCCACATTCCCTGATATACCTTCAGTCACACCCCCTTTGGTAGCGAGTGCAATCACGCCTCCTCCAATTCATGAATGACACATCACCTACCCCAGTAAGGCACTGACTTCTAGTATTGTGGCTTCGCCCCCTTTTTGGATGGCCGACTTCCGACTGACCCTGGAATGAACTGCCAAACCATCCAGTCTGGGGCACACTGTTCCTGTTATACCGTGCCCTCACAGGTTGGGAGGCAGATTGTTGACTCGGATTCATTCGCTGTCTGTCACAGGTTATTAAAGCTGACACACATTCAATATACATGAGTTTTTATGTGGTTATTTTTTGCCTTGGTTACCATGGTATAATGACTCTCTAACAATAATTAAAATTAGTGTTGTGAATGTGATGGACTGTTTTTCATTTTTATTGTATTCCGCTAGATGTTTATAATTTCCTGTATATAAGTTATATTGTAGCATATGGTGCTGGCCCAGCTGCATTAAACTGTATGTATATTGTGTCTTATTTTACCTCAAATATGTCTGAAATCACAAACAACATCTTCATTCAATACAATTCTTCATGGGGACAAACAAGGTGTTGTCAGGTTAGCTGTTAGTGCTGTGCAGTTACTAGGATTTTGAGTAATTCACAAAACAAAGAGTTCCCTCATTTACCCTTGTCAAGACAATTATCGAGTGCTAATCAATAACAATTGTGGTTTAATATAGAATCTGTCCAGTAGCCAATCCTCTTTAATAAATGGGGAGGCTAAACAACAAAACCTGCTGTTACTGCTTACAGTACTAAAAATACACGTTGACAAATGTTTTAACAACAAGAAGTTCATTTTTCAAAATTAAGTTAATTTGTTTTTGTTCAAATATGTTGATTCATTTGGATTTATTTTAATTTTTTTGCATTCTTCAAAATTAATCTTTCAGTAAAAGCTATCAAAGCTTGTATTGCTTACTGCTTCTTCCACTGGACACTCTATTCACTGTTTTTCTAGTAAACCCCCAAAATTTGGGAAAATCACTCAGGTTTATTCCTCAATTCCATCTGGGTAGTTTAATAATCTATGAGCTCTTACTTTGTTATGTAATTTAAAGATGCCTCAGAGCCAGTGCCAATGGTTGTGGGAGCTACTCAGTAATTGCTTATAATCATTAAAACCACACAGACAGCCTGGCATTTAAAGAGCATCCATCAGTAAACATGATCTTCTGAGGATTTTATTATACCCATTAACATCAAATCAATGGAATATGGAATACAGGTTAATCCCAGACCTGAAGTACTGTAGCCAACTGTAAATGGCCTAGCCTAAATCCTAAAAGTACATGTTGTGCATAAACCGTGGAATCGGAATAGAGTAAACAGTTAAATTCAACAAGTATTCATACTTAGACTTCAGATTTCTCTATTTATTTTACAGATGTGATGGGAAGTAGCTGCAAAACAGTAACTAGAAGGTTAAGTCACACTTCGGAAATGACTATAAGTTTTTAATAAGGCCTGAAGAAATATGTATGCCACATGGGAATAAGACTGTCAAGAATGGAATACATAATTAAGGAACCTGTTTTAGATCTTGAGTGATATGATTCCCACTTTCTTATTTCACTGAATTACAAACACCTCAACACATGCACTGGTAGATGTTTTTTTAAAATCAGCTGAAAGAAATTCTGTTTAAGACTGAGATAAGGGAGGCATTCTTGGAGTAAAAATGCCATCAAATGACAGGCTACAGCACTGCAGAGCACAAAATGTGAAACAATTTGTTATTTATGAACATTTCACAATTTGGAATGCAAGCTTGGGATGATTTTCACAAAATGACACTTCAAAGACAAAGCTAAGGCTTCTAGTCAAGCTGTCAAACATGCAGGCCCTAAACATGAGAGGTATGTCCAAATGATGGATGTGCTTAGTGGCAGTGCACAATGGGACATGCTTTTTATTTGATATTACTGTGTACTATATTGATGAGACATTTTTTTTCCATGTTTGATCTTCTGTTTATTGACTTCAAATGTGAAATATTTTAAAGACTTACAGTACAAAAGGGAAAGAGCTTTTTAAATGTATGTTTTTAAACCAGAGATGGTTTTCTTAAAATGGTACAGTATGTAGGATTTTTTTTTGATCAGACTAGTACTTAGAGACAAATATCATTTTGCCACTAACAAAAGAGAAAATTGCAAACCTAGACACAATGTAAATGCTGACATTTCTGCCTTAAACATTCATCACTTGATATGTTTAATAGAATTTAGCACCTAGCAGAACCACTTTTGAACTCATCTTAAAGACTACAGTTACAGTATTCATTATAATGTCATCATTATAAGTATCATGTTTGTGTTAGCTGTCCTTGTACATGTGAAGGTAGTTGAATTGCTGACAATTTTCTATGACAGTATTAAATTGACTAAATTATGCATGCCTGGGTTTGTGATCAATTATTGCATGTTTATTTTATAGCTAGAAACATGTTTGATTCCAAAGTGGCATTAGAAAACAGAAGAATATCAAGGCATCCCAGCAAGGGCATAAGATTTTACCCATCTATTATTATTATTATTATTATTTATTTCTTAGCAGACGCCCTTATCCAGGGCGACTTACAATCGTAAGCAAATACATTTCAAGTGTTACAGTACAAGTAATAATACAATAAGAGCAAGATAAATACAATGACTAGTTCAAGCAAGTACAAGTGTGACAAAATACAATTCAATAATACAGCAGATAAAAGTGACAGTGATAGTTACATCAAGATATGATTAAATACCAAATACTACAGATTAAACACTTGGCAGATTACAGTACTCTGAAGTACAGGATTAAATGCAGTAAAATAGGGGGCAGATAAGAGTAAGTAAAGCACATTTAAGGAAGGGTAAAAGTGAGTAAAGCACATTTAAGGAAGGGTGAAAGTGTCCCAGGGGAGAACCAGAGGAGTTCTACAGGTGCTGTCTGAAGAGGTGAGTCTTAAGGAGGCGCTGGAAAGTGGTCAGGGACTGGGCGGTCCTGACATCTGTAGGTAGGTCATTTGACCACTGCGGAGCGAGGGTGGAGAAGGAACGGGCTCTGGAGGCAGGGGAGCGTAGAGGAGGTAGAGCCAGTCTTCTAGTGCAGGCGGAGCGGAGAGGTCGAGTGGGGGTGTAGGGAGAGATGAGGGACTGGAGGTAGCTAGGTGCAGTCTGGTCAAGGCATCTGTAGGCTAGTACAAGAGTCTTGAACTGGATGCGAGTGGTGATCGGTAGCCAGTGGAGTGAGCGGAGTAGTGGAGTTGCGTGGGAGAAGCGAGGCAGAGAGAACACCAGGCGGGCAGCGGAGTTCTGGATGAGCTGGAGCGGACGGGTGGCGGACGCAGGGAGGCCAGCCAGGAGGGAGTTGCAGTAGTCTAGGCGGAGAGTACCAAGGCCTGGACCAGGAGCTGGGTGGCGTAGTTGGTGAGGAAGGGTCGGATTCTTGGATGTTGCTCAGGAAGAATCGGCAAGTGCGTGCCAGAGTGGAGATGTGCTGGGAATAAGAGAGGCAGGGGTCCAGGGTGACTCCGAGGTTCTTAAGCGGAGGAAGAGGGAGAGAGTGTGGTAGATTCCAGAGGAACAGAGATAGAGATCAGAGGAGGGGAGGAGGAGGGAAAGAAAAGGAGGTCAGATTTAGAGAGGTTGAGTTTGAGGTGATGCGAGTGCATCCAGGAGGAAATAGCAGACAGACAGGTAGAGATACGGGAGGAGATGGTGGAGTCAGAGGTGGGGAAGGAGAGGAAAATCTGAGCATCATCAGCATAGAAATGGTATTAGAAACCATAGGATGCGATGAGGGGTCCCAGGTGGCCCCTCCCATTAAAAGGATAAAACCTCTAATATTGTACAGCAGTGGTTTTCAACTTAAAAACCCCAAAAACAAAAATCTGTACCCCTTCTGTCTGGAGGTTTCGGCTCAAGTACCCCTTTACAATTTATGCTTTACAGAATTGTTCCACAGTTTCAATAAAAGGTAGAATATCAATCAATCAATCAATCTGTATTTTATATAGCGCCTTTCATAGTGGACCACCATCACAAAGCACTTTACAAAATCCAGGAAAAAAAACAATGCTTAATACATTAAATACAGTAAAAAAAAAAAAAATTAGAAGTAGCAAAAACACAACAGCTAATAACATATATCTGGATGGCACTTAGAATGGCTGGCATGCTAAGAAACTGTTTGCCAATTTATACTGACCTGCAGGTCTAGAGCTGGTCCAGTTTATAAAAATTCACTTCAATCTACCACAACTCTAAACACTTTAGAAAATTAATTACTTCAACCAGCTGTTACATCAGCAAACAAGAATTTCAATTATTATTATTATTATTATTATTATTATTATTATTTATTTCTTAGCAGACGCCCTTATCCAGGGCGACTTACAATTGTAAGCAAATACATTTCAAGTGTTACAGTACAGGTAACAGTACAGTACAGTACAGGTAATTACTTATCAATCGCTGTTTAGTTTTGTCCCCTCTAACTGCAGCATCAGAATCCGCGTACCAAGCAGATCGAGTCGCTTGAATCAACTCTTCAATCAAGAATAATCTTATTAACACATTTTTTCTCGTAAATAATTTATGTCACAACAGTTAGGGACTGACAGACTGCTGGTTTAGAACAGAATACCATATTGCAATTATTAAAACTTTTAATTACAAGTCTTTGGATGCACAAAATCAAAAGTCAGTATTTGAGAATCTCTCCGGAAACACACATTTCATTTCTGTTCTGCAAAGTTACTATAAATAATCCATAACAGTCTGCACTGTAAATGTTTATCACGTTACCACTTACTTCCCATCTCAGCATAATTATGTGTGCCATTTAAAATGTTTACAACATCAAAAACATTAACCTCAATAACCAAAATTACTCAACGGGACTATATAACTTTCTGTCGCTTTGCACTTTCTGCAGACTCTTGTGTTTTCTTCCTTTGTTTTTTCTTTTACAAGTAAGAAATGTATCCATTATTGACATTCTAAAATGCAGCCATGCCTAATAAATAAAACAAAAAAGTCAAAGTATGAGTAATGTGATTATTATTTATGTTTACCGCAACATTTGTACTTCTAAAAAAAAATGCAGAAAGATTATGCTTCACTGATTAGTATTCAGTTATATGATGAGTTAAAAACTGCAATGTTCATGAGCAGCATGAGAGCTCTCCATAGGCAGAATCGCCAGATGCCTGTTCATCCACCCTAATATTAGACTGGAATTCAGCTCAATTGAAATCCTGCATGCGTACAGGTGGATGAAACTATAGTCAGACTATAACCTTTGAGCTTTTAAACAAAAATGAAATATTCATGCACAGTGGTTTAGAGATAAATATAATACTGTTTAAAAAATAAATTCAAGATCATTATTTTCTTTTACTTTCATTTTTATTTTTGCATTTCCTGAGTGAATCATCCTGAGTCCCCCCTATGACCCTAGAAGTATGCCCGTGCGATCGTGCCCCGGTTGAAAACCCCTGCTGTACAATATTGCATTGTCCCTATGCATGATACCAGTGTTCTGAGGTTAAGTAATTCCAATGGAAACCAGGAAACCAGCTGCTGTGTTATCTAGTGAACCACGACCAATAACCTTTACGCTTCGCCTTTTGAAATCAATTAGAAAACATCAAACCAGTCGGCCTAGATGCTGAATGAGATTGACCTGCTAAAACTTCCTAACCACTGCAAACATAAAGATCTTACCTCACTTTTTAACTTTTTTTTTCTGTGTTCTGCGTTTTGCACGGCTGGCTGTTTTAAGCAAATGTAAGTTCTAAACTGAGCCCTTACAGTAGTTTTTTTGTCCAAGTCCCAGAAGGCCAATTTTATTTTATAGCATATCCTAGCCTGACAGCCAGAGACTGTTCTGCACCACCTCAGTGCAAACAAAATGAGCTTTTCACAATATTTTTGCAGATGTTATAGGTCGTTAATAGAATGAAACCAGATGCCTGAAGCAATACATTTCTGAGAGATCTGGTTTCATGTTATACTACTTATGCCACTTTAATGCCATTGAGCTTTTCTACTGGTTGAGACCTTAGATTTCTTAAAACAAAACAATTTCCCAGTATATAATTTCCCAGTATATATTGACTATAGCTTTGATAGAATGTGGCAATACTGTAATATAACTAATGTACTCCCAATACATTATTCCCAGTTCAAAGATATTTGGTGAAACAGACCATACATGAAAACTCATTACACTCTAAACACAAGCTTTGACAATAACACAAGAACATTTCTTTGGCTTTTGCTTCTTCTCCCATGCTTGAAGTTAACATTACAAATATTTTAAATCCTGTTACAATGCAATGGAACATGTTTTGGAGAGGTCCTTTTTATTTAACTGCACTCTTAGTTTGAGGTCAGTGAATGCAAAACAATATATTTGATCTGGAAATGCAATGTTTTTGTTATGCTGGACACTGGAAATTATTATCATTATTATTATTTTATTTCATACCCATACAGGCAGACTTATGTTACACTTTAACAGATATCCAGAAAAGCACATTTTCAATGATAAAGATACTTGTTGGCATTGAGAGTATCAGGGTATAAGGATATACATTATATATGTGCTTCACTGGAATTTCCTGGCAGAGGCCTGGCACTTACAATAGTGATTTGTACCTTTTCAGATTTTGTCATATTATAAATCATGTATGAGAAATCAACCAAGCATTGTGTAATTAACATCTTATGTTGTGTGTAGATGTCACCCTGTGCACAAAACATACGACAGAAATCTGAAGTAAAAAAACAAAACAAAACAAAAAAAACTTTTTGGTGTTGAATAGTAGTTCCTGAGTGCAGTCTTTGTTTTTGCCAATTATAAGTTACCATGTAAAGTGTTCACCTTGAATAAAGGTGTCTGCCAAATAAACTAATAATAATAATAATAATAATAATAATAATAATAATAATAATAATAATAATGTTTGCGTTTAAACAGGCAGAAACTGTACAAGATGTCTCCTACAACAAGGGATGCGCTGCAGGGTATAATGTATTTTTAATACATCATTAAAGGTAATATGTTATCTTTCTGTTTCAAGTATGGTACACTATTTCTTAGGTATTGGTACATATAGCTACAGTGGTGGATCCACTCCTTATATAACTTCCTTGGATATTCAATTAAACAGTCCATGGCCTTGTTCCAACAAGGCCTTTATATGTTGGATTCATCAATTTATTTATTTATTGCATTTATATAGCACTTTTTATACAAAAGTATAAACACACAATACATTTGTATAGCATGTCACACATACAACTGCCATAATCAGACCATTTATATAACATATTTAAATAACAGTATACACAATACAAAAGCCGCATTTTTAAAGTTACATTAAAATCCACTAAGATAAGAAAGCCATTTTATAAAAGTGCGTTTTTATAAAATGGCTTTAGGGTTCCATTTAATAATTAAGAGCATGCTGGAATAAGGTGTGCATTTGAATAGACTGAAATAGCCTATTACACATTACATATGCAATAGCAGGATAATCACATTTTGAAAGTGCATCGTTTTATGTTGATCAATCATTCTTTATCAATGCTTAATTTGTAAAGAAAGAGATGCTGGGGCGCAATGACAATAATACCATTCCTAGAACTGCACATTCAAAATCATAACACGTTTATTTGAGTACTGTACCAGTGTTACAAGTTTACAATCACATGTTCCACATCATATATGAATAAGATACAAAATATTGCCACGGAATTAAGAATCATTTTTCATTGAGTCTCCATGCTTTTTTTTGCCTTTTCAGCAGTGTTGCCAGGTCAAACAAGAAAAATATGCCCAATAAGGTATTGAAAGTAAATGGGTTGCTAGGTTATTATTGTTAGTTATATGAAAGCTTAAACTAAATATTGCACCCTTTTCAAACCAATAAGAAACAATTTCCTACCTGTAAATCATGAAACATTAGAACCGGCATACTCTGGTCTCCTCGCTGTCTTCAGGCCCCAATGCTTCTGTGGCCTCGCTGTGGTACATGTTCACATTGAAACACTTTAGCATGTTTTGGCTCGGGACAGTCTCCTTAAGCCATAACGGACTTGCAGTATGCTGGTCAGAGACTCATTACCCATTCTGTTCCTGTGCTTGGACTTGTTCATCTGAGAGAACATTCATTCCACATCAGCATTTCTTTAAAAACATGGCCAGTAGGAAGTGCAAAAGCGAGCTGTTTACAGCACCGTTCACCATTAGCATCTTTGGTCTGAGCGTCCATGATGCCTAAGAGTTAGACACTTTGGCCCCAAATATCAAAGCCTTTCTGACAGTCAGGAAGGGCTTTTGGGGCAGAGTTTTAGCTTTATGATGATTTTTAGTATTCCGAGCGAAAATCAAAAACTGCCAGAAAGCATCAAAACACTTGGAAACGCCACTCCCGACTGTTCGGGGAATGTTATGCAAATTAAGCGGGATACCTAATTAGCATACCACCCGTGCAAAAATCAGAGGTCCATGCTACAATAAAAATGATCTGATGTGGGAGGAGTGACTCCTTGATGGTGATGGAGCTGAATGTGCTGGTCGGGATTGCTGCAATTTTGCAAGAGGAAAGTGATAACGTAGCTACCCCTCCACTACGGAACCCAAAACGCCGACGAAGGTATACCCTACGGGTGTATCGTCAAAGGGTCACCTTTTTGAATCTCACAGATCACCAAGTGCTACGAAGATATCGACTGGATAAAGCAACTATATTGTATGTATGTGATGAACTGAAAGAAGATTTAGAGTCAAGTACCCTGAGAGGTCATGCATTACCAGTACCCCTCAAGATAACTGCAGCCTTGTCATACTTTGCCACCGGTTCCTTTCAGACTCCAGCAGGTGATGCATCTGGAATCAGTCAGATGTCAATGTCTAATTGTGTGTCTCAGGTTACAGCTGCTATAGTAAAGAGGTCACACAAGTACATATGTTTTCCTCATACACTGCAGCAGCAGACTGAGTTAAAAGATTTGTTTTTTGACATTGCTGGTTTTCCTGGGATCCAGGGAGCAGTTGATTGCACACATGTGGCCCTGCATGCTCCTGTTGTGTACATTAGATTTTTACAATAGGAAAAGGTTCCATTCAATGAACATGCAGGTGTTGTGCAATGCCACCTGTCACATTATGAATGTGTGTGCCAAATTCCCTGGAAACGACTCTTTCATTTTGGATAACACTGAGTACATGGTTTGAGACACACCCTGATGGGCATGGTTGGCTTATAGGTGATAGTGCCTATAGTCTAAAGTCCTGGTTAACGACTCCCATTTTAAATCCACAGTCAGAAGCTGAAAATAAATATAGCGATGCGCATTAATCTTCTCGAACCTGCATAGAACTGACTTTTGGCATCTTAAGAGCCTGAAAGAAACGAGGTACCAGGCGATGATGATGTGCCACCACTTCCATCTACATCCAGTAGAAACTCGGAGGGGCAGACAAAACAGCAGCACATCTTAAATAACTATTTTTCCTAATGGTAAAGTATTGCGCATATATATATATACAGTACTGTGCAAAAGTTTTAGGCAGGTGTGAAAAAATGCTGTAAAGTAAGAATGCTTTCAAAAATAGACATGTTAATAGATTATATTTATCAATTAACTAAATGCAAAGTGAGTGAACAGAAGAAAAATCTAAATCAAATCCATATTTGGTGTGACCACCCTTTGCCTTCAAAACAGCATCAATTCTTCTAGGTACACTTGCACAAAGTCAGGGATTTTGTAGGCATATAGTCAGGTGTATGATTAAACAATTATACCAAACAGGTGCTAATGATCATCAATTCAATATGTAGGTTGAAACACAATCATTAACTGAAACAGAAACAGCTGTGTAGGAGGAATAAAACTGGGTGAGGAACAGCCAAACTCAGCTAACAAGGTGAGGTTGCTGAAGACAGTTTACTGTCAAAAGTCATACACCATGGCAAGACTGAGCACAGCAACAAGAAACAAAGGTAGTTATACTGCATCAGCAAGGTCTCTCCCAGGCAGAAATTTCAAGGCAGACAGGGGTTTCCAGATGTGCTGTCCAAGCTCTTTTGAAGAAGCACAAAGAAACGGGCAATGTTGAGGACCGTAGAGCGCAGTGGTCGGCTAAGGAAACTTACTGCAGCAGATGAAAGACACATCATGCTTACTTCCCTTCGCAATCGGGAAGATGTCCAGCAGTGCCATCAGCTCAGAACTGGCAGAAAACAGTGGGACCCTGGTACACCCATCTACTGTTAGGAGAAGTCTGGTCAGAAGTGGCCTTCATGGAAGACTTGCGGCCAAAAAGCCATACCTCCGACGTGGAAACAAGGCCGCTGACTCAACTATGCACGAAAACACAGGAACTGGGGTGCAGCAGGTGCTCTGGACTGATGAGTCAAAATCTGAAATATTTGGCTGTAGTAGAAGGCAGTTTGTTAGCGAAGGGCTGGAGAGCGTACACGAATGAGTGTCTGCAGGCAACAGTGAAGCATGGTGGAGGTTCCTTGCAAGTTTGGGGCTGCATTTCTGCAAATGGAGTTGGGGATTTGGTCAGAATTAATGGTCTCCTCAATGCTGAGAAGTACAGGCAGATACTTATCCATCATGCAATACCATCAGAGAGGCATCTGATTGGCCCCAAATTTATTCTGCAGCATGACAACGACCCCAAACATACAGCGAAAGTCATTAAGAACTATCTTCAGCGTAAAGAAGAACCAGGAGTCCTGGAAGTGATGGTATGGCCCCACAGAGCCCTGATCTCAACATCATCAAGTCTGTCTGGGATTACATGAAGAGAGAAAGCAACTGAGGCTGCCTAAATCCACAGAAGAACTGTGGTTAGTTCTCCAAGATGTTTGGGCCAACCTACCTGCCGAGTTCCTTCAAAAACTGTGTGCAAGTGTACCTAGAAGAATTGATGCTGTTTTGAAGGCAAAGGGTGGTCACACCAAATATTGATTTGATGTAGATTTTTCTTCTGTTCACTCACTTTTGCATTTTGTTAATTGATAAATATAAACTATTAACATGTCTATTTTGAAAGCATTCTTACTTTACAGCATTTTTCACACCTGCCTAAAACTTTTGCACAGTATATATATATATATATATATATATATATATATATATATATATATATATATATATATAGTGACAAAGCTCTTGCTTGGTACGCAAACTTGTACACAAATCAGTATGGGAGACACACACAACAAGGTACAGTCACAAAAAAAGTTCTTTCCAACAAGATGGTGCTTGTATGTTTATTACCTTGTGCCGTGTTAGACACACGGCCCGCAGGGTCAGGGATATCAAGGGTCAGTTCACAAGTCTGGTTCTCCATACAAATCAGGTTCACAGCCAGTACGGTTCTCAGTCGGTTCAGGTCATACACAGTAAATCAATACAAAATACACAAACAGTAAATAGCACACTTGCCAACGTGTCACCACCATCTACTCCTGTCTCTCTTCATTTCCTGGTCTGTGTTGACCCTTTTTATATTGGCCGGCCACACTCCGTGTCTGTTATGGGTGTGGCTGCCACGCCTCAGCGCATTACTCCGGCTGTTGGGGCTTGTAGTCTTTTTGAGGTGGCCATTTTGCGAATTGTAGTCCCCCCCTCTGGTCGCAACCCAGTGAGAGGTTAGAGCCCCGTTAGCAGTTCTGCCCTCACATACCTGCCATTTATCACTCAGCCCCTTGGTTTGTCAAAATATATATATTGTTCTACTAGATGCTATGACTATACTTACCTTGCTGCAAACGGAGGCTGCGTCCGATTATAGGGGGCTGGTGGATGTCCTAGCGCTGCGCTACGGTCGATCGCAGAAGGAACTTGCCAAAGCCCAGTACGACACCAGGAAGAAAAAGACAGACGAGTGCCTTCGCGCTTTCATTCACTGAGGTGCCAGAAAGCTGCAGAGATGCTTTGTTAATCGATAAATTCATCAGCTTGCTGCTGGACCGGGAGTTGAAAATCCGACTGAGGGGTCTTTTCGTACACTCACTGACATACTCAAATCAAGCGATTCAGCTAGAGTGCATCTACCAACCGCAACCGTTCGTGAAAAGAAGCCGGTTCAGCACATCGTTCGTCACACTCAAAACCAGAATGACTCGACAACTGGTGAGTCTGCTTGCAAGGGAATGGAAGGTAACAATGATTTGGCCATAGGAGAGGTGTTGGCAAATTTGGTTGAAAAATTGGACGCCATGAGGAAGGCTATAATTGATTTGGGCACCGCTAAAACGGCTAAATTTGATGGCGAGTGTCACTATTGCCATAAGCGAGGACACATAAAAAGATTTTGTCAAAAATTCAAAAGAGATCGAAATAAGGAGAGTGAAATGGGGGACAAAGCAATGTCTGCAATTAATCAGGGAAACTGTTAAGTTCCCAGGTTGCGGGGCTGAACCTGGGAAATAATGTAAAGGAGGCCTCTGAAACTGTGTTTAATGTTGGGAAACTGGGGACTGCGTGTGGTTTGGTTATCCGCTGAGTCATAGAAGGGTTGCATGTCGATGCCATAATAGATACCGGAGCAAATTTGACTGTCATGAGTCCCAAACTATTTGAGAAGATAGCATCAAAAGTATCAGACTGTAGTGCTCTGGAGACTTGCAGCATTAAGACTATAACTGGAGATGTGACGTCAGCAACTAGGACTGGCGAGCTAAAATTTCTGATTGGACAATACTCCTTTCATCACAGGGTCTGGGTAGCTGATATTACCGACGAGTTGTTCATGGGGTTGGATCTATTACAGGCACACCCTGGGATTTTAGATATACAGAGAAATGTACTGTCACTGAATAGCACAGAGCTTGCATTAAGCCACACGCAGGCCGAATCAGAACCCACCTTTGTGGGCTGTTGTAGCGGGGCGTAGACTTACTGTTCCTGAAGGCTCCGAGATACTCGTAGCGGCCGAGTTAGACTGCGAAAGAGCTTGTATCTCTCAATGGGGCGTAATCGAAAATGATCCTAAAAACAAAGACTACCCTGACATCTTGGTCGCAAGATCTGTAGTCGATCTAAAGTCGAAAATGGTGCCCATATGTTAAATATCTCCTACGCCAAAAAGGGTCAAGTGTTAGCTGAATGGGAAGCAGCAACAATTGTACAAGCCGAGAGCGCAGAGTGCTGCTCACTCAGCCAGCCACCACCCAGCGGTGATTTTAAGAATTGCCATAGACTAAAAAGTGGTTTAGTTCTCAGAACACTGCCTGACTACTTAACAGGTTTGTGGGAAAGCAGCAGAGCTGAGCTAAACGAGGAACAACAAAGACAACTTAAAACTTTTCTGATTGAGCACCACAATATTTTCTGCAAAGATGAGGATGACTTTGGTAGGACTGCATTGGTAAACCATAAAATAAATACTGGCAATGCAGCACCAATTAAACAGGCCCCTAGGAGGATCCCAATAGCTAGCCAAGGGGAGGTGGAAAGCATTGTCAGAGACCTCAAGAGGCAGAGGGTTATTGAGGACTCCAGTAGTCCATGGGCCTCGCCTATAGTGCTAGTGAAGAAAAAGAATGGCAGCACGAGATTTTGCGTTGACTATAGGAAGCAGAATGAGGTTACTGAGAAAGATTCTTACCCTCTGCCAAGGATTGATGACACACTTCAGGCAGTGAGTGGTTCTGGGAGGTTTTCCACACTTGATTTAAAGAGTGGATATTGGCAGGTGGAGGTCGACAAAGCTGATTGAGTGAAGACGGCATTCACAGTTGGGCGGGATTGTACCAGTTCAATGCGATGTCCTTCGGTCTCTGTAACGCACCTGCCATCCTTTGAAAGGCTTATGGAGAGGGTGCTGGTGGGCCTGCCATGGGAAGTCTGTCTTATTTACCTTGATGACGTGCTGGTGCACGCACGCACATTTTCACAGGCATTAAGTAATTTAGAACAAGTGTTTGAGAAACTCAAGGAAGCTGGTTTAAAACTGAACCCTGCTAAATGTGAGCTGTTTAAAAAGGAGGTGGCTTATCTTGGACACATAGTGAACAGGGTGTTGCTACAGACCCCAACAAAATAGCAGCAGGTAGCAATTGGCCTAGGCCAGTAAATGTAACAGATATGCCGCTTCTTGGGTTTATGCTCTTACTATAGGAAGTTTATTGGGTCGTTTGCAGACATTGCTAAGCTGCTGCATGCTTAGGTTACCCTCAATAAAGGGGCAGAGCCTAAAGCCTGTTTGAGGCGAATAAAAGCACTCTCACATGCTTCACTCCAGTGGAACATCTGTCCATATATATACAGTATTTGTTAGGTCAATGTAGTAAACATACACACAAAGAATCAGGTTCAATGTTGTAAACCTAACAATTTATGTTACTATGAACTACTAAATAATACGATTTACAATGTGTAGGTTTCAAGCCCTGTTTGTATTAACAAAAAAAAACAACTTAATTAACATAAAAGTATACAAATGTTTATGCCACAAAAACATTTTTGTCTGTTTTTTAATTCATTTTTTACCATGTTTAATTTTTTTACAGGTCGCCTTACTCTGCCACTTCTAGTTGAACGATTGCCTTGTTCAGCATTTGGAACTGGGGTAGGATCATCTTGTACATAATGTACAGGCTCCACACGCTCTTGTACTGGTTCAACATCATCTTGTACAGGCTCCTCAGGACACATTAGTGACTCTTCTGTGCAACTTTTGTGGGAAACGGACTGATGTGGAGGTGTTATTGGTCGATTGGGCAATGTGCCTTTTGAATGTAAAAGTGAGAACTGGTTATTCCTGTACATGTGTTGTGATCTATAATGATCTATACATCTGTTTAGATCTCTGGCTATTTCAAACATATTATTATTATTATTATTATTATTATTATTATTTATTTCTGAGCAGACGCCCTTATCCAGGGCGTACTAACAATTGTTACAAGATATCACATTATTTTTACATACAATTACTTTTACAATTTTACAATTATTTTTACATACAATTACCCATTTATACAGTTGGTTTTACTGGAGCAATCTACATAAAGTACCTTGCTCAAGGGTACAGCAGCAGTGTCCCCCACCTGGGATTGAACCCATGACCCTCCGGTCAAGAGTCCAGAGCCACTACACACTGCTGCCAATTATTTATTTCCACCATGGTGTCGTGTATGGAATCCATTATGGAATCCATGGTGAATTTATTCAATATTTCGTTTTGTTGTTTAATTAGTTCATTTTGTGCCCTCAGAAGTTCCATCTTTTTTTTTTTTTTTTTTTTTTGACGCCTTTATCCAAGGCGACTTACAGAGTCTAGGGTGTGTGAACTATGCATCAGCTGCAGAGTAACTTACAATTACGTCTCACCACACAAGGAGGTTAAGTGACTTGCTCAGCGTCACACAATGAGTCAGTGGCTGAGGTGGGATTTGAACCGGGGACCTCCTGGTTACAAGCCCTTTTCTTTAACCACTGGACCACACTGCCTTACCTCAGCAGCTCTCTGTTTTTTGCTGCCATTGGAATGATTGTTTTTTTGTTTCTTTTTTTTGGGGAGTTCTGCATTTTCAGCAATATTGATAAGAAGATGATTGTCATGCCATCTTTTTTTAATTTGTTGCCAACTTCGCCTAGCAAAGCCGAGGGAATTATTTTTTTTAGTTATAGCATCCTGTATCTTTTTTCGCTGACCTTTGGGTGCCATGTCGATCCCCGACCAAGTGAAAAGGGTAATAAAAGCCAAAAAGTAATAAAAGCCATTATATTGCTCAGAAGACAGACAGAGACAGCATAGCATCAGGGGCAGGGGGCGTGGCCGTGGCCCCTGTGTGTATTGCTTTAATTTAAAGCAAGACGTTACAATATGTAACACGTTAAAGTAAAAAAAATATCCCAGGAGTAAAGAATACATTGTGTAGGACTTACTTTACCCCAGTGAATTAACTACAAAACAAAGGATGCTAAATAGCAGTTTAAGTTAAACGTTGTTTTGTTTATTCCCAAATTATTATTATTACCGCATTTTATTTCTTTATTTTTTAACTTTTTTTCATTCCTTGCCATTGCAGTTTCTTCACAGTAAACAGTGGTTATAGACACATTTTCATAAAGTAATAACATGAGGTTTACGTGTGCCTTTTGTAGCTGAACAAGCAAACGAAAATTGACATTTAACTTTAAACACTTCAAATAAAACAAACGTGGAAATGGCGTTGTAACATGAAGGGGAAAAATCTTGTTTTGGTTCTCGTTTATTACATTCCACATAACAAAGTCACAACAAAAAATATATAATATATACAATCTATATGAAAACTCACTACACAATATTTCCAGCAAGTTGGGCACTATTTAAGCGAGGCATTTCAGAATGACGTGCTTTTTTCTGTCCCATGAGATTCTGATTCACACTAAAGCACCACAATGCATTTTTGACCTAGATGGCCTTCCATAGAGAACCTTTAAATAGATGCTCAAGAGCTGCTGTGTTGATCATGTTTTTTTTAAAAAAATATATTAATCTCACAAATCACACAGAGCTCTTTTTCATTTGCCATTTTTGAATGTCGCGCAACTTCTGGTGAGGTGGTAAATAAGTCCAAGGTATTTTTTGTCATTTCTAGTGAATACAAACATCTGATTTTTGTGTCCGAAAATACGTCAAAAAATATTTGTTCGAATAATTATCCCAGAACTAATTATTATTAACGTATTACCTCGAATTAACATCACCCTCAAATTAACGCCTCACTCTGATATCAGCTTTTTAATAGACTCCGCTCTCGAATAAACGCCGCTCTCAATAAAGAAATGTAAAGGTATTTCTTTTCTACACCTGCTCAAAAAATAAAGAAAGAAATGCGCAACTCTGCCTATGTACATGACACCCCCGAAGAGACTGCAGCCTCAATCCAGCATGTAATACAAATTAATGTACACCCACCTTAGTAAGCAAATGTTATATTATAGTACAGTCCTGACAGACAACCCAAGATGAACTACTTACAGCACAGCAGTCCTTCATGTCTCATTTTTTTCCCAGCAGAGTTCAGTGCCAACACAGCAGGGGATAAAACAAGGGCTGTCTGTTTACCTCGTCGTCAGCTTGGATGGTGAAAACTTAAACTGAGAGGAACTTGGAGCTTTGCCGGTCACTCTAAGCGCTCTCCGAAAGCAGAGGAGTAGAGGGGGCTAGAGGGGGTCTAGGGAGAAATAATAGTCTGGAGATAGGAGGGAGCAGAAAGGTCGAGACAGCGATAGGCGAGTACAAGTTTTGAATTGGATAGGAGCAGTGATAGGGAGCCAGTGGAGGGAGCGGAGCAACAGAGTAGCGTGGGAGAAACTGAAGCAGGGAGGCCAGCCAGGAGGGAGTTGCAGTAGTCAAGGCGGGACAGTACCAGGGCCTGAACTAGGAGCTGTGTGGAGTAGTTGGTGAAGAAGGGGCGAATTCTGCATATGTTGCTGAGGAAAAAGTGACAGGAGTGTTCCAGAGTAGAGATGTGCTGACATGTTTTTCTAAATAAATTGTGAACCGGAATCAGACTCAAAATACCTGGTTCCAATGACACATACCCAGCGTGGGCGTGGGCAACGTAGATCAAATGGAGTCATTGGCTTTTCACCAGTCTTACCATATAGATAGAAAAATGCAAGACCAAATGGATATGATTGGTTGAATATTACAGTATTTCAAAGAAACACGACCAGTATTTCTTGGGGGGAGTTTTATTAAGCACAAAAACAAGCAATCATTTTGAAAACAAGCCCAAAAAGCTCTGTTTATTATACGCAGACCTGACAACACTGCTTTCCAATATGAAAACAAACACGAAAACAGGGTTGTGAAACAACATAACATTGATGGCGCGTGTGGAAGAGCGACAGCCCGCGGCATGAGTAGTAGCGGAGCAACGCCATGGCAACGGACTATCTTTAGTGCATGGGAGAACTGGTAGAATGGAAAAAAAATAATTCTGAGAATTAAGAAAACATTGGTGCATTATGCGTGACTGGAAATGTTAAATTCCACTTATTCTGATAGAGGTATAAACCTGATCAAATCAGTGTCAAGCTACAATAGTGACAGATAAGCTTAATATTCTTTTGATATATTATTATCATTTTTGTAAATAATTAACATCTTGATGATTGTTTAAATTCAAGGGTCTATGGGGCGATCCAGGTCTTATGTTTGCAGATACAAAATAAAAAGACCTTGCAACAACCATACACAATGTCTCCGGTTTGTGTGACTGAAGAAGGCTGGGTCACACCGGCTAAACTGCTTACTTAAAAGGGTGGAATCAAAAAGTACAACACCTAAATCTACCTGTTCTATGACATTTTGACAGAGTCGTTTTAATTTAGGGCAGAATGTTAGGATGAATCACATGCTGTTTACCATTACAGTGATGTGGCCATTTGCATTTGAACCACTGCTTACAATCATAATCAGAAGCACTCTGTTCTTTTTGTGTTTTGATTTTTGCAGCTCACAAATACAGAAGTTACAATGTTATTTCTATATTATTATATTTGTGATGTTCACCTCGAGCTTGAAATTAAATAATAACAGCAACAGTACAACATTCCCTTGTCACCTGAAAGGATTACATGCCATGCCTAAAATATTATTGAATGAAATTCCACTGGGTGAATGAGAATAGATAGTTTTAGATATTTGCCCAGACACGGGAACACAGTCAGTCCCTTGATATTTAGAGGACAAGGTGGGTAATTCATACATCTGAAAACTGTCCAAAAGATTTCACCCTCTGGGTCAAAACATTTTCTTAGAATGCCATTTACAATTTCAGGTAGTAAAGGTAAAATGCAATTTTCCATAAATCATGACATCAGTAATCTGTAATAGTGCTGTGCCTTGTTACACAAATAACACAGCATGATTGAGTTACTTAAATAATCCTGTATATATGTATATTCAGGATCATAAAGGGAATTTTCACAAGACACATCTACTGCGTAGCTCAATTGCCATTTAGCTTTGTTCCTGCCTTCCTTTAATGCTCACCTCTCCCTCACCCAGTCTAAACAAGGATCCCAACCACCCTCTCTGCTTTTAAATTTTCCCTATCATAAATCATGTATGAGCAATCCACTGTTCACCGTTAAGATTAAAATCTTGTATACAGATAGTCCATCTTGTATACAGATGTCACCATGTGCACAGAACATACACCACAATTTTATTGTTAAAAAAACAAACACTGTATCTCATATTGACTAAGAGGCATCAGCTTGAGCAGCTTTGAGGTCCTCTGGCCTAAATGGTACAAGGCGTATTAACTTATATAATGGAATATTTCCATTCATAATAACAAGACAGATTCATGAATGAAAAAGGTTTTCTTTCATTGTATCTTTAAAGTATTAAATTGGAGTCCACTGGTTCTATTACAGTATTGTCACAATGCAAATGTGCAATTTCATATAGCTTACAACAAAGTACTCAATGCTGTTTAAAGGTTTTCAGACAAATATTGTTCATCTTTAGTAGCAGTTTTTACACAGGCAATATTTTCTTACAGTGCTGTTAATATAATTGCTTACAGTGTGTTATACAAAGGTGCACTCCAGAATGGATTTGTGCTTAACACTCATACACACATTTTCACGTTAGTATGTTAGTGAGAATGTTTAATTGTTTCCAAACATATGGCCCATATGAATAAAACTTACCGTCTCCTTTATTGTGCCAGTAATAGTGTTCAACATGACAGTATTTCATCGGGTGATTCATAAAAGCCATTTACTGTCAAAAAACATCACTCATCGCAACATTAGAATAAAATGCCCTTTCTCATTAACATATTATTTCTCTCATTCATAAAGCTGAATGGTACCATTAACTGACCCTTACCGGCATCACAATTAACACGTGCCTCAGACCAGGCGGAGAATGAGATGTGTCTTAACAGTCTAATTTTGTAGAATCATTTCTGCATTTAGGAACATGTATTTAAGCCAATAGTAAATAAAAATGTCTAAGTTTAATTATCCAGTAATTAGGTAAATTACTTTAACATTAAATTGCACTAACTCGTCTGAAGAGGATAGATTACTTTCTAGTTGGAAAACATAAAAATCAGATTTGTAGCCTATTCATTGCTGTAGGTGGAGAGGAGGGAGATATCTTGGAAGATGATCCTCCCAGAAGAGTGAGAAGACGCTGCAGATTTGACAGTCTGGATTACTCTGATGGTGTGATTCGTAGCAGGTGTCTACTTAACAGGAGCACAATTATTCACTCTATTAATGAAAGTTACAAACTCACGGCATGATTTGGATATCTGATTACTTCATTTTTGCCCATTCCAACCCTTGTCCGTTTTTCAGGGAACACAAAAAAAGATACAATATCAAAAATACATAGCTGAAAGGACTGTGTTTTAAAATAAGTAGGCTTCCATTTAGATGTACTGATTTCCATTACATGAGACTAGATGTTAAAACTTCATGCTGATCTGAACTTGGCTCTCGCCAAGATAAGCACCAACTAAGACGTAGCTTGACAGTAAACTAATGTGATCCATATGTGTCTCCATCCATTTGCGCTTCCTTCCATATGATGATGTAGATATCCTTCTGTCTGGTGTTGATGGCTGAAGTGTAATGCTGGCTCCGGGGATCAGCTTATTGCCTCCCTAGCGCATCAGCACACACAACGGCTGCGATGCTGGCTCCGGGGCTCAACCATAGTGTGGTCTCCCCAGCGCATCAGCATGACAACCGTCTGGATTGAGCTAAGTAGGGTACATCTCTGGGATCTTCAAGTGGGCACCTTCCATCCTCTGTGTTTCGTCGACTAGCCCACGAGTAGTTGTAGTTGGTTTTGTTGCTACAGTACTATATTTTCAACAGTAGAAGTATTTTAATTCAGAACGATATGATTCTCAAAATATCACTTGCCAAAAGAGACGACACTTGGACTGTATTGTAGCACTATGTAAAATTCCACATTAACGACTCAATAGCAAAATGAAATAAAAATGTTACCCATGCACAGAACTGCGTAAAACATAAAAGGCAATGCAATTTAGCAAAAGATTAAATTTTTTTTAAAACAGTATCCAAAATCAGTATTCAAAATTGCAGAATATAGTGCTCGATAAGGCCCTAATGTCACAGTTCACTTGCAAATGAAAATGCACAAACACAACTAAAGATCACAGATTTAAAAAAACAGAATCTAAAATTGTTTAATGATGAACTATTTTACATTACTGTAGCTTTTCTCGTTCGCTTAATTTTTGCTGCATTTTCGTAAGGGGAAATTGGAGGAAGCTCTGTGTAACTGCACAATGAAAACAGACTGATTTGGCATGCATGAAAAAAACGCAGGCTGCGACTGATAATCAAATAAATTGTAACATTGAGTCGGAAATCACCTATGACAGGTAAGTGCATTAATTTGTTACATATATATAATGGAAATTGATTTGTTTCTTAATACAAGGACAGTAAAACGCGACTGACGTGTATCTGAGTGTTGTATATCCGAGTGCTGACTGTATATTTCCTGTATTGATAACTGTCCGTGCGCAGAAAGCAGTCGTACTTAGCTTTACATATTTTTATAGCATTCCATCTACGGATAGAAGTGATAGCGGCAGCTCAAGTCATTTTAAGGTAAATTATATTTGATTACAAGTCCCCCAACACGTATGGGTGTTTACTATTTATTTTGAAAAATACATACTAATGTCAAACAGCATTGCATTCTTGTAGGTCTAGTATAGAAGTTGTATTTTAGTAACTACAAATACATTGCAAGAAATATGTAGCGTTTTGTAATCCAATTTCGCTATGAAACTGAGTAGAATTGTATGACAGGCAGGATTTTTCAATCTAGTTGTATTTATTTCTTTAGTTTAAAATAAGCTTTTGGTAGGTGTACTGTATATTAAACAGATTTTTGATGTATTCTTATTGTATGTATTGTCTTTGCATCAATTGTGCAGGTATTTGCAAACTGAGGGGAAAAAAAAAAGAAAATCTGTGCAGTGCCGGAGGAAACGTCAGCTAAACATTCAAGGATCTTTTTTTTCTCAACCAAAAGTAAAATATCATGAACTTTCATGTCCCAATATCTGCAACTACCTACATATCTGCCCTCTTAAATAATAGATCATTCCAGCCCCAACAAATTAACCAGAGGCAACATATGAGTAGTACAGTGCTTGGAAAGATTACTGACAATTGTAAGCAATTCAGCTGCCTGTAAATGTTTCCTGCAGATCATTCTGAATGACCTTGAGGCCAACTTCAAGCAACAGGTATTTGTCTTTCTTAAATTTCCCCTGGGGATATGAATATCAGCTGTATTAAAATGATGGATAGCTGCAATTTCCTATTAATTGCCACAGGAAGAAAAACCTCTCCAGTGCATGAACTACATAGTGCTGACCACAGAGAAAGGGCGGCTGTGTTTCAGGTGAATGTTTTCCTTGGTAATTTTAGTGTAAACACGCTCTGAATGATGCCTTTGAATCATCGGGAAACTGTGTCTTTGGCACTTGCCCTAACATTACAAATAGAAGTAGAAGACGATGAAGTCATCTATTCATCTAAAGTGATCTCAGGACACACTGAGGAAAATAGAACAGTTTTTATAAAAAAAGAAAAAAATGTTGAGCAAAGCCCAGTGAAGTTTAATTACAGACCTGAGAAGAGCCTAACTGGCGTTTGGCAGTGTGTCCATTCTCATTTGTAATCCCAGAGGGAACTGAGTCTATATAAGACATAAACATCTTTCCATCATTAAAAAATCTAAATTCACAACATGTATGTCTCAAAACAAAAAGTACCCTTTTATGTCTGGCCAAGTGAATGTTAGAAAAAATACTTAACATTTTAAAGAAACTGATACTATGTTTATTAGTATTGAGGCAGTGTTTAAATATTCTGTTTTAAGGATAAATAAACCCCAAATTCTTTTGCAAAATCTAACAATTTTAAGTGGAAAATAAAACACAATTTTAAGGTGGATTTCAAATAAGGTACATGCAAACAAGACATTTTAAAAGTTAAAACACTAATGATAAGGCATTTATGGATCACCTTTATTACTGAACATCATACTGTTATGGACTTTTGTGTTTTTTAATTACATAATTACTGCAGTTCGATGGGAGCAAAGTTAGACATAATTAGGGACAATTAACAAACTGTATTGGGCCCTATTCATATAGCTTTAACTTGTGAGTTATTTCAGTAGATGACACATTATTTAAAATGTGTATAGAATGCCAAGAATAAAAATGGACAAACTTAAGTCCTGGAAAAAACAAACTTGTAAAATCATTGGAGAGTCTGTCTTTCTGGTTTTTAATGGGCTTTAATGGCATAACAGCTCATCCCTGTTTTATAGATTAAATTAAAAACAAAATTGTTTGTGATATTTCTGATGTTACTCAAGGATACTGTTTTTCAAAGATCTAAAGTACCAGCATTGACCAGTTTTGGTAACGACATTCCACAAGACACAAATTGCTTATACAAATATAGAGGGATACACACCAATATAACCTCTTTTTATGCTAAATCTGTTTTCTCACCAGTTTAGAATGTGCAATTATGTTCCCTAACTGCAGCAATTCCCCACACAGCTCTTCAGAACTGCAAATTCACTGGGTGTCCTCCGACCCTACGACCAAAGCCTTTATAATATTCCCCCTTTTACACCCAGGAACCTGAGAGAGGATGTCATCGCGCTAACTGCCTGGAAGACAAAGGCCAGCCCTGCAGGTGTCAGCTTGAGCTTTCCAGATGCCTGGCCAGTGTAGCTGTAGCGTGATGAGGAGAAACAGTTCCTTCTGGTTTTGCCTCCCTCAACCGCGGCAGCGCCAGAGCCAATGCGAATCCCTGGCGAAGAAGGGCAACTACGCACAGCCACAAAGTGAACCTGCCCTCCCCTGACTGTATGACTCACCCTGCCGTGGTATTAATTAGTACATTAGTATAAGTTAGTATATAACAGTTAGTATGTTTATAAAGCATTAAGTTATTAGATTTCTCTGTATTTCTCAGAGATTGTCAACTTACCTATTAAAGAACTGCTTCATTGACACATCAGTACAAAAAGCGGGCATTCCAGGATTCCCAGGATGCTTAGAACACATCAGTGTGATCTGGAATCAAATTCAATAAGCTAAAAAGGAGAGGAAGGAGCTCCATGTGACATTCCTGGATTTGGCTAATGCATATGGTTCAGTGCCACATGAACTTCTTTGGGCAGCATTTGATTTTTTCAGTGTACCGAAGACAATAACAAATTTAGTGAAAGCCTACTTTGGAGATTTGCAATTTAGTTTTTCAACTTCAGAATTCAGTACTACATGGCAATACCTAGAAGTTGGAATAATGGCAGGATGCACCATTTCTCCACTGGCTTTTACCATGGCAATGGAAGTAATTATTAAGGCATCAAAATGGGTAGTGGGAGGAGAGTGCTTGGCTTCTGGAATGTGACTACCACCAATTCGAGTATACATGGATGACATGACAACCATGAATACAACAGTAGCCTGCACTAATCGGTTATTGGGCAAATTAACCAATAACATTGAATGGGCACGAATGCAATTCAAGCCCACTAAATCAAGGAGCATCTCTATAATTAAAGGTAAAGTAGTAAATAAAAGGTTCTATATTAATGGTGAGGCAATACCAACAGTGCCTGAGAAGCCACTGAAAAGTCCTGGGAGATGGTATGATGGGGATCTAAAGGACATAGTTCGTGTGGGAGAAGTTAGACAAAAAGCAGCGGAAGGGTTGAAGAGCATAGCCAGCAGTGCTTTGCCGGGCAATTCTAAAACTTTGGTGCTTTCAGTTTGGTCTACTGCTGAGGCTGCTGTGGCCAAGGTTTCTTTGACAACCATAGAGAAGCTGGAAGCTTTAATCAGTTCATACATCAGGAAATGGGAGTTCCATGCTGCCTCAGCAGAGTGGGACTTTATGGTAAAGGAATACTGCAGCTACCAGTCTCTGCTCCAACCGAGGAGTTTAAGTGCGCCAAGGTCCGACTGGAAATTACATTAGTAGAGTCACAAATGCGTAAGGGAGGCTGTCCTTCAAATCGGTGATATCATGGAGCAAGTTCAGCATGGAAGAGGGGCTCTTGGTCTCAGTTCAGCTCCTCCTACATGGCACAAGGCAGCCCCAGCTCAATGGTAGTAGTCAACGAGGTTGGTAGTCAACAAGGTGTAAAAGCAGGAGGAGAGGATGAGGTGCATAAAGGCCGTTTCCCAGGCAAAGCAGGGAGAATGGATGAGATGGGAGAGTGTTGAAGAACGCAATATCGGCTGGCAAGACCTATAGACAATGGAACAGAGCAGGATCAGTTTCCTCATCATTTCAACATGTGATGTTCTCCCATCACTTAAACCTCTTGGTAGGAGAGGATCCCTCATGTCCTTTGTGTTCATCACCTGCAACATTAAGGCACATTTTGACAGGATGTAAGGTGGCTCTTAGCCAAGGACGGTTTACTTGGTGCCATGACCAGGTGTTGCTATGTTTGGCTTTAGCATTGGAAGACAAGCGTAACATGACCAATAAGTTGCCACCAGTTCCGTCAAAACATTACACACAAAAGACAACATTCCTCCACCCAGGACAGCAACTGCTAAGAAAAGGTGTTAAAACCAAGTCTTGCCCAGGACAACTGGAAGCTGCTAGAGACTGGAAAATGCTGGCAGATGTTGGTCAATGGCTTATTTTTCCACCTGAGGTTGCCACCACTTCGACCAGACATTGTCTTGTGGTCTGGATCAGCACACCTTGTTGACCTGGTAGAGTTAACAGTGCCATGGGAGGATGCTGTAGATGAGGTGTATAAGGATGAAACTGCAGTACGCTCAACTAGCTGCTGAAGCGGAACAGCGAGGATGGAGAGTCTGGGTTTACCCAGTGGAGGTGGGTTGTCGAGGATTTGTGTCATACTCTTGTGGCAAAGTGCCCCCCCGTGTGTATTTTGTGTTACGTGTTGTGTGTAAATGTTGGTGTATAGGCATTGGTACACGGGATATAAGCGGGTCTGTGTTTAAATTGTAGATTTGTATTTAGGCACGAGGAGGGCACAAATCACATCACGTGCAAGTAAAAAGTAATAATATGTGAGCACGGGGAATTGCACTTTAATTAATTCACGTGCAGTTGTACCGAGATTCCAATTGAATGATTGACTAGCAATCGAAGTCTCGTACAACTGCATAAAAGCTGTATGTTTTCACTCACTCGGGTTGGGTGTTCGAGAGTGGAGAACGGGAGAGAGAGAAGGAGAGAGAAATATTTACAAACAATTGCTATCGCGTGCTGGTAGGACCAGCACGATACTTGTTTGTTTGTTTACTCACCGTGTTTGTGTGTCTGTCCGTCCACCGCTTGTTTAATTGTTAGTCCGCTTTGTTTATATATTTATTTTGGCGAAAGTGCCGTGTCCTGTTTCTGTTTTGTGTACAAACCTTTTATTTTCTGTTTGATTATTAAACGCTGAGCGCGATCACGCGTCAGCTTCACCAAAACCCCAAGTCTCTGTCTGTACTGTGTTTCCTGGCTCTGCCGTGACGCCACCGCCAGTCGCCTTTGTCACACGTGGTGTCAGAACCGGGAGCTACAGCGCCCAGGACTCAGGCCAGAGCAGGAACCGCAATTTGGGGTTTAAAAAAAAAAAAAAACCAACAACAACAACAACAAAAAAAAAAAAAAAAAAAAATGGAAGGCTGGAACTGGAGAGATGGCTGCCAGGATCTGGAGGTCCTCCTCGGTGGTCTAGAGGACCAAGGCTGGTGCCTTGCCTGTGGGGAGTTCGGGCACCCAGTGGTGCACTGCCCCTACCAAGAGGGAGAGGAGGAACTGGCCCAGGAGAGGAAGGTGAGGAGGAGGCAGAGAAGGGGAAAGGGGAAGAGGAAGGCGGAGTGTCCACCGCCCAAGTCTCCACCAGCAGAGGAAGAATGCCTGCTGGTTTTGCCTCCACAGCCTGAGTGGGAGGAGCCCGAACGCCCCACGCCTGAGTGGGAGGAGCCCGAACGTCCCACGCCTGAGTGGGAGGAGCCCGAACGTCCCACGCCTGAGTGGGAGGAGCCCGAACGTCCCACGCCTGAGTGGGAGGAGCCCGAACGTCCCACGCCTGAATGGGAGGAGTCGGTGCGCCCACAGCCCAAGAGGGAGGAGTCGGTGCGCCCACAGCCCAAGAGGGAGGAGTCGGTGCGCCCACAGCCCAAGAGGGAGGAGTCGGTGCGCCCACGGCCCAAAAGGGGAAGGTAGAGCGCCCACCGCCCCAGTCTCCACTAGCAGAGGGTGAATTCCTGCTGGTTCCACCTCCATTGCCATGGGAGGACCGCTTGCAGCTCCCACCTCCACCAGCAGAGGGTGAATTCCTGCTGGTCCCGCCTCCGCCACTTCCACCGCCAGGAGCAGAGCAGCAGGAGCTGCCTCTGCCTCCTCCACCAGCAGAGGGTGAATGCCTGCTGGGTCCCTGTCCACCAGCAGAGGGTGAATGCCTGCTGGGTCCCTGTCCCCAGCAGAGGGTGAATGCCTGCTGGGTCCCTGTCCACCAGCAGAGGGTGAATGCCTGCTGGGTCCCTGTCCCCAGCAGAGGGTGAATGCCTGCTGGGTCCCTGTCCACCAGCAGAGGGTGAATGCCTGCTGGGTCCCTGTCCACCAGCAGAGGGTGAATGCCTGCTGGTCTCCCCTTCCGAGGCGGAGCCGCACCAGTCCCCTGCAAGAGGGGAGGGCCGCACCAGTCCCCTGAAACAAGGGTAGACTACACGCTGCTCCCACCTCCGCCGCCAGGAGACTACACGCCCCCACCTCCACCGGCAGGAGCAGAGCAGCAGGAGCTGCCTCTGCCTCCGCCACCTCCACCAGCAGGAGCAGAGCAGCAGGAGCTGCCTCTGCCTCCGCCACCTTCACTGGCAGGAGCAGAGCAGCAGGAGCTGCCTCTGCCTCCGCCACCTTCACTGGCAGGAGCAGAGCAGCAGGAGCTGCCTCTGCCTCCGCCACCTCCATCGGCAGGAGCAGAGCAGCAGGAGCTGCCTCTGCCTCCGCCAACCCCACCAGCAGAGGAGGAATGTCTGCTGGTATCACTTCCCCACCAGCAGAGGATGAATGCCTGCTGGTATCACTTCCCCACCAGCAGAGGATGAATGCCTGCTGGTATCACTTCCCCACCAGCAGAGGATGAATGCCTGCTGGTATCACTTCCCCACCAGCAGAGGATGAATGCCTGCTGGTAACACTTCCCCACCAGCAGAGGATGAATGCCTGCTGGTATCACTTCCCCACCAGCAGAGGAGGAATGCCTGCTGGTAACACTTCCCCACCAGCAGAGGAGGAATGCCTGCTGGTATTACTTCCCCACCAGCAGAGGATGAATGCCTGCTGGTAACACTTTCCCCACCAGCAGAGGAGGGATGCCTGCTGGTATCATTTCCCCACCGCCACGAGGAGAGGAGCAGGAGCTGCCTCTCCCTTCACCAGAAGGACCCGGACTAGATGCTGGCGGTCCTCGGCAGCCCTTGCATAGGCTGCTGAGGGAAGCACGGGAAGAACCGCCCGGCCGCAGAGGCCGAGAAGAGGGCCAACACCTGCACCCCAGCTAGTCCTGACTCCCTGCCCCGCCGCCCAAGGATGCCTGCCCCGCCGCCCAAGGATGCCTGCCCCGCCGCCCAAGGATGCCTGCCCCGCCGCCCAAGGATGCCTGCCCCGCCGCCCAAGGATGCCTGCCTCGCCGCCCAAGGATGCCTGCCTCGCCGCCCAAGGATGCCTGCCTCGCCGCCCAAGGATGCCTGCCTCGCCGCCCAAGGATGCCTGCCTCGCCGCCCAAGGATGCCTGCCTCGCCGCCCAAGGATGCCTGCCTCGCCGCCCAAGGATGCCTGCCTCGCCGCCCAAGGATGCCTGCCTCGCCGCCTAAGGATGCTTGCCTCGCATCGCCTGGGTTGCCAGCCGCCCGCATCGCCTGGGGTTGCCAGCCGCCCGCATCGCTTGGGTTGCCAGCCGCCCGCATCGCTTGGGTTGCCAGCCGCCCGCGACGCTTGGGTTGCCAGCCGCCCGCACGCTTGGTTGCCAGCCGCCCGCACGCTTGGGTTGCCAGCCGCCCGCACGCTTGGGGTTGCCAGCCGCCCGCACGCCTGGGCTGCCTGTCGCCCGCACGCCTGGGGCTGCCTTTTGCTCCACACAGGGTACAGGGTACGAGGGAGAAGTGGAGCTCCCGCTGCCGCCTCTATGGCCAGGGGCTCCTCCCGAAGTTCGCCTCCCGAGGGTCCGCTGCTGCTGCCGCCGCCTCCCGAGGGTCCGCTGCTGCTGCCGCCGCCTCCCGAGGGTCCGCTGCCGCCGCCTGGGGTCGCCAGGGATCCTGCTTCGCCTGGGGTAGTCGAGGGTCCTGCTTCGCCTGGGGTCGCTACACTATGGCCAGAACCCCATGAAGGGGAGCTGTCGGCCATGAAGAAAGGGGGAGGTCAGGAGACCAGCTCCCCAGCCGCATTTCCGTGGCAGGAAACACGGTGGCCAGAGCCCCACGGAGGGGAGCTAGCGGCCACGAAGGAGGGGGAGGTCAGGAGACCAGCTCCCTCGCAGCAGTTTCGCTGCCGGAATTGGTGGCCGGCGCCCCACGGAGGGGAACTGCCGCCATGAAGAAGGGGGAGGTCAGGAGACCAGCTTCCCCGCAGCAGTTTCGCTGCCGGAGATTGTGTGGTCGGAGCCCCACGGAGGGGAACTGCCGCCATGAAGAAGGGGGAGGTCAGGAGACCAGCTCCCCAGCTGCACTTTCGGGCAGGAGATAGTGTGGCTGAAGCCCCGGAAGAGGGAGCTGCCAGCCACGAAGAATTGGGGGTGCCAGACATTTCACCATGGCCACCCCCAGAAACAACTTGCTTCCCTCTTCCGGGACTTTGGGACTGAGGGGGAGGTGGCCATTGAGGCCATGTGTGCTTTGCACAAGGGGGGTATATGTGGCAAAGTGCCCCCGTGTGTATTTTGTGTTACGTGTTGTGTGTAAATGTTGGTGTATAGGCATTGGTACACGGGATATAAGCGGGTCTGTGTTTCACATGTGTTTAAATTGTAGATTTGTATTTAGGCACGAGGAGGGCACAAATCACATCACGTGCAAGTAAAAAGTAATAATATGTGAGCACGGGAATTGCACTTTAATTAATTCACGTGCAGTTGTACCGAGATTCCAATTGAATGATTGACTAGCAATCGAAGTCTCGTACAACTGCATAAAAGCTGTATGTTTTCACTCACTCGGGTTGGGTGTTCGAGAGTGGAGAACGGAGAGAGAGAAGGAGAGAGAAATATTTACAAACAATTGCTATCGCGTGCTGGTAGGACCAGCACGATACTTGTTTGTTTGTTTACTCACCGTGTTTGTGTGTCTGTCCGTCCACCGCTTGTTTAATTGTTAGTCCGCTTTGTTTATATATTTATTTTGGCGAAAGTGCCGTGTCCTGTTTCTGTTTTGTGTACAAACCTTTTATTTTCTGTTTGATTATTAAACGCTGAGCGCGATCACGCGCTCAGCTTCACCAAAAACCCCAAGTCTCTGTCTGTACTGTGTTTCCTGGCTCTGCCGTGACGTCACCGCTCAGTCGTCTTTGTCACAACTCTACAACCCAGTTTCTCAGAGACGTCGGATTCAGTGGCCAAGAGTTGCGTTGCACAGTGAAGAACTTATCTGAAGCAGCAGAGAGGAGCAGCAACTGGCTGTGGTTGAGATGGAAAGATTCTGGTTGGGGATCTCAAGCACAATAGAAAGAAAGAAACGCTGATGTACGGGTAAGTAAGCTGGGTTGAGTTGAGTGGGGGATGGAGGGGGGTGATGCTGGGACACCAGAATCACCATCGAGTCCTTTTGAGGTGTCATGGGCTAGTCGACGGAAACACAGAGGATGGAAGGTGCCCACTTGAAGAGTGGGCTAGTTGATGAAACACCAAGGATGGAAGGTGCCCTCTTGAAGACCCCAGAGATGTACCCTACTTAGCTCAATCCAGATGGTTGTCATGCTGATGTGTTGGGGAGACTGCACTGTGATTGATCCCGGAGCCAGCATCGCAGCCGTTGTGTGTGCTGATGCACTGGGGAGGAAAAATAAGCTGATCCCTGGAGCCAGAATTACACTTCAGCCATCAACACCAGGCAGAAGGATATCTACATCATCAGATGGAAGGAAACGCAAATAAATGGAGACACAGATGTATCACATTAGTTTACTGTAAAGCTATGTCTTAGTTGGTGCTTAACTTGGCGAGAGCCAAGTTCAAATCAGCATGAAGTTTTAACATTTACTCTCATGTAATGGAAATGAATCAGATCTGAACATATATATATATATAGTGCAAATGAATCTGATTGTTCCCATAACCAGATTTCTCTAGACCTGTTCATGTTCATTGCTGTCTTCCTTGTGTTCCTTTTTTGGGGTCAGTCATATTTTGGCAATATTTTATGGAATGCTTTAAGCATAGGGAATAATCCAACCTTTCCTAGAATAATAAAATTACCATTTGTTTCCATTAGGCCATATTCATTGAGCTCATGTTTCTTACATGCTGAACTCAGAGAAGAACATACTGTTTCCACTACATTTTGGAATATAAGTTCATAATTCAGACTAACACATTTGTTTGCATCACCATCTCCTTCTCTGGCTAGTCAGGCTTCCTGTCTTTCCTCTGTAGCACTAATACTACTGGTACAATAATAACCATTAATTTTGTTTCATTCTATAGAATACAGTGCTTCTGGTAATTCATGTCATAATGCAGTTAAGTCCACCTAAAATTCTACAAAAGTAGAACCAAACTTGTTCCACAAAATCCCTAGTACACACACCATTGCATCTTACACAGTTCTGCTTATAGTTGTACAAACCACAAATGTAATAACTGCCCACAAATGCAATATATCCCACAAATTTAATAACCACCTGCTCACAAATGTAATAACTATCTACAAATGTAATAATCTCTCCCAAAAATCTTATACCCCTCTACCAACTTTCAATTGTTATTTATTACAACAACAAACAAACCAAAAAAACCCATTTGCAATAATTAACTACAAGAGTATATACTTTAATCATTGGGCAGTCATTATTGGGGGTAAGCGAATGGCTTTTTAAAAATCTTTATATCCAAAACTGACACTGATGAATATTATTAATTATAAGTTACTGTTATTTAAATACATACATAAAAATGTAATTCACAGGTATTATCATGGATGCAACATTTGTGGAAGACACTATATATGTTAACAGGAAGTTATTACATTTGTGGGCAGGTGGGTATTACATTTGTGGGAGATATTAAATTACATTTGTGGGCAGGTGGTTATTACATTTGTGGGTAAGATTATTACATTTGTGGGCAGGTGGCTATTACATTTGTGTGTAGTTATTACATTTGTGAGCATGTGGTTATTACATTTGTGGTAGATATTACATTTGTGGGCAGGTGGTTACTACATTTGTGGTAGATATTACATTTGTGGGAGAGAGATATTAAATTACATTTGTGGGCAGGTGGTTAGTGGGCAGTTATTACATTTGTGGTTTGTACATAGTGTGATTGTTTGGGACTGGTAATCATATCCCGAGTTCACATAAATGAGAAATCCGATTGGAAATGGATTTGAAATCGGTAAGTCAGGTCCTCGAATCAAATTACAAGGAATCAGATTGCTCGACCCAAGCCAATTCTCAAACCTCATAGCACAGTTTACATGACCAGATATCGGAATAGGATTTGAACAGGGTGCATGTGCCCTGTAAACATACTGAATGGGTGCTGGCAAATGTTTCTTGTCAAGCCTTTATACAGTATATTTCCATTGTGCTATAATGCTGTGCTATGTTATCACCAAATCAGATGAATTAACACTACTGCAAACTGTTAGTAAACTGAAAAGCGCAAACATTTCCTTTTATACCAGCTCATTTTTCTTTTTTTTGGCATGCATGTCCCTCTTCCACTTGCCCTGATAATACATTTTGGCTAAAAAACAGATATTTTCTATCTGATAAAAAGACTGCAATATTCAATAGTCAGACTGTAAAAAAAAAAAATCTGGTAAAACTGCCTGATAAAGAAAGGACACAGACATCATATTTTTCCTCAGACATCACATTGGTCTTACTGGCACTGCTAGTAATAATAATAATAATAATAATAATAATAATAATAATAATAATAATAATAAAAACCCTGCAGTTCTCCATGTTCAGATGAAATAAACAAAATCTCCTTAATGACTTCATTTTGCAAACTGAGCAGCGGAAATGTTTTTACTCTTTATTAAGCGGTAAGCTGTCTATGCTCCAATCAGTAATTACTTCTGTCTTTGTTTAAACATATGGCATTGTGGTGGAGTGTCCCGCCCCTATTATTATTATTTGTATTATTGTTTGCGGCGCGGATAACAGCGCCGCGTATTTCTTATTATTTATATTTAAAAACCCTGTGAGGATGCATGACTGATCAGCTACTGATTATGTAACTAGCTGACAGTCATGCATCCTTACCAAACGCGTGCAGACTCTGGCCGAGGGGTAATAAGATAATTAACAACTAGTTAACCCCTCGGCCAGAGTATAAGAACCTGCAGCTGTCCGTTTTGCAGGGGTGGAGTGTACAGAGGAGAGTACGGGAGAACACAGGAGAGCGAGCAAAAACAATTGCTATATTTAATATACTTGTTGCTGTTTATTTGTTTGGCCAAGGCGCCTTTTTGTTTTGTTGTTTGTTTAAATCTTTTATTTTTGTTTTGTTTATTAATAAATATGCTGAGTGCCGTTGCACTCAGCTTCACCCGCCCATCCATTGTTTTGGTTTCTGTACTTCCTGGTCCGTGACGTCACCACTGCGAGCCAGCCTGTCACAGGCATACACAATAACAATAGTGAAATAGTGTTTATAAAATGTTTTTTCAAATATCCTTATAGTTTGGGAAGTGATTTCATTTATAATCCAAGTTACAAAACAAGACTGAAAGTCTTACTTCAGGTGTGTATATGCAGTCAATCATTAGAATGTAATGTATGCATATTTTCAATATTTATTGATTGTATTCTTATGTTTTATTTACGGTTTTTAAGATTCATTACTGTGTACCTTTTTATTGTATTTAAACTTATGCTGTCTATGCTTCTGTATTGTTTATACTCGATCAGACTGTGAGTGACTTGACTTTCCTGGCTGTCAGATATTAAAGCTGGTTTAATTTCAATGCGCCGTGTTTGTGTGCTCACAACCAGCGGCCAGAGAAGCAGCACAGAACTTTCACAGTTTATATGGAAAACGTTCCAGGCCTTGCATAAGAAGCAGAGCAGAGCAGTTTTTGTTTTAATATTCTAAATTGTATGAAAATGTAATACAATTAAATACATTCTGTATTTTCTTTTTATTTTAAATGTTAGTCTTGTTGTATAAATAGAATAAACTACGACTCCCCAATGAATACGGAAAATACACAACAAAATGCAGAAGGATAAAATAACCCACTCAAACTTTGCATTTGTGGGTTATGGATCCATCCACTTCGTTGTATATTTTCTGTATTCAATGGGGCTTCGTCATTTATCCTCTATATACACCATTTTATAGTGCAAACAATGTGTCATAGACAAACAATATCTACTGTAGGCACAAAAATGTGATATTATTTTAATTTTTTTTTTCTCCCAAACTCCAAGTATAGTTGAATCTTCCCCCTGACACCAGGGCACCAACAAACATTTACAAACACGTAAGCTATGGCTAACAACTGCAGAACCTGCAGCAAAACATTACAAAAGTAATTGCCAAAATTATCTGTTTTTACCATGCTTTCAATGGGCCTAACTACACTTTTTCATTTGAACCTTTTATAAAGTTCAAGAAATCACTACAATTAACTTTAATATATGCGTTTGCTGTTTGCTATTTGGTCCTCACTATAAGCCAGCAAGTTTGCTGAAAGTTGAACTTGTTTTCTATATATCTCAATGCTCCAAGGGTGAAAAGCAAGTGCATTACCCAAAGTGCCACCTTTCAGGAGTGATTGTTAATGATAGAACTGATTGACTGTACAGGGTGAGGAGAACCTCCAGTTCAGAAAAAAAGCCATCCTTCTAGAAATGTCCTTGGCAATGATAGGTAGAAAATATGCCTACGATTCTAAATAAGGGTGATAGTATAGTCATTTATTTTAAAGAGACTTTGAATTTAATAGAAAGTGTGTCATAAACATTAGTCACCTCCAGTAAAATATGACTTTTATATTGGAGACAAAAAAGAAAAAAGAAACATGCATTCTCATTTTAAAGTATTCAATTATTTTTTATGTGACTTCTTCCTTTATTTCCTAGAAAAAGGATACTTTTTCATCACACTGACAGGATCCCATTAATAAAACAGTATTTCTTTGCATGTAGTCATCTTTATTCTTGTTATTTTTGACTAACAGCACATAACCCAGCTCATTTTCCCAGTGAAATTGATGGCACTGAAGTGTCCTGCTGCCCTCAAAAAAGGTTAGTGTGTCAAGGATTATGTGTCTTTGAATTACACAGGCAATGGCTAAATTTTTGGTGAAAAGATTAAAATGGATGAACGGATTTACTAAGTGTGGCAGAGCGAAAGCCCTCAAATGTAAATAGTGTGTGTTTGGGAATGTAAGGTTGACAGGGATGGGGTTAAATCTGTCCCTGCCAACAATCACAGGTGTGGTCATTCCCCAGTTAGGTAATTGAGTGCTAATTGGGGAGTGGCCACCTGTATAAATAGAGCCAGAAAGCCTTGGTTTGTTGGAGGAGTTTGTGTTGTATTGGTGGGTAACTTCGTAGTGTAGGTGAATGGACAGCCTACGTTTGTGTATTTTGTTTAAACCTGTTATTCCGCCCCTTGCGCCATGTTTTGTTTGTTTGTTTTTTTAATGAAGTGATTAACAGTGCTTTAAAACCTGCAGCTTCCTGTCTCTGGGTCTAATGCCTGCTGGTAACCAGCCTGGGCCGTGAGGCTACCCTGTCACACTAAGGTTTTGAAATTCCTTCTGATTACATTAAAACATCTCAACCCAGTCACTTTCCCAATACCAATTTCTAAGGTGGCCTAAATTGTTCATAAAACTGAAATATCTGTAGCATTCCCAGATATTTCAGGAGATTTAAAGGAGATGCATATCAATTAAGTATGTTAGATGCAATTTCAAGTGGAAGAGACCTTAAGGAAACCCAGGGTTTGAAGCAAAAGATCAGAAATGAGACCACACATTTTATAAACACAAGGCTGGCATAACATTGCTTGTCTTTTTTGGGGGTGAAAAGTTACTGAACAACATTTAAAATGACATTACTTTATGGCTAGGTCATACAAAACATTGAGAAAAATGAAGTCAAAAATAGGCTTTTGCTAATTTCAGTTATAAATTCGACCTGATGAAAATCCACTATGCATTCAAAAGCGATTGAGTACAGCTAGACATGATTGAGCACATCCTCTCCAAACAAAACAAGCAACAACCAATGTACCAGCTTTTCAATTTCCTCTACTAGTTCAAGTCTTTGTAATTTTTCAAAATTGTACTTATTTGTTAAAACAGAATTTTTTAATATTAACTTGCTAATTTACCAGTGCCTGTCCTTTCTGACTGTCCCACATATTGTTCCCTCAACAGGTATATTCCTGAGTCCGACCAGAATCTGGTAGTTAAGTATAATATAGTTTAAATGTCCACACTGTATATAAAAACAACAAAAAAAACTTGTTATAAACTAAAAGGGCACTGCAATGAAATATAAATAATGTACTGTTCATGCTTTTGCAGTGTAATGCCTCTGCTTGGATTAATTGAACAGATAGATCCCTTGTGTCTTATATTGTAGTAACCCTTTTTAAAAGTTTTATTTTTAAAGGAACATTTGGGGGGGGGGGTTCATAGTATGGCTCTTTAAAAATAAAATTCTTATAACAAATTGTAAAATACCTTTAAATAAAATAAATGTCTGTATGTTTGCCATATTTGACTTGGAATTGGGTAGACATTTATCTTGGACCGATTTTTAAATAAGGCACCTATCTACAGTACATAACGAATTAGATGTTTCTATTCAGTGAAAGAAAAAAAAAATACCTAAATGCTGTTTTCAGTAGAAACAAGTCTTTAGTCAATATGAAATATATGTGAAACCTGGATTTATAGTCTAGATAGACTCACATGCATTGACTGATAGATTGTGCATCATCAACAAGGTTTTATGGTGTCTTAACTTTTTCTGTTGGTCTCGTTTTAATCATGTTTTACCAGTAGCTTATATTCTGGAAGTGTAGTAACTGTATCATCATCCACTCCAATGTTGTATGTTGCCATATTCATTGCATATCCTCCTTGTGTTGCTGACTGTTACAGATTCAGTTTTCTGTCCAGCACACATCCTGAAATTGATAACTTTTTATATGTGCATGTATATATTGTTGACTCAGATGTACTCAGATTCAATTTTACAGTCACAGTAAACATCTAAACCATTTGTGAAAATGACCCATACAGTCTTGAGGTCCACATTCACGGAATAAGCTACAAGACAGCCAGTTTATGTGCAATGTATTTATTTATTTAATTACTTCCCAGGATACTTTCCAGGACACTATTCAAATGCAGCCTGCTTTTTGCCAGGGTATCCTGGGGGACAGGAGGTATTTAGGATCCTTTTAACAATACAATTTAATCCTAAATAAAAATGTCCCAATGGTTAGGGGATCATAATGGAGTGAATAAATGTTTTAAATGTGACACAACTGAAAACAGAACTTTACCGGTATGCTGCTCCTGTTCATGACAGTACAATGAGTTACATTAATGTTCTGAAAAAAAAGGCACTTTTGCACTGGTGCAAACTGAAGAAAAATACATTTACTAAACTGCTGTCTTTTTAGAGGTAGTTTCATTTTATTGTAAAAGTATTTTCTTGCTGATTGGCTTTTACCACCAGCTATATCATTGGAGACTTATGCGATACAATTACTCATCATTCGTTCACGTTCTCTGATTAATCGAACAAAGATATTTTTACAAAAATTCTTGGCACAAGAGAACATGTCAGTCCATTGCTACATTCTCTTATTTCATTTATGTTATAGATTATACAGTGCTTCTGATATCCAAAGAGTAGTTTTTCTTCACTACCAAATTCTCTGCTACTATAGTATTGCAGTCATGACTGAATATAAGTGTCAAGATCCAGAACAAGACTTCTGCAGTAAGTTGCCAAGTTATGAAGTGCATCAATATTTAATTGGGCTTTGTGGTATTGTGAGTGGTGCGGTGCAACAGATATACAATGTCCAGACTGTTTTTCTCCCAACAAAAATACTTCTTTTATTTTTAAACAAAAACAATACCAAAAATAATCCAAAATGAAAAATAATAATCCACCCCGCTATCAGCGATGATATCAGCGCAAAACAGAAACGGGGTCAGCTTTCAAAAAGTAAATAAAAAGTCACTCCTCAACCAATATCCTCCGTGCACGAAAATGTGCTCTTCTGGTCCAGGAATCGTGGTGCGTGCGCTGTGTTGTGTTGTGTGTGTGATGAGGGGCGTGCTCTGGGGTTCGTGCTGGCTCGGTGGCTACAGCCTCCCGTCCTCCTGCTCCTCCGCGAACACAAACAAACACTTAATACAAACAAACATACACCAGCTCCGGCCGGTCGTTTCAGTGTCTCAGCGCAAGGGTAGGTACTGACGTAGCTGCTTCCCCTTTGTACCCAGAAAACTCCTCCCTGCAATCAACCCGTCGCCATAGTTTCTCCAATAGAGGGCTGCCCCGCAGCTGACTGCAATGGATTCGTCCTGAGTTCTTGCAACTACGCGCCCTTCCTAATATGGTTACATTCCGGTTTCCACCTACCATCAAGGTGGCACATCTAGGAGGCAGCATACCTTCCCCCTTACACAGCGCCCTTTCTGGTTGGGAGGGAGATTTACAGCATTGACCCTTTCTCTCTCTATCACAAGCTTTTACTTAACACAGGAACATTTTTTAAAGGCTATTTGACCTAAAAACTGACAGAGGTATTTTAATCCTAAAACCATTGTCTACCATAGGAAATCTTGGCCTGATGTATTTCCATTGTCTGTGAACAGGAGCGGCGGCAAGGGAGGGCTTGGAGAGGTTGAAGCCTCCCCAAATTGTAGCTTATCCCCCCAATAGCCCCCAAACGAAATCACTAAGCCAGGCTTCTTTTCTACCACTGTTTTTAAGTAAGCAAAGCCATAAGAAGTTACACACTGTCTCACGCTAACCTAAGCAAGCACTGTGAGGGCCGGCATTTCACTTGTGAAAATATATTGCTGCACATCTACCTTAACTTTAAAACGAAGATCCTCGTATCGCTATTTTTAACATTACTACTAAATTATATACTGGACAAATTTATATTCTTGATCTTATAACTTTACCAAGCACTTTACTTTTTACACAATTATTATACCAAATTAATCATGATATATTGCTTATTCAAAATTGTTTTTGTTGTTTAAATACATTAAATACATCGACTCTTGCATCTCTGTTTGTGTTTCATTAATTTAAGTTTATGTTCCTAAAACGTCATGCCTGTGATGAACAATCCCAGTTTCACTTTCTTGTTATCCTTTTCGAGGGTAAAATACATACAGCACACGTTTAAATGTCTGCTGTTCACACAGATCCACTTATCTGACACGGAAAATGATTCAAATGTATTTTATGCGTGCCCGCACAAAGTGGGGTCCAGCCCCCTCAATTTTATGTTCTGCCCCCCCCTTAGCCCCCTCATCAGGGAAAGTCTGACACCGCCACTGTCGGTGAACTAGTTAAAGGCAATGAAGCATGACTAAGTTGTTGTGACATTTCCTCAGCCCAACTATTACCTGTCAGATGGGAATAAAAATCTGGGCGTTCGCACAGGATCTCACATTGATGTACATGCTGTTGATATGAATTGATGTAAATGGATAAGCTTGCCTCTCATAAGAAAAAGCTCATCTGCTGATAGTGTTCAGAGAAAAAAATATATATATATTTGAACCTGCTTGCTCTATGTGGCTGTTTTGGTTTAAAAACCAGCAACCCTACGTCTTGTAAAACAGACCTTTTGGACACAGAAAAAATGTAGAGCGAGATGAAATTTGATTTATAAGTTCAGAGTAGATTGATTCATGTAAACTGGGCCATTTCCGAATTACAACAGCCAGGACAATCATAGTCCTCATAATGGTCTTACATAACTGCAATCGCTACATCTGCTTCAATCCATCTTTTTTCCACTGTTTGAATAGATTCCACTCACGGCTTAAGACAATATAATTTTACTGTGAGCTAGCTATAACTGGTTGTCTTGTATTTTATTATAAATACAAATAGATGCAAACATAGATTACTCCAGCAATATCCACTAGGTTTTGTTATTGTAGAGCAGATCAACATAGATTAGCACCTGATTCACTGCTGCTCGTCAAAAAGCGGCACTACTATAGGCTTAGAACATGCTCCGCAACCCAATAAGCAGTTCAGACTCTGAGGTTCAGACTCCTCTTCAGTTCACTGACACTGATTTCTATGTGAACTAAAAGCAACCTTGACAAGTAAAAAAAAAAAAAAAAGCTATTTTTAAAATAAAGTTGAATCTTTTTATGATATATTAATGTTTTATATTAAATCAATCTGGACTATTTAAGTGTACCTCTATGAATCATAGAACAACATGTTAAATCTAGGTTTAAATGCAGTTTTTAAAATAGTAATAGTGCCCTCTAGAGGTAGTTTACCTTGACTTTCATTAGTGTCCTTTTCCTTCCGCTTGGGATGCACAATGTCCATCCCGTCAACCACCAGACCATAGAGTCTTCATTGATGGTACCATGGCTTAAAACAGTTTACCTTGCTTTTGTGTAACATTCCTCATTATTTGAGCATTATTTGATGCAATTTTAGAATTAAATGATTTTAAGCACTTATCCCCAAACTGTTTGAATTATCATGCCCGTTTCTTATCTGGTGTGCTAATGTAATCGCTTTACGAAGGAGATTGTGATGCGATCATAGTGATTGTGTGTGGATTGCCCCTTTATTATTGCTGCTCTAGCTTGTTGCAAGGAGAAGGAGCGTGGGTGGTTTGGGGTGCGGGGTGCGGGCCCATATGTAGAATAAAGATCATTGGTGCACAGATACATCTTATTTCAGTGTAAACCCCTTCAGCAGCAATCCATATATCTCTCAAATGTGTTTTAACAAGAACGATTTCTATTTACATGAAGTACAAAGTTGTTTTTCTCTTGACATTTATTAATAATTGAAAAAACACTAGTTTACAATTAGACTACCCTTTTTCAGAATGTGTTAATTTATGTGTATATGTACCTGTGCAATCAAACACGCAAGATGCAGTAGAGTTGAAGAACCCACACATGTATACACAATTTGTGTGCCAATGATCTCTGTGATTCATGAGCAAAACAGGTCACATGGGGGTGTTGCTAGTACAGTATATCACCATGGGTCAGCACTTTTTTTCAAAAAGCGGCAAATCACTGGTAGATATCCATACACCAGTAGAATTTAGAAGAAGAAAAAAATGGCAGACATATTGGAATTCATCACAATAAACATGACTGACGAGATTTATGTAAATGTTGACCTTTCGGGAAACCGAAGTGTACATGAGATATTGAATGAGTCTGAATCGGACACCAATGATTAATTAAAGTAGTGAAAAAAGCAAAAGTAAGTATTCAGATTAATTCAAAACTCCACATTCTGATCGCATGATGAAAATGGCCAATTCAAATTCAATGAACAAACTAAGAATTACAAGAAGTATAACGTATCAAATAAAGAAAAACTGCACTTTCAATGGCAACATCTATAACTTTTTTAAATTAATGCATTTTTGGTTTTATTAAAAAAAATATGGCACTAGTTTTAGGCAGAAGGATATTTAATAAAAATGACTTTTTCGTTAATTGAAAAACGTTTTTACTTATTTTTTTTCAATTTACTAAGTTAACACATTTTATAAGCGCAATAAGGCACTTCAGGCTGTGTGATATACTCTAATATCACCACGCCCCAGGTGTGATGGAAGTCATGGTATTAGAGTATATCACACACCCTGTCGTGCCTTATTGCTTACTTGTTTAACATTTTAAGTATATTTTGATTAACACATAGCACATAATGTTACGCATTAATAGTGTTAGTCCAGTCCAAATAAATATTACTAATAATCTAATCTTATTTTTTTCATATTTTCTTAATTTCATTTTCAGGCTAAACAGTTGAAATTCTACCTAACTGCACACAAATTTGCCATACCATACAGAAATGCCAACATTCCATCACAGCTTCCTGTGGGACGAGCATGGTGGGTGGAGCATGTGAGTGATGTGTCAGGTTGGTCTGATTTTGGGTGTCTCGCAAACAACACTTGAGATATGGCATCTCTGCATGTCCTATACTTGTACTTTAGGACAATGCTTTTACCACTGCAACTCCCTGCTGAGTGGTCCCCTGTACCTCTTGCCATATTGAAGAATAATAAAAAACACACTGAATAACTAACTTCTTGGGTTTACACGGCTGACAACCATTTTTGGGGTCTTAGTGGCGGAAAGATGTATACCTTTAGACTGGAAACGGTATCCATCATATAATTTAAGTCTTTAACAGTCTCTTACTGTCAGTGGCACCCAACCAACTACTAATCTCATAAAAAATGTAGGCTGAGGTTTCTTGTATCAGACGTAATGTGCCGCTGGACATCAGGGGTAAAAATGAAAGCCATTAAATGCATGATAGAGAGCGCGCATGCCGGTGTCACACAAAAATGGTCCCCCCTGTAACAAAACCTGAACGCTTGAGTTTTCAATTGCAACATACATTGAAAATAAATATTTAGCTTTGCACGATGAATTACATTTTAAGCATGGCTAATGTAAAAAAAAAAAATGTAGAAGATATTTGGGTTTACAAAAACATAAAGGCCTGAAACAGAACAATGGTTTATATATCAATGTAAAATGTAATAGGCTACGTGATGTATTTTGAACAGAATTATCACAATCAAACGCCGGCTGTGCTGCCAAAGCCCAAAGAACGTAGGAAAGTTGGTCACATCTGTAACTGCAAAAACAAAACTTCAAATAAAACCACCGCACACTCAATATTTCCAGCTAAAATGTATTTGAGGAGTCACAATAAAAATCCAGAACGGAAACACGGATAAGTTAATCAATATCACAACTACAGTACGTCAGATATTGAAGCATATATTATAGTCTTGACACGAACGACTACAACAAACAACAATATTTTAAGCCTTCTTAAGAAGTAATTCTTTGTACATGTGTACAAAATAGCTAACAAAAATAAAAACGGTCGCCTGTTATTTACTAAAAATAAAACAATAATGGAAGCACTGTCTTTAAAATATTACATTGCAAGATTTCACAAATTATTTATAGGATTTACAGTTAAAGGAAAGGTTAACCGCTCAGCTTCACGTTTAAAGTTGGTTTGAAGCGTCCAGGTGACATGGTTGCGAATATCAAATTAATATCAAACTTCACACCAACTTTACCACTGGCGACGCCATGTTGGGTTTGTTTATTACCTGATTCGTGGCCCTCACGCACACACAAATACAAACAGAACACGCAGTCCAGTGGCCACACCCCCTGCTCGCACCACAGTTCTAATTGAGAACTCTCAGCTGTCAGTCTTAAACCGGGCTTACACTGCACAATTTTTGCAATCGGGAGATGCAGCGCCACCCACACTAACCGATTGAGCTACGATTTCTCACTGTAGATCGGGGGATTGCAAGCTACACACACTACACGAGACATCTTGTCGCGGACTGCGCCTATTTTCATTGCAGAATCGTAGACATCATTCTGGAGAATAATGGACTCAAGCGAGGAGGCGACCGCTGTTGTCTGTGCATTGTTTTGCACAAAAAAAGAAGAAAACGCGGAGAAGATCTGTTGGCTTATGTAGATTTTGTTATTAATATTTTTCTCTGATATGAAAACATTAAATACTAGAAAAATATTCTCATTAAAAAATATATATATATTTTACTTGCTTCCAAACTGGTTTCACTATGACGGTGCACAAGCATGGTTTTAAGAATTCAAGATTCTTTAAAATCCATTTCTGCCTGGAAGTGAGGTCTTTTGCCCCACTCCCACTGTGTGTGACGAGGTTTCGGCAGCTTGTGTCCGCAGAGAGGATGCTTTTGTTTGGACTTCTACCACTGACCAAAAATAATTATAAATATATATTACAGTATAATGCTTCATATTCATATAATTGAAAGCATACAGTCATGCATTTTGAATATGTAAGTACTACGTGTGTATAATAGGACCGTGGATATTGCTAATTTCATACTCTGCAAATTCCAGCACGAGAACTTATACTTCAGGGCCATAGACTGCTGCACAAATGTTCAATATTGCGATAAAAACAAACAAAACCGTTTATAACAGTTATAACATTATAGTAATGTCAATTTTTATTTCCTTGACGTCTGTGCTCTGAACCGAGTCGAGGTGCATCCAAAATAACAAAATCGAATCTGTTCAAAAAGCGCAACACTCGCTCGTAGTACAAAATATTTATTAGATTAAAAGATTGGCGGGAAATTGGCCATCAAGCGATTTTCATCAGAATACCAAATTCTGATGAATAATTTGAAGACTTTTATAAATATTTTGTACTACGACCGAGTGTTGCGCTTTCGAACATACTCTACAACTTTAATAGTGGTTACTACAAGTTTGTTAAGGTTTAAATATGCAACAACGTAATCTAATTTCTCTCTATTTCACCACACAGAGGCGCACCCCTCCTCGTATTTGATTTGATTAGCAATACAAGCATACAGCAGGGGTTTGAAAGGGATATCGAGTGACTGTAGAAATGGATTGCCATGAGAGCACACACTACCACACAAAGTATCTGCTTCGGCGTTAACAAGTTATAACAATTATTTACTTAGGTACCTGAAGTTCCAAAGCAATTTCCCTCCATCTTTGCTCCTTCAATGAGCGATCATGATAGGAAATGTCACTTATGTCAAAGAGACACGGGTGTTCCTGCCACATCTCCACCATCCTTTCCTCTATTTTGAAGCTCCACACCTAGGGGCACAGCCTTTCTCTTCGTCGTCATTGCTGCTAGCTTGTTCTATTGGCTACTGGCAGCATTCGTCAAGAAATCGGCCCGTACCCCTCACACATTTAACGAATTGCTTTGTCGGGGACTAAAGTTTTCTGACATGTTAGAAATTTGTCGGGACGTCGTAAGAGCGTCGGGAGATCACAGACGCCGTTATCGGGGCACCGTAGACCCTCTCACACTTATCGACCGTTTTGTCCCCGACAACCTCATTTTGTCCCAGATTTTAAGAAATTAGTCGCCGACTCCTCAGCTCGAAGGCGAACAGCAAAAATCGTGTAGTGTAAGCCCGGCTTTACGCACAGCAACGCTCATCGTTAAAATATCTTGTCTTTGTCCCAGGATTTGCATATCACAGACGAGTAGAAGTGAGTAAACTCTGTATCCCTTATATGAGTAGTGGGTAAACGCTGTATATTCCAAATTAAAAGTGGATAAACACCGTTTACCTGTGTATGCCCTCGACTACACCACTGCCCTCACCTCCCCTCCTTTTAAGTTGACCCTAATTAATGAATTGCTGTTAGAAATGAGTAGCGTACTTTAACCTGGTGGAGATAATTGATATTGTCTTTTGTATTTATTGTTATTGAATTCGTTATGATTATTGCCAGCATTTTGTTATATGTTTTTAATATCTGTGTGGATAAGTGATTGTATAGGGCAGGGTTAGTTAGTCTGTGCTGGGCGTGTGTTGGCTGCTCCTGGGTTCTTTGGGGCATGTGGCACAGACTAATGTTCTGTGCCTATTTCACTTTGGGTGATTAGTTTATGAATTTTTGGGGTTCTTTGTATTGCTTTTGGATTACACGGTGTGGCATGAAAGTTGGTTTGTATTGTTTCTTTTATTTAATTTGCTATTTTATATTTTAGTTTGTTTCTTTTGACAGAGCACATTTGGGTGGGGAACACTCTTGGTCTGGGCCGGGTGCTGCTGGGGTGCCTGGGGCTGTCCCTCACATGCCCTTCACGGGCAGAGTGTGTGGAGTTGGTGTTGGTGGATCTTCAATGACCACCTGCCTAATCTACTTGGATGACATCATAGTGTTCGAAAAAACGTTCGACGAACACTTGAGCCGACTGCAAGCTGTTTTGGAGAAGCTTCAAGAGGCCAGTTTGAAGGTGAAACCTGCCAAGTGCCAGCTTTTTGCAACAGAGGTATGTTATCTGGGGTATGTGATTTTAAAGGATGAGATGGTGATTGATCTGGAGAAAATGTCAGCTGTTAAGAATTGGAGTGTGCTGAGAAATCCCAATGGAGGTGAGGTGCTTTGTAGGGCTGGCTTCCTATTACCAACGTTTTGTGGAAAACTTTGCAGCCATTGCCCTACCTTTACATCGCCTTAAGGTGTCAAGTTTCAATGGGACCCTGCATGCCAGGAGGCCTTTGATAAGAGTGCCCCTATTTTGACTTTTCCAGATCCTACAGACACCTTTTAACCTTGATACAGATGCTAGTGATGTGGGGATTGGCGCTGTGCTATCCCAGAACTGTTAGGTGGTCGAGAAAGTGGTGGCCTACATTAGCCGAGCATTGACTTGGCAGGAAAGAAATTGACATATCTGTTAGTAATAAAGTTTTTTAGTGTTTACTGACTAGTAAAATTGGATGCTCTGTTGCGTTTGTGAAAGTATTGTCACATTGTTTTAGCACAACACCATTTATCAAGCCATTTGGTATGGATTCTGGGAGCTGTAGTTAAAACGGGAGTACGTGTCTATGTGATTACATTGTTTACAGACTCCCCCAGAACTACAGATCCCACAGTGGCCTGATGTCACTTACACACAGTTTTGCTGACCCAGTCATCAAACGGCTTGTGTGTAACAAGCACACTCCTTCAGGGGTGGGATTCCTTGCCGAGAGGATTTCAAAAAGTCCCGAATGCAAGCCTGTCATCTTTTTATTATTAATAACTCATGAACCGTTTCATATTTTTTCACCAAACCTTTGAAAGGCCCTACCTCAGCACAGACCACGTGTAGCTTACTCGGTTTGGAGGGGGGACATGTGCTAGGGGGAATGCGCCTTATCTATATGCAATGTCTTAGCAGGTAAGAACACAACTACATTGCAGCTGTACTTTCAGTTTATATATTTTGAAGGGAAAATAAACTGAAAAAGCAGTATTGATCAAAATACATACGAATTTGTATTTTAAGAAAATGAAAAGTACTGGTTGCACTACAGTGGAAGTTATTTCCTACAGTTACAGTTGAATTGAAGAGAACCCAACCCACATAGAATTGAGCTTTCTCAATGCTACACAATGGAGATATAAAGCGGCATGCCTGTGTTGCAGCACAGCCCGCTCTCCTGAGCTGGGTTAACAATGCCCTATTCTGCCCATTATTATTAGAAGGACAATCCTCAGATAAGAAGTTATTTCCCTGCTTCAGATGTGTCCAGGACTTTCTAGGACTATTACACCTGCACTGCAACCCTGGATCTGTATTCACAGTGTACTTGTAAATCTACAGTATGTAAATAATAATTGTAAATATTTATTTCATAAAGTTAAATAAACATGACACTTGTTGAGGGGGTGCCCCTCGTCTGATACAAAGAAAAAAGTGGCAGAGCATGATTAAACACAAGGCTAATTATTCAACTTTGATAGATCAATTGGCATATTAACTTCAAAGACTGAACAAGAAGCTGGGCTGTGAATAAGAAAACTGAGAGAACAGACTAGAATAAGAAGCCAACTTCAGCATCCTATCTTTATTGTGTATACCTAGATGCTAACCTTCCTTTTATTTGATTAGATTAGGCAGATATAGGTTGTGTGAATCAGTTAGTATTGTTGCAATGGGCACAAACACAGATAACCGAATGGCAAAGTTGCAGAGGACAATCTATAGAGAAATATTTTAGAAGTATGCTTTAATTAAAACAATTTATCTACAGTAATTTGCATTAATTTGCATAACAAAAACCAAAAAAGATTAGCCATTTACATGATTTCGAAGAATCATTGGTCTTTTTAAAACAAAACAAAAAATCCTTACCCCTCGTAGATGTACACACGATGGAAGCAAACTGTAAATGGTGTATAAACTCATGATTCAAAGTTTTGTTAATGTTATTCAGATGAGCTTTTAATTATTACAGCCAGCGCTACTTCCTGTGGGTGGGATCAGTGTGGGAGGACCTTGGCGATTGCGTCTTTGTAGGGGTGGAGTTAGTGTGCCTGAGCCTGGATAAATGAGCCTGGATGCATGAGATGGGGCGTGTACTGGCTGCAGCTATACACTATTGGATTTGTGAGGGAACTTTTTGCCTGTCAATATGTTGTATTGTTGAAATGCTTTTAGAGCTTTTTTTAGTGCCACTGCGGCAAGACAAGCTGATAAATATTGAGTAGAAAATCCTACTCATGTAATGGAATCTCTCTCTCTTTTTGCTAAAAGGTTCCCACTCATTTATACTAGGCACAGTTATAAAACTTTATTTATACTAAACGTGATGAATATTGCAAACATTCCCCATTTCCAACAGCAGAAATGAATCTATAATTCAATGAATATACTTCAGCTGTAAAATGCATGTGCGGTATTAAAAAAAGAATACTTTGCAAACATTCAGTGAGTTATTTACACTCTTGAGAATGATCTTGGATCTTATAGATTGGGATAATCTGGCTATCCTCACGCATGTAAATAATAACTCAATTAACTTTCATGGGGTATCCATATACTGCACTTGCTGTTGTGATACCAATGTCACTCTTCTATTCCTTCCACAAATCAGACACTCTTGGAAATTTCTGGAAGTTTCCGGACACACATTTAAGTGCCTCCTAGCACAGCTGCACAAATAGAGATGTTGAGCTTGCTTTTCTAAGGCCAGAGACAGGCAAGAAACAAAACAAAGTTTGGAACAATGAGTGTTTGGTCACGGGTTAAGGGGCGGTCCATTTTGGGTTGATCAGTTGTGAAGCTGGACACAGAACTATTTTTTTAGGCTTAATGTATTGTGTTCAAAATTAAACGTTTCATTACACAATTAACAAACAATGATTTTTCTTTACTACTATGAATAATTATATATTATTATAGAGTTTGTTTACTCTTTTGTTTGCAGTGCCTCACATTTTTTTTGCAAAGCACTTAAGGCAATTACAATTTTATACAAGCATCCTCCATAACCTATTTTGCAGACAAACAATTACATTTTAGATTGAAGAGGTGAAATGATTAAGAATATTTGACTTTGTTGCCATGACAGCATACATTTTTCATTGTACAGAGTGTAATTACTACAGTTTCAATGATGTAAAATCAAGAAAGATGATAACAAACAGCAGAGCCATGGAGATACTGCCATTGCAACCCGGTTTCCATGGCAACTGTGATAATAATCCCAGTGATGGATGTTTTCTCCTGCTCTTTCCATTTTCTATGGCTATAACATTCAGAGGCAGTTTTTAGTTCAGGTTTTTATCGTTTATTAGACTGTCAGAATAGTTTATGAGATGCTGTTGCAAAGGAAATGAGTTCTGGAGCTTAATAAAAATGCAACATGATATGTGTACATACTGCTTGAGCAGTTACAAGAAACATTTAAAAATTAATTTGAAAAATTAAATTCCCATTGTATCTAAATTCACCAATTTGTAGGGTATTAGCTATGTTGCTGAAGGTCAAAGAAATGCCCTCACTGTCATCGCTGTATCATTTTTAAAGAACTGCTTACATCATCATGACAACAGCATACCAGCCGGATAAAACGTTTCAACGTATTTCTACTTCATTGGGAACATTGAGGACAACTTAATCAAAATGACTTCCAGCCATTTATTTCCCTCTTACTTCCTGTTTGCCAACCAATGTGTACACATAATGGGAAACATTGTTTTTTCAGGCAAGGAAGTACACATGTAAATTTGGAGGGAGTTTTGTCAACCTCTATATGTTAAACATTTAAGGGGCCTATTCTTAACATTTTACTAACCATTCTGATCCTTTTACGGTGGCTCATTCAGGACATAGAAACATATACAAACGGAAATTGCAAGGCAAAAAACAAACAAAAGAAACCTTAAATTGAAATACTGGACTCTTTGGTTTTATAAAATCAACACAATTATTTTTATGCTTTCAAAAAATATATATATATAATTGTAGAATGGATGTAAAAAAAGTGTCCTAGTCCATTTGCTCTATAGTTCATATTTTGTACTCTTACTAATTGTAGTCCTATTAAACAGTTTGAACAGCTTGCCAAGACGACAGTAAAAATCAAACCTTTAATAAGGTTAGCAAAGTATGTTTTAGCACTAGTGGGAACAAATCAACACAGGACACATCAAAGGTAACATAACGTGTTTCTTTAAACACTGCAGCGTGTTTTATAACACGTAAGTCTTCATTTCTGAAACAGTAACCAGGCATGTTAATATTGGAAATGATATATACTATTGATTCTGAATTACTGATAAAAAATGTGACAATGATTCAATATTGATAAAATACACAAAACAGGTAAGAACAGCATTACACTGTTTGCACTAAATTACAATACATTTTATTGGCCAGTATCTTTGTTTTATGCTAGTATGGCAGAGAAAGTAAATAAGAAAAAGTTCTTCAGAAGCAACAAAAAAAAAAGTATCCATTGGCCCTAAGAAGTAATTTGATTCTGAGTAGAGGACCATGAGTGGATTCAGACCTAGGTTTTTATCCCTAATCCCAGTTTTTGTATTTACGTTTTTAGACTCATGTTCAGAATAAAATGTAATATCTGTCTAAGCTTTATTTGCATATGCAGTCAAAAGGATTCCAAATACTGTATTGTACTCCTACGCACTTAGAATGTTTGCCACTGTTAAATACAAACTATTGAATTACAGATTACAGTTCCTGAAATATTACTCACAAAAGGACCTACAAGACAGGCATTTGTATGGAAACAAAAGATGCTGCTTTTCCATCTGCACTATGAAACTAGTCTTTAAAACTCATCTTGAATCGATGTGTGTAAGGGGGAAGCAATTATTCATCACAGGCTGCCACCAGTTCCATTTGCAGTCTACAAGCTATAGTACAATTCAGTCTGCAATCGGACCTTACACAGAAATCAAAGATCACCTATGTGTACCATATTTTTGTATAATTGCTATTTATGAATGCATTCATCAACGTGCACTATTTCACTGACAGTATAATATATTCGTAACCTTTATGATCAGCTTTTTTGCCGCAGTCGGAGATTTGAAACCCAACTCTCACGTCCTTCGCATCTGACAGTCATTAGGTAACCTCCACCTTCAGCAAGAGCCAAAGACATTGAGTTCTGCCAACCTGCAATCCTGACTGGGGACAACAGAGTCCCAATTGAAATCAATTTGATCTTGATCTGGTGTTGATAGAAATGAACAAGTCTTATTTCAAATTGCTTTGGAAGTCAGTTTAAATGGCAGAACATATACATTAATGCAATTCTAAAGTGGATGTGGAAAAGTTTTTATTTTGAGACCTTATTGAGAATTTATATTTTCATTTTAAAGCTTAGGTTAATTGAATCAGATCCCTTAGTTTATCAAATTTACAAGATAATTTATTTTGGTCATTCTCAGTTATAGGAAGACCACTTGTATATAGTGGCTCTACTGGAAACATGGAAGCCAAATTGCAAAGCAATAAGCCCTGAACAGCATAGTCCCCCTCTTTCAATCTTCTTAAACAAAATATAGATTTTTTTTATTTAAAATAGATCATTTTTTATAACCAAACCTGAGTCACAGTCTCAAACGATTAATTCAAAACCCATAATAGGATCAAGGATGTACAGGTATAAGCAAGGTGCCCATCAGTGGTAGAAATTTATATTTTATTTGCTGCAAACACTTTTGGCTTTGAGCAAATTGTTAGTGCTCATAATGCATCAGAGTAGATAAATGCAACATGTCTAAGACTTTTGCACATCAGTGTGTGTGTATATATATATATATATATAGAGAGAGAGAGAGAGAGAGAGAGAGAGAGAGAGAGAGAGAGAGAGAGAGAGATAGATGGGCTTCAGTGAGTTAGTGGAAAATAATTCCATCTAGGGTTTCTGTGACGTCATGAACTACGAGACCGTTAGGCCGAGTACTTTATAAACTGTCACAGAAACCTGAGATGGAATTGTTTTCCACTAACTCACTCAAGCCCATCAATTAATTTTTTATAATACTTGGATATTAGTATCTGTAATAAAAAAAGACAATAAACAGGTTTTGAGGTTCAATTGCAAGTGAATTTAATGAATAATAGTAACGTAAATTATGTTAATATTAACTAATCTTAAATATAATTATTTTTGATAATTCAGGAATGGTGAATTAAACTGGGTAGATAATGAACTACAAAAATAACGTATTTTTAAGGAAAAGGTGTTTCAATGAGGTGGCTTTTTTTTTTTTCTTAGTCGCTGTCAGTCGAAGATTATTTGTCTTGCTCGCTTGTTTGGTGTTCCCGTTTATGGAGGATGATTGTAAATCTTTACAGAGACAGATTTGTTAAGTGCCTAAAAATGGGAATAGGGTAAAGTCAACGTGAATTGATTAACCATTTCCACAGTTTTTCCAGTGTTTATTGGCTATCCACCGATTTAATTTTTTTTGTATTGGGGGTGTTTTATCGAAAATCAGAAGCCCTAATTATATATATATATATAAGTACAAGGTTGTCCTGGAAGAAAACTTGCTTCCTTCTGCTCTGACAATGTTCCCCAACTCTGAGGATTGGTTTTTCTAGCAGGACAATGCTCCATGCCACACAGCCAGGTCAATCAAGGTGTGGATGGAGGACCACCAGATCAAGACCCTGTCATGGCCAGCCCAATCTCCAGACCTGAACCCCATTGAAAACATCTGGAATGTGATCAAGAGGAAGATGGATGGTCACAAGCCATCAAACAAAGCCGAGCTGCTTGAATTTTTGCGCCAGGAGTGGCATAAAGTCACCCAACATCAATGTGAAAGACTGGTGGAGAGCATGCCAAGACGCATGAAAGCTGTGCTTGAAAATCAGGGTTATTCCAACAAATATTGATTTCTGAACTCTTCCTAAGTTAAAACATTAGTATTGTGTTGTGTAAAAATGAATTTGAACTTATTTTCTTTGCATTATTCGAGGTCTGACAACACTGCATCTTTTTTGTTATTTTGACCAGTTGTCATTTTCTGCAAATAAATGCTCTAAATGACAATATTTTTATTTGGAATTTGGGAGAAATGTTGTCAGTAGTTTATAGAATAAAACAAAAATGTTCATTTTACCCAAACACATACTTATAAATAGTAAAACCAGAGAAACTGATAATTTTGCAGTGGTCTCTTAATTTTTTCCAGAGCTGTATATATACACACATACATACATTCAGGGTGATTAGAAGGTAAGTTTACCACATCAACACACCATATCTCACAAACGGTAGGGCATAGGAGGATGAAATTGCATATGGTATTTCCATACTAGAGTACTGTGGGTATAAATAGTCCTGTCACTCGCAAGGCAGCTTAGTCAAGCAACATGAAGCTGAGAAGTGTGCAGAGAGGTGAACTGGTCAAATTTGGTTTACAGCAAAGAAAGCAAAGCCGAGGCAGCTCTCAGGGAACACCGTGGAGTACATAACATCCGCAACGGGCTGTGTTCAAGAGTTGATGTTCACAAGTCAAACATTTGAGGAAACAGGTTGCACTTGTGATAATCCCCGTAGTGGCAGACCACCGACACTAACCAAAATTGTCACTGAGATCAGCCATGCCATAGCAGAACAACCCAGCACAAGTGCACGTCCTGTCGTCTGCCGCCTAGATTTGCTCAATTCAGCTGTTCATAAGCCTCTTTGTTCAACTCTGTGGATATTTCCATACAAGCTGCATCATGTTCAAGCATTGGAGGAGACGGATTTCATCACACATGTCAATTTTACGTTGCAGTTCTTGGCATGACTGGAATTGTATAACCAGTGGCCTGCTAATATCCTGTGGACGGATGAAGCACACTTCACCCTGTCTGGAAGTGTGAACACGTGCAACTGAGACTAATCCACATGCAACATTTGCTCCTTTCATATGTCAGTTGCTATCGGGACTGTTGGCAAGAAAAAACGGAGACTGTGGATTTCTACAATGACAGAAAGTTCAGAGTGGACATCTTAGACCAGATGGCATGTCAGTATTCAGTGAAAGCCGGTTCTCGCCGGTGGCCAGTTGCTGTATTTTACAATGTACTGGACCTGGCAGCCATCAATTCCTTCGTTTTGTACAAGGAATGCACCAGGGAAAATATCAGTAGGAGAGATTTCATCTTGAAGCTAGCCACAGAGATACGGCAGAAACATTTTGATCAGAAAATTACAAAGCAGCAGGCAAATGCAGCTCAACCTGGATTCAGTGCTGCACCCAGTGACACACGCAACAGAAAACAATGCCAGGTAGCTAAATGCAATAAAAAAATACTATATCTGCCCAATGTGAAAGAGCAGTATGTGGTAATTGCACAGGAAAAGTTGAGAAGCGTTACATCTGTGTGGATTGTGGTACTTAGGGTGCCACTTTGTTTCCCTGAAAGTGCGTTCACGTCACATAATGGGAATTGAGTTATTTTATTTTTTTATTACTTTAAAAAAAAACAAAAAAACGTTTTTACAGTTCTGTATGTACATATACCTGTTTACACACTAGTTTCTTTTGAAATGTTTATTTTATTATAGTTTTTCATTTTTTGAAGTAGTGCTTTATATGTAGTAAGTTAGAAAATAAACCCTTTTATGTTTAATTGTTCATTTAAATACAGTGTTTCCCTGGGCCGGATGAGATCCTCCCTATAGTACTCAAAGAAATGAAAGAAATTATTTACAAACCGCTAACTAAGATCATGCAACAGTCTCTTGAGACAGGGATTGTACCGACAGACTGGAGAACTGAAATCGTAATACCAATCCACAAAAAAGGGAGACAAAACCGAACCAGGTAACTACAGACCAATAAGCCTGACTTCTATTATATGTAGACTTATGGAAACTATAATAAGATCCAAAATGGAAAATTACCGATATGGTAACAGTATCCTGGGAGACACTCAGCATGGTTTTAGGAAAGGGAGATCGTGTCTAACTAACCTGCTTGATTTTTTTGAGGATGCAACATCCACAATGGATAATTGCAAAACATATGATGGTTTATTTGCATGCACATGGATTAGGGAGTGGTTAACATGTAGAAAACAGAAAGTACTGATTAGAGGAGATTCCTCAAAATGGAGTGAGGTAACCAGTGGAGTACCACAGGGATCAGTATTAGGTCCTCTGCTCATCCTAATCTACATTAAAGACTTCTGGTATAGTAAGCAAACTTGTTAAATTTGCAGACAACACAAAAATAGGAGGAGTGGCAAACACCATTGCACCAGCAAAGATCATTCAAATTGACCTAGACAGCATTCAGAACTGGGCAGACACATGGCAAATGACATTTAATAGAGAAAAGTATAAGATACTGCACGCAGGCAATACAAATGTGCATTATAAATATCATATGGGAGATACTGACATTGAAGAAGGAATCTATGAAAAAGACCTAGGAGTTTATGTTGACTCAGAAATGTCTTCATCTAGACAATGTGGGGAAGCTATAAAAAAGGCCAACAAAATGCTCGGATATATAGTGAAAAGTGTTGAATTTAAATCAAGAGAAGTAATGTTAAAACTTTACAATGCATTAGTAAGACCTCATCTAGAATATTGTGTTCAGTTCTGGTCACCTCGCTACAAAAAAGGATATTACTGCTCTAGATAGATTGCAGAGGCATGTCATATGCAGACAGGCTAAAAGAATTAACTAATCGGCGATTGATTCAAGCATTCAAAATTCTAAAAGATATGGACAATGACGACCCAAGGGATCTGAAAAAAGAAACAAGGACCAGGTGTCACAAAAGGAGATTAGATAAAGGGGCATTCAGAACAGAAAATAGGAGGCACTTTTTTACACAAAGAATTGTGGGAGTCTGGAACCAACTCCCAGTAATGTTGTTGAGGCTGACACCCTGGGATCCTTCAAGAAGCTGCTGATGAGATTCTGGGATCAATAAGCTACTAACAACCATATGAGCAAGATGGGCTGAATGGCCTCCTCTCGTTTGTAAACTTTCTTTTGTTCTTATGTTATGTTTGATATGATGTGCTTGAATAAAACTTTTGAATTGTAACCAATAGTTTGTCTTTCATTTTAATATTGATGCTGTTTAAAATGTAACCATCATAATGGCGGTTTTAGGTATGAGTATAACTGTGGCGGTTCTAGTGTTAAATAACGTACCTATAATTTCTCTTTTTATTGTTAACATCCTGATAACTTTTTACACTTAGAACTAGAGGTGGGCAACGATATGAAAACTGTATATCGATATTTTTTATATCGATATCCATAATATCGAGGTCTTCCAAAACACAGAAATATAATAACACAATTGCAATATCAAACATATTGTGACAGACAGCGAATGAATTCTAGTCAGCAATCTCCCTCCTGATCTGTGAGGGAGCTGTATAACAGGAACAGTGTGCCCCAGACTAGATGGTCTGACAGTTCATTCCAGGGTCATTTGGAAGTCGGCCATCCAAAAAGGGGGCGAAGCCACAATAATAGAAGTCATTGCCTTATGTGTTTTATTATTTAAAGCAACAAATAAAGCTTTGTTTTCACCATTGGAACTGTTGTTGGACTGTTGTTATTAATCACTGCATCACCTCTACACCTGTGAAGATATATTATATTCATGTTAAAGTTATGTGTGCTAAAGTATGTATGTTCAATGAAAGTGTCATTTATATCAACTAATTTTTTTCACATTAAAAATGTGTTTGTTACACATAAATAAAATACTTTTTTATTTTTAAGTTTGCAATATAAACCCTGGGTTTATATACAATCGGAATAATACATAATCATTATTTACAAAATCTTGTTTGTCTCGTTACTTGTTAAAAACTGTAACTTTACTGCGATACTACTTGTAAATGGAAGGACAAACTTTGTGGTGTGATAGCTGGGTGTCTGCATTGCAAACTGCATTGGAAGCACGAATTGTTTTACTGTACTAAAGAGTAAATAGCTTCAAATGCTATTCTCCAGATAAGATCAAACTCAGAATAAGACAGATTTAGAGAAACATTGTAATACTTCAATATAGGAGCAAAATAACCCAGAACTATTCATATGATTGCAAACACCATAAAAGAGTGTTATGATGGCACTGAAACTACGTCCTCTTCAATTGTTTTAAAAACAAAATTGACTAGGGAAACTTTGTGATGCCAGCATCTTATTTAGTAGCCCTGGGGACAGCAGGCAGCAGGTATGCATCTGTTATTCAAATTACGATTTTAATATAACCAACATATTATTATAAATATTGCTGATACTGGTGTATTATTGTATCCCCACTGACATCTTTACCAATCACAATTTCAAAATAAACATATCAGCCTGTTGCTGTCAAAATAATATTTGTGACAATGTATGCACATTTCATCACATCTTTTTTCTTTGTCTCATATTTGCATATTTTGCTCATAGTGGTTTGCCAAATTTAATTAAGGGAATTTCAAAACAAAACATTATTAAAGGTAAAAGTCTTTTCTTTTTAAATTTGCTGTCATATTAGACGTTCATTTTCTAGTCCTTTGACAACGCTTGCTTCTAAACAAGCCCCCTTCTTACATGTCTGCAGAAAATCAGCACCCTGTTTTTATTTGTCTGGCTGCATCACAGCACAAACAATACCATTCTGTATAATGAAGTGAAAATACATGTATTCAGTTTTGTGAATAATACAGAACATACCTGTTGGGTGTGATAAAAGGAATTATGTAAGACTCCCACATTTAATCACACATTAAGAGAATTTGGTAGCTTGTGGAAGTTGTGCAAACTCAGTGTTTAATTGTGTTTAATTCAAGCAGTGAAAGAGATGGCTGCAAAATTAGAAAGCAAACGTAGTGTGGCGGATATATTATTTCAACCAATAAAAAAATGAAATTTTTAAACATTTCAGAAATATAATACCTTACGAAACCATAGTACAAATATCAGATTTGTATGTGTAATCTTTTTCCTTAAGATAGCTTGCAGAAGACAGGCAATGCTGTAAATGGGATAGTCAAGAATAATTTCTGATAAGGTAGGGTGCACAAAAGGGTAGACTATAATGAGGTCCATTTTAATGACGCAATCAAAGGTGTGTCTTAGCTATCAACTAAATAACAGCACTGTTTGTTTTAATTTTCTTCCTTTTATTGATCTCACCGAACACGACATGTTAATTAAAGTAATGTTAGGGAACACCGTTGGGTTTGTTAAACACGAGTAATTTCATGTGGCAGGGCAAAAGCCCTGCATTTAAAAAAATTAAAAAACCGGGAAACATGAAGCCCTGTAAAAGCACCTTGGACAGGCAGGACAGGGTGCACCTGATTGGACCTGCTATTGGACATAGCCTTTAAGGACTGTTGTTTGTTTTAGTAGAACAGTTCAGGTACTATTAAAATAAATTATTGTAGTAGTTTGTGAGTTCAGCTTAAAGTTAGTACCAGAATCTCTTTTTTTAACTTGTGGTGTATTGGGATTTGTTTGCTGTGTCAATTAAAGATTCTGCATGCCATCCTCTTAAAGATCTTTCTCACTTTTGGTGCACTCTTGTGGGTGTTACAATAGATTGTCACAACATGCGACAGAGTTGGGATTGTGTCAGTCAGTGGGTAATAGCAGCAGGCAGGCTTTGTCGTTTACTGGCGGAGAGGCCAGGGAGGAACAGTTTGTCAGTGGACATTCGAGACAATAAAAATAGAGTGGAATTCCGCAAAAGAGCAGGTATACAAGGTTAGGGTGGTGGTACGAGCTGCCTCTGTTGAGATCATTACAATAGATCCCCATGTGTCTTACACTGACCAATGAATCATAATTAGTATACCACTGAACATGATTGTGGTACACTGCAGCTTTAAGTGCACAGTGCAGATGTCTGTTATGTAGCCCGAGACAAACTAGTCCCACAGTGTAATAATACACCTTTTAGTAATAATCTGCTATATAGACATAAACTCTATATTCTAACCACAGGAGTCATCACACTTCAAATAAGGCGGTTTTTGCAGCTGTGATACTGTTCATGCAGGTTTTTCTTGGTATTAAGTGGCATGTGCTCAGCAGAAAATAAGAACGTTTTGCTGAATGACTTATTAAATATGTATCTCCTTGGTAAGTACATATTGCACTATGTGCTATGACATTGCAACAAGGGCAGACAACAATGCATAAAAATTATTTTCACATAAGATTTTTCTACTTATCAGTCCAGATCAAACAGTTGTATTACCGTATTACTGAATTAATGCCGCAGCATTTATTTTAAACAGCAGCAGGGTTTATTCAGCAGCGGTAATTAGAAGTACTATGGTTTTCAAAAGGCGCACATTTTTATTGCGTTTTTTTAAGGTATTTGAGGGAGGCGTATATTGAAGTTTAATTCTGCGGATACAGCTTGATCAGGATGGCAAAGAAGGCCTACAACTTTAAACTGAAAGCTGTTGAGCTCGCAGATCAGATCAGTGTTTGACTAGGTGAGGCCACATACCAGTGTAGCGTGAAGAGGGAAATAATAACTAGAGAAATGTCAATTCAACACCGTCGGTTTATTTTCCCTTTCTTTTCTTACAGCAGTTTCTGAGAGTCACAAGGCTGAACTCTTTTTAATATACGGTGCGTTTTTTTTCTGTTCAACCAGCAACTAAACACTCCCGGTCTCCTGATTCAGGCAGGGCTTCGGTGAGGAAGATGAGTTGATCCTGTAGCTATCCCCCGTGTCTCTTATTAGCCAAAATACCGTGCATACAACCAAAACAGAAATGCATTGAAGAAACTTAAATAATAATCATACAGCTCCTGCATTACAACTAAAATGCATTACTTTTCTTGCTAATTCCTAAATATATATATATGTATTTTAGTGCTGCTGTATTTACTCCTACACCAATATCAGTACATAGTGCTGTGTACCTACGCTATTCTTTCCACCTTGGGGAAAGATAAACGGCTAAACGGCTCTATTGTGATCAGCTGTGTTGCGTGCGGTGATTGGATAGAGAGTGGCGCCATACTGATCCCAGGGAGGAGTTTAGCAGTACAAAGAGGATGCAGCTATGTGAGTATAGCCCCTTACACTGAAATAGAAACTGGCCGGAGCGCTGCGTGTTTTTGTTATGTTGTTGTTATGTTGTTGTTGCAGATTTGTATCAATGCGTGCGGTGATTGGATAGAGAGTGGCGCCGCGATGATCCACCACTACCTCTGCACCCCACCACAGCCCATTCCTGCGCTGGAGCACCTGCACTGCGTCACCATCTCAAGCCGTGCCTGTGCTGTTGGGACTGTGTGTTTTGTTTACCCTTTTTATTTGGAAGTGCAATCCCAGTATCTCCAGTACCATTGCTGGTAGCGAGGACAACCCCCATTTTGTGTAAATAGTAATAAATGGGACCATTCCCTGCTTGTACCTTCATCTCTGTGTGGACCTTGACTTTCTCCTACACCACTCACATCATGACAGCCCTATATTCAAAAGAATTATGCATCTAATAGGGCCAGTTACTCAACTAAATTAGGACCTATATACCCTAAGTGCAGTTTTCCAATTGCTATATTCCCTTACCCTTCCCTTCCTAAGTATCGAAGCGCACAGTTTATTGGCCGTTCCCAGAGTTAAATGTCTTGCTTAATATCACTTCAAAGGAACAGGGCATAAACAATGACAATAAGCAGAATTGACGTTATCAAGAGTTCACTAATAACCTGGCAAAATAAGTATTTCAGAATAAAATAATAATAATAATAATAATAATAATACACCACACCATGGCTAATATAATGAATGTTTTTTTTTTTTTTAATGTTGTTAATATAGATAAAAATAGTGTACTGATGCTGTCTTCATATGCAGTTACATTTTATTTAGTACCTTTGCTGTATTTATGCAACTCAGTGTTACAGTGAAATCAAGATGGGTTTTTTTTTCCTGAAGTGATTTTTTTATTAACATTTAGGGCCTATACCCTCAAGTAATTTCCCAAAGTGAAGAAAATGTGTCAGTAAGTTTAGCTTTTTCTCCTTTGTCTGACAGAGTTGGTATTTAAGTCTTTGTGGTTATGTCTAAATCTTTTCGTTTCTGAGACTTCCATTTTAATTTGAATGCTTACGAAACTAAACATCGAAGTACGAACAGATGCTGCACAGCCAGCAATTACTGCAGGTCATGAAAGATGAAAGGGTTTTAATGGGGGTGAAAATCAGGACATTTCAATGTGGTGATAATAAGCAGAGTGGGACATTGACAGCAGAGATAATAACTGTACTGTATATTGTTCTAGAATGTTTAAACTTAGGTTTTATATGTGCATACATATTCTGCTAAATGACAAAACATTTTGTAATTAGCCCTTATTTTCTTACACTTTAAAAGCCACATTTTGCTTCTTTAATGATCTTTTGTTTAATGTAATCAACGCCATGTCTGCTATGATATTTAATACTGAAAACTTGATTTAGGTACAACAGGCTTTGAAGCATGCAGCAAGTCTTTAGTGCTGATGTTTAGATGCTAAAGCTATTGATCATTGTTGTTTTGATATCTCCAGCTTCCTTTAAAGTCTGTTTAATTTAGTGGTGCTCATTGGGGTTTAAAGAAACTGCCTAGCATTTTCACCTCTGGGCATATAAATTACCTTGGTTTATTCTAGCTTTCATTTTAGAATGAATAACTTATCCTCTTTGCATCCTGAAGGAGGGGCAGGCGCATTGACCAGCAGGGTGATCTGACAGATGACATAATGGAGTGATAGATTTGATTTTAATGTGTCCTAAGAGAGCAAATGAACCAAAGACAACCTTCATCTCTTGTGAATTTTTTAAAATTTTTTTTTGTTGGGGTGGTCTTCAACTGAGTGGTACAATTCCAGCAACGCTCCATTGATTTTCCAATCAACCATGCCCATTCAGATAACCAGAAAAAAGTTGGCTCATGTATTTTCTTTTAAAACATTAAATATTACATAGCATGCTGTACTTAAGAAGAGATCAGACAAATGTTTTCCAGTGGCATAGATTTTATGATATATTTGGGGTTTCATGTGTTAGGAACTTAAAATGAAACAGATTTGTCAGGAGAATCATTTACATTAGCATGACAACGATATTATAATTCTTTCATGTTACACATCAGTGTTTTTTGCATACTTCATAACTACAGGGATGAATACGTTTCTGTGCCGAACAGCCGTGACCACTGAGACCAAGAACCTGTCTGGAGGTCATCGGAAGAACTAGTGTCTTGAAACATACACCTGATCTGATATGTACACCTTTATTTCATTTATTATTAAATGCAGTGCATTTATAACTTAATAGCTGAATATTTGTACTGTCCTTTATGTATCAAAATCGGCATACCAGATCTTAAGACTGATTTCAGTTAATACCAGAGTCTTTCTTTAGTGGGAGGGATTATGGTGAGAGATTTTGGTTGGGTAAAATGTGGATACCTAATCTGAAACTAAATTATGACTTGAATTACATTTTCTCATACAAGGGGCAATGTAGATGGTTTTAGAAAAAATATATTCTTGTTCCAACCCCCCCCCCCCCAAAAAAAACAAAACATACTACAATGCCATTGTAGATATAAAGTAAAGTGTTGTAATCCTATTATTATTATTATTTGTTTATTTAGCAGGCACCTTTATCCAAGGCGACTTACAGAGACTAGGGTGTGTGAACTATGCATCAGCTGCAGAGTCACTTACAACTACGTCTCACCCGAAAGACGGAGCACAAGGAGGTGAAGTGACTTGTTCAGGGTCACACAGTGAGTCAGTGGTTGAGGTGGGATTTGAACCGGGGACCTCCTGGTTACAAGCCCTTTTCTTTAACCACTGGACCACACAGTCTCCTATACTTTGTTGCATCTTATTTAATGTTGTACTTTAATAATATAACTATACCGTATTTAAATATTGACCTTACACTATAACCCTGTACTGCCCTGTAAGTCGCCTTGGATAAAGGTGTCTGCCAAATAAATAAATAATAATAAACATAAGAAGAAGAAATAAGAAGATTTATAAACAGTCAAAGCTCAACTTTAGTCTCATTTCATTTTGAGTACATACCCAGTTTACACCAGTTTAGTTTGGTGTGCATATTCACCCACCCTTTCTTTTGTAAACCTCTTTTTCTCCCCAATTTAGAATATCTAGTTAAATACCCATTTTGCCTCTCTCGCAAGTGCCCCAGAGCCAATGCAACACTCCCAATTGAATCCCTAGAGAAGGATACTCCACACACCCTACAACCTAACTGTATGGCTCACCCTGCACACCACATGGTTGTGCCTTTACCAGATAAGCCACTCAGGAACCCCACATTTTCACTCATTTGATGTTTCTGTGAACTACCTGAAGAGCTGAGCAATAGCTGGGTACACATGGGACTCAGATGGAAGTGTTTGAGACATGCTTTATATAAACAACAACCACATATGGGGAAAAGAAGCAAATATCAATGCACGCTTGTTCATGTGTGTTTTCTTTAATGAACATATCAACTTCACCTCACCATTCACAAAAAGAGATGTTTCACTTTTAGTCTTGAAATACTGTTAAACCCCCATCAACAGAATACAAAAGGTGCAAAAGTAAAATTATTCGAACTACCAAAGACTATGTAAAAACACAATTTATAATCTGTAAAGAGAGGGAGCCGATGCCTTAGCTATGCCTCACTTGGTTTCTGCATGGATAATGGATTATACTTTAACTAGATTTGATCCAGTCTGATGACCTTGTGTAAGCTTGGTTGCATATACAGTTCTCAATGTTTTGTTCAGGGAGCTAAATCATTATTTTCTTATTTTTACTCCAAACAACTCAAATATTATGTAATTTTATAAAGCAATGCTTTGTATGGAAATTAAAGTTTTGTGTTGAACACCACAGGGATGGGGACAATGATATTTACTGACCATTTTATCCCACTTAGATGCAAAAAAATCTTGTAGTTCCAAATAATTAACCCGTTATTAAAGATGTTTTTAGAGCAGTTAGTCCTGCAAATACAATGGCCGGATTCAATTAAAACTATGGTGCTACCATAATGATGATATAGTATACAGTATGCCATAGGCTTTGATTTTTTGTATTTTAATCTAAAAAATGGTGTTTATAATGGTGCTACAACATTTAGGGGGCCTAAGCATTAACTCCTCAGTTAACTCAGTCTCTTATTCTTTTGAAATCCCATAATAATGTTGCATAATGAGAAACCTACCACTTGAATGTGCTGAAGAGACCTTTATATATAATAATAAATCTAATAATAAATGAAGGCCACCTGCCTGCGATTAGCAGACAGGTATTTAAACCAGGAAAAATGTTTGTTCTGGGCAGTCTGCAGTCAGTGTGAAGGCTAGAGGCTGTCAGTAAGGAAAAGGTACTGTTTAAACCTTTTGTGTATTGTTGTTCCCTTTCAAATCGAAAATAACCATCAAGGTATAAGATATTGCCGTCAGGCAGTAGCGATTGGCTAAGCTTTATAGCAAAGCTGCCGATAGGCCTCTGCGCGAGCTGCCACGTAAGCCCGCCCCCCTGGGAGCTTACTATACGCAGCACGCAGAGACTCTCTTCCTCTTTTGTCTTCAGCATTGGTAGCGGTAGGTCATTAGAGCTGGTAACTGATTGTACTCGCTAAGATTAGGCTTGAGAAGCTGGTTATTGCCCCTTCTCTGAGTTTATTTCAGTTATACTCTTCGGAGTGATTATTATTATTTGTTTAAGGATTATATAAATTGTTTTTATATATATATATATATATTTCCTTCACGCTTTGCTTCGGCATCGCGTTGTCTCGTGGTCTCCGTCTTTCCTGTGTTAATAATTATTTTTTAATTATTAGTGCTGTGTTTTTGGGTTTTTTGTAAATAAAATTGTATATATTGTGTGTATATATATATATATTTTGTGAAGGACGCACGTTGCGTTGGCCTCGGCCGCGGGCGTATCTGCAGCCCCGGTCTTGCCTTGGCTAGACCGTGTGTGTGGAGCCTGCACTGCAGTCTCCCACATACTACCTCTGCGGTGTGTTCCACCAACCGCGTGGTAGTTGTACTGTGCCACATATTTTTGTGCCCCAGTCACATATCACTAGCGTATAGTGCTGCTGCAGCGTCCCAAAAAAAAAAAAAATTCCCATTCACTACACAGAGGAAGACGACCACAAAGCGCAATTCCCCAGCACCAACAGGTAAGTAGTGCACAGCATCCAGGACACTGTACCAGCACTTAGCGTCTCCGCTCTGCGGGTCAGCTGACGCTTAGGCATCTGTGCTAGTGTTCTACACTCGGTACTCACGCTCCGGCGTGCTGCGCTTCGGCGCTTGGTGTCGGCGCTTTGCCGCTTGGTGCAGTGCTTCGGCGCTTGGTGCTAGCGTGTCTGCGCTTGGGGACTCGGTGCTTGACGCTCGACGCTTTGGCGCTCGGTGCTCGACGCTCGACGCGCTTCCCTCGACGCACGCACCGTCGACGCTCAGCGCTCGACGCACGCACTTCGGTGCTCGGCGCTTCGGTGCTCGACGCTTCGGTGCTCGACGCTCGACGCCGCGTCGGTGCTTGACGCTTCGGTGCTCGACGCTGTCGGTGCTTGACCTTCGGTGCTCGACGCACGCACCGGTGCTTTCGACGCTCGGCGCGGTTGACGCGTCGGCGCTCGACGCACGCACTGCGGTGCTCGATGCTCAACACTCGGTGCTCGACACTCGACGCACGCACTTAGGCACTCGACGCTCGGTGCTTGACGCGTCGGGCGCCGACGCGACGCACTTCAGGTGCTCGACGCGTCGACGCTTGATGCACGCACTTCGGTGCACGGCGCTTCGGCGCTCGATGCACGTACCGTTGGTGCTCGACGCTTCGGCGTTCGACGCACGCACATCGGTGATCGAGCACTATGTCGAGCTTTCATCGATGCGTGACCTGCCAGGCCAAGTTGCCCCGCCGTCGTCTGTTATGACGCCGCCGATGGCGTTGCAGCTCTCCAGGAGCCCATCCTCCCAGCTTACAGCTGGTCAGAGGTCCCCAGCCAGGCGTGCTCGGGAACGTTCCCGCAGCCCCTCCTCTTGCGGGGCACGTCCCCGTCGGGAGTCCAGGTCGAGATCTCGATCACCTCACCGTAGAAGGCACTCTCGCTCCCCTCGACGGGGCAGACGACATCAGGACAGATTTGGAGTGGCTGAGCTCACCTCCAAAATGTCACAGTTTATGGAGGTCATGATGGGGCAGCAATCCCTCCTCATGACCTTAGCGAACGTGGCGCCTCGGGTTCCAGAACAATCGGCTGGGCCCATCGCTAATAAGCCGGTGGCTCCTCCACCAGTGGCCCAACCCCAGGAAGTGTGGGATGTCGATACGGTCTCAAGGGACGCATCCGACATTGAGCCCTTATTGGAGGAGGAGAGCACAGAGGCCGAGGTGGCATCCCAGCACTCTGGGCAGGACGATCCTGAAGTGCTGGACACTAATGACCCTATGTGGTCAGTGGTGGAGAGGGCAACCCGTCACTTGGGCATGGACTGGCCCATGTTAGAGCCAACACGACGCTCCCTATTTGAGTCGCCATCAGCCCAGCCCCTTCAGTCCAGGATGCTACCGGCATTCCCGGATTTTATTAAGGAGGTGCAGTCCACCTGGGGGGCCCCGGCCTCCGCCCCTGCAACTTCTCGCAAGGCTTCGGCCTTCACAATGCAAGGGACGAGCGAAGCTGGGTTAGCATCCTTCCCACCGGTGGGCGCTGCGTTCGCCGAGTTGGTGAAGGTGCCAACATTATCAGGGCTGACTAAGGACCCTTCGTGCCCTAACAGGCAATGTAAGATCACGGAGACCCACCTGAAAAAGGGGTACGCCGCGGCTACAGAGGCAGTCAGGCTGTCTAACGTGGCCAGCCTCCTGACGGTCTACCAGGCGGCGCTCATCCGGGATCTGCCTGAGTGCCCCACCGTTGCCCTTAGGACCGAGCTGGGCACAATTGCTCAGCTGTTGGTGAAGCTGGCTCAATTGAATGCGTGATTGCAGGGCAGGAGCATCGCTTCTCTTGTGGTGGCAAGAAGGCAGCTCTGACTCTCGCAGGTGAGGGTACAGGAGCCTGATAAGGTCCCATTGCTGGATGCTCCAATTTCACCGGGGCACACATTTGGCCCAGCGGTTGAGGAGATGCTGCAACGCTCCGTCAAGGCGCGTGAGGCGTCGCAGCAGCTGGCAAGGATGTGGCCAAACAAACCCTTCCAGCCAAGGCGGCCGCAGGAGCGCCAGTGGCGCAGAGCACCGACACAGCAACAGGCGCAATCACGGGATAGTAAGACCTCCCCTTCAGGTCCATCAGCGCGCGGCCAATCCACGTCTGTAAGACCACAGCGCGGAGGGTGGCACCTTAGAGGAGGTGGCAGGCCACGCCCTCGTGGCTCTGGCCAGGCCCTTCGCGAACGAGCACAGCCAAAACAGCCCTGAAAACTTCAGGCAGCTGTTAAACCACCCCTACACTGTCCCACAGCTCCAGTTCTGGCAACAATGCACCTACGACATCTGGGTGCGCAAAACTATATTCACAGGGTACACCCTTCAGTTCCAGTTAAAACCTCCCCCCTTCCGGGGAGTGGTGGTAACTGCAGTGAAGGACTCGGTTCAGTCCTCAGCTCTGAATGTGGAAATACAGGCATTGCTCAGGAAGCGTGCCATTCAACAAGTAGACCTTGCTCTGATCGACCAGGGGTTCTATTCCAAATACTTCCTGGTGCCCAATATATATAGATATATAGATATTTTAGATCTGCGAGTACTGAACAAATACCTGCGGGTGTTATCGTTCAGGATGCTTACGCACAGGCACATCATCCAGTCAGTCCGACACGGCGACTGGTTCACCACCGTGGACCTGACAGATGCGTACTTTCACATTCCCATCTGCCCGGGTCAAAGGAAGTATCTGCGTTTCGCATTTCAGAGCAGGGTATACGAGTTTTGTATCCTTCCATTCGGCCTGTCACTAGCTCCTCGAACCTTTTCGAAATGTATGGATGCCATTCTAGCTCCCTTGCGTGCTCAAGGTGTCCGACTGCTGAACTATCTGGACGACTGGCTCGTCTGCGTGCAGTCGAAGGAGCAGTTGGCACAGCACACAGTGATGGTTACAGACCATCTTCAGCGGCTAGGTCTGAAGGTCAATTCAGAAAAGAGCCGCCTCGTGCCGAGTCAACAGACCGAATTCTTGGGTCTGCATCTGGACTCAGTGTCCATGGAAGCGACCCTGTCGACACAAAGAGTTGCCTCGATGGAGCGGCGTCTCTCCCTATTCAGGTTGAGAGAAACAGTCAGCATGGAGCTGTGTCAGCGCATGCTGGGGTTGATGGCTGTCGCCTCGCAAGCCCTTCCTTTGGGCTTATTACACCAGAGACCTCTGCAGGCCTGGTTCAATGCCTTCGCGTTGCATCCGCGGAGAGACAAACACCGCAGGTTGACGGTATCCCGAACCTGCTGGGAAGCACTGCGCTGGTGGAAAGTTCCGTCGAACATCCGCCAGGGCGTACGCTTGGGTCCCATCTTCCGAAGGGAAGTTATCACGACCGACGCTTCCATCCAAGGTTGGGGAGCAGTCTGGATCGGCTCAGGGACCCGCGGAGTGTGGTCAGGACCCTGGAGGTCAGCCCACATCAATGCTCTGGAACTCAGGGCAGTGGACCTCGCCCTTCGGCACTTCTTGCCAGTGCTTCTAGGCAAGCACGTGTTAGTGCGGTCAGACAACACCACGGTTGTGGCGTACATCAACCGCCAGGGCGGCCTACGGTCCCCTTGCCTTCACCGAATGGTAACACGGATGTTGCTATGGGCACAACCGCGTTTGACCTCTCTGCGTGCGGTTCATCTACCGGGCAGAGTCAATTATGCAGCGGATCTCCTATCCAGAGGAGGTCCTCTTGCGGGGGAATGGCGTCTCCACCCTCAGGTGGTAGAGCGCATTTGGGAATGGTTCGGCATAGCGCAAGTAGATCTCTTCGCTTCGCGAGAGACCACGCACTGCCCCTATGGTTCTCGGTGAGGGACCTCGACAGCCCCCTAGGAGTCGATGCACTGGCTCACGAATGGCCGCCAGGGCTCCTATATGCGTTTCCGCCGATTCCGATGCTCCCCGCCTTCTTAGAGAAGGTCAGGGTAGAGCAAGCGACAGTGATCCTGATTGCTCCTCGGTGGCCTCGGAGGATATGGTTTCCGAGCCTGGTGCAGTTGCTGCACGGTCACCCGAGGGAGCTTCCCCTGCGAAGGACCTATTGTCCCAGGCCCAAGGAGGGCTCTGGCACCCGAACCCCAAGCTCATGCAGCTATGGGCTTGGCCCCTGAGCGGAACGCCTGTCAGCCTTAGGGCTCTCGAGGCGGTGATTTCGACCATTCAGAGTGCTAGAGCGCCCTCTACTAGGTCACAGTACACGTACAAGTGGCAGTTGTTTCAAGATTGGTGTCTGGCGGAGAGCCATGACCCAATATCCTGCCCTATGGCAGTGATATTACAGTTTCTACAGAAACTGTTAGATGAAGGGAAATCTCCCTCTACACTTAAAGTGTATTTAGCTGCCATATCGGCTTGCCACGTACGCATGGACGGTTTATCACCAGGTTGCCATTTTCTGGCATCGCAGTTCCTGAAGGGCGCAAGACGTTTGTGGCCTCCAAGGACGACCAGTTTACCGTCATGGAGCCTTGACGTGGTGCTAGAAGCCCTTACCAAAGCACCGTTCGAGCCTCTCCACAGCGTGGATATAAAACTGCGCGTGTCTATAAAACAGCGTGTCTATAAAACTGCGTTTTTGCTGTCAGTGGTATCAGCCAAACGCGTGAGCGAGTTACATGCACTGTCAGTCCATTCATCATGTACTCGTTTTGCAGGAGACGGTTCTAAGGTCTCCATGCGCCCAAATCCAGCCTTTTTACCCAAGGTCATATCTCCATTTCATATGAACCAATCAGTCGAGTTGATGGCGTTCCATCCTCCTCCTTTTTCTTCCCCAGAGGAAGAACGGTTACACATGCTCTGCCCCGTGCGGGCATTGAGGTGTTATATTGACCGTACAACGGCTGTGAGGCAAACAGAACAATTGTTCATATGCCATGGTTCTAGGACTTTGGGTCAGCCGTTGTCTAAACCATGCCTTTCCCACTGGATAGTGGATGCTATTAAATTAGCTTATGAATCTGCAGGCCTTCCGCCACCAGGGCAGTTGAAGGCGCATTCCACTAAGGGTATGGCGACATCCTGGGCCCTCTTTAGAGGGGTGCTGGTGTCTGACATTTGCGCGGCAGCCAGTTGGGCTACACCGCATACTTTCATGAGGTTTTACCGGTTGAACGTACTAGATTCCTCTGCTCCACTATTTGGAGCATCTGTGCTACACTCTACGATGCCTCAGGATGCGGACATATAGAGTGGTTGACAACATGGTGTTGACTATTCCACCTTAGGACAGGTGTCATTGCGAGCATAGACGCTGAGGCGCAGCTCCGCATATGCGTAGATGTATTACCTACGCAGTTGCATTATGATGTAAGTCTGTCCTACTGCCGAGAATCCTCCCTCGCGACGGCTTGGGTACACTGTTCCCATACCTTGATGGTTATTTTCGACTTGAAAGGGAACGATAGGTTGCGGATGCAACCCGGTTCCCTGAAAGAGAAAATAACCATCAGCCGCGAGGTCGCTCCGGAAGCCTTCACGGCCTGAAGAGCAAAAGAGGAAGAGAGTCTCTGCGCGCTGCGTATAGTAAGCTCCCAGGGGGGCGGGCTTACGTGGCAGCTCGCGTAGAGGCCTATCGGCAGCTTTGCTATAAAGCTCAGCCAATCGCTACTGCCTGACGGCAATATCTCATACCTTGATGGTTATTTTCTCTTTCAGGGAACCGGGGTTGCATCCGCAACCTATCGTTATGTGTAGGCGTGTAAAAGTGGTTTTGTATCTGGTAAACAGCTTAGTTGTCCAGGTTGTTAGTTAGGTTCCTGAACAGTTTAGTTAGTGCTCCAAAAACAGTTAGGTTTAGTTTTGTTTATGTTCATTTGGCTTTGATTTCTGTAATTAATAAAACGGCATGAAAGTGCTATTAAAAACTTCAAATTCTTGTGTCTGGGTCTGATTTTAAGGGCTACTGAACCTTAAAAAGAAGTGATATCTTTCACTATATATATATATATATATATATATAGATTATATATATATATATATATATATATATATATATATATATATACAGTACTGTGCAAAAGTTTTAGGCAGGTGTGAAAAAATGCTGTAAAGTAAGAATGCTTTCAAAAATATACATGTTAATAGATTATATTTATCAATTAACTAAATGCAAAGTGAGTGAACAGAAGAAAAAATCTAAATCAAATCCATATTTGTGTGACAACCCTTTGCCTTCAAAACAGCATCAATTCTTCTAGGTACACTTGCACAAAGTCAGGGATTTTGTAGGCATATAGTCAGGTGTATGATTAAACAATTATACCAAACAGGTGCTAATGATCATCAATTCAATATGTAGGTTGAAACACAATCATTAACTGAAACAGAAACAGCTGTGTAGGAGGAATAAACCTGGGTGAGGAACAGCCAAACTCAGCTAACAAGGTGAGGTTGCTGAAGACAGTTTACTGTCAAAGTCATACACCATGGCAAGACTGAGCACAGCAACAAGACACAAGGTAGTTATACTGCATCAGCAAGGTCTCTCCCAGGCAGAAATTTCAAGGCACACAGGGTTTCCAGATGTGCTGTCCAAGCTCTTTGAAGAAGCACAAAGAAACGGGCAACGTTGAGGACCGTAGACGAGTGGTCGGCCAAGGAAACTTACTGCAGCAGATGAAAGACACATCATGCTTACTTCCCTTCTAGAATCGGAAGATGTCCAGCAGTGCCATCAGCTCAGAACTGGCAGAAAACAGTGGGACCCTGGTACACCATCTACTGTCGGAGAAGTCTGGTCAGAAGTGGCCTTCATGGAAGACTTGTGGCCAAAAAGCCATACCTCCGGACGTGGAAACAAGGCCAAGCGACTCAACTTTGCGAAAACACAGGAACTGGGGTGCAGAAAAATGGCAGCAGGTGCTCTGGACTGATGAGTCAAAATTTGAAATATTTGGCTGTAGCAGAAGGCAGTTTGTTAAGCGAAGGGCTGGAGGGCTACGAATGAGTGTCTGCAGGCAACAGTGAAGCATGGTGGAGGTTCCTTGCAAGTTTGGGGCTGCATTTCTGCAAATGGAGTTGGGGATTTGGTCAGAATTAATGGTCTCCTCAATGCTGAGAAGTACAGGCAGATACTTATCCATCATGCAATACCATCAGGGAGGCATCTGATTGGCCCCAAATTTATTCTGCAGCATGACAACGACCCCAAACATACAGTGAAAGTCATTAAGAACTATCTTCAGCGTAAAGAAGAACAAGGAGTCCTGGAAGTGATGGTATGGCCCCCACAGAGCCCTGATCTCAACATCATCAAGTCTGTCTGGGATTACATGAGAGAGAGAAGCAACTGAGGCTGCCTAAATCCACAGAAGAACTGTGGTTAGTTCTCCAAGATGTTTGGGCCAACCTACCTGCAGAGTTCCTTCAAAAACTGTGTGCAAGTGTACTTAGAAGAATTGATGCTTGATGCTGTTTTGAAGGCAAGGGTGGTCACACCAAATATGGATTTGATTTAGATTTTTCTTCTGTTCACTCACTTTGCATTTAGTTAATTGATAAATATAATCTATTAACATGTCTATTTTGAAAGCATTCTTACTTTACAGCATTTTTCACACTTGCCTAAAACTTTTGCACAGTACTGTATATATATATAGATTATATAGATAGATAGATAGATACAGTAGATATAGTCTATCTTACCATCAACAGATCCCTAAACTGGAAAAAATAAATCCTTATATCAGTTACGTTCATGCATATGTACATGGCTATTATTATTTATTTTTTTTTAAATCATCACCTTCTTCAGTGAGCAGTGTTTCCCTGCTCAGGTTAATGTCAACAGCCACCATGTTTCACAAACAACAAGCACTGTAAAGCGAACAATAATAGGCTACATTGAAAACAAAGATCTGGACAACTCAAAAATAACAAGCTTCACACCAATGACAGAAAGAATTTAAACCAACATTTTTAAAAGTGTAAAAAATTAAAAAGAAAAACACTTACTGGCATAAACCTCATAAAGTTGTATTTTGCGTTCAGTGGGAGAAACGAGAGCATTTCACCAGCTACCAGAAAAAGACCTGGATAAACAGCTTTTGAATTTCATCTTTCATTAAAAAAAAAAAAAAAAGGGGATGACTTTGAACCAAGTTCTCTCCGAGCATAGCAGCAGTGTAACCTGCGCAGATATAACTATGAATGCAGCATTTTCTACAGCAGCATGTTGCAGTTTACACAAACAAAACGGAACTAGAAGGTAAGAAACATACAATATATAAAATAATAATATGGGTCAGAATATTAGTGGTCCGTCACAGTATCCTACAGCGGTGGAACCAGAGTAAGGGTGGATATGTAAAAAGTTGGATAAATTTTTCCTATTAAAAGTACCATTATACACAGCTGTAACAATTACTATATTCACACAATTATTGTTCTGAGATTCAGCTTTTATTAGGAAGCTCCCTAAATACCTTGTTTAGAAAGTGTGACAAAGTGTGTGACAGCAGGTATATGAGTCTGAGAATGACCAGCTCTGTTTCCCTATTTAAGTGGCCTCTGCAGTACCAGTGGACTAGTCGCTAGAGGGCGTTTTAGTTTAGTTTATTTATTTAGCAGACGCCTTTATCCAAGGCGACTTAGAGACTAGGGTGTGTGAACTGTGCATTAGCTGCAGAGTCACTTACAATTACATCTCACCCGAAAGACGGAGCACAAGGAGGTTAAGTGACTTGCTCAGGGTCACACAATGAGTCAGTGGCTGAGGTGGGATTTGAACCGGGGACCTCCTCGTTACAAGCCCTTTTCTTTAACCACTGGACCACACAGCCTCCGTTAGGGTATGAGTTTGGCTCAGGATACAGTTGGTTAAGGAAATTGGTAATTAGCCAGGTAATTGTTGGAGCAGGTGCCAGTGGTTACTTGGTTAAGAATGGGTACATAAACTCTGATCATCAGCACCTGTTAGGTGGATTGGGTGTTCAGGAGGAGGTGAACAGGTAGTGCATGAGCAGAGAGAGAGAGAGAGAGAGAGAGAGAGAGAGAGAGAGAGAGAACAAACAGGTAAACAGGTTAGCTGTCAGTAGGAAAGAGGGGAAAACTGCTTGTAGCTAGTACTCTAATGAGTTAGACAAAGCGGGTAGATTATGTGTTAAATAGTTTAGAATGGGACACAATTTTGATTCTGCCCTCTATAGAAAGAGGCACTGTTGAAATTATTTTGCAGAATTAGAAGGGTTATATGGGGATAAGGTTCCAGCCTCGGTCTTGTGCTCGCTATACTTCTCTTGCAAACAAGACAATATAAGATATTCATGCTTTTACCTTACGTCTCCAAGAGCTTTTCAACAGGTTAAAGAAACGAGACCCACGTGGCATTTAAGGTGAAGACATCCGTAATCATCTTATCGACAGACTGACAGACAACCCCTTACATAATGAATTCCGGACTAAGGTACTGTTGCATGAAGGTTGAACTTTTTCAGAGATAAAACACTAATAATATTAAGGATGGAAGTCTGTGGAGGTACTCCAGATAGCATAGGGGGCTGTTATGCCGTAGGTGGGAATCAACAATTGAATGTTTACTGGAAGTTTAGATGGCTTCTGAAGATCGGAAAAGACTGCCTTTACTATCCCTATGGGATTATATGAGTTTGACCGGATGCCATTTGGGCTATGCAATGCCCCAGCCACTTTTCAGCGGCTTATGCAAACTTGTGTAGGGGAACAAAATCTAAATCCCTTGTTGATCTACCTAGATGACATCATTGTGTATTCTGATGATTTTGGTACACACCTGAATCACTTAGACCTTGTTTTCAGCAGGTTACACCAACACAGGTTGAAGATAAAACCTGAAAAATTGCGATTTGCTAAAGAAGGAAGTACAGTATCTGGGCCACCTTGTATCCGAAGAAGGAGTTGTGTCTGACCCATTGAAGGGAACTGCTGTGGAAAATTGGCCTATACCTATGACTATAATGGGAGTTGCGTTCTTTCCTTGGTCTAGCTGGATATTACTGATGATTTATCAACAATTTCACAGTCATTGCTAACCATTTGCTTAACTTTCTTTTAGGAATCCCCCAGTGTGACCTGGCATGACGACAGTCGCCCAGACTAAGAGAGTGGACTGAGGCGTGTGCTGTAGCTGAAGCACCTTTTTTGGTATACACTAATAATAACCTCTTTGTACACCTACAAAAAGCAAAGTTAGGCTGTGTAGAGCACCGATGGACAGCGTAATTGGCAATCTATGATTTTGAAATCTCCCCAGCCTGTGCATGCCCCCTTGGTTTCTATCCATACTACAGTGCCACTGGAGCTGGTGGCAATGGATTTCCTTCAAGTAGGTCGCCCCAGAGATCCTTATCCCTATGTGTAACAGGGCGAGAAGCACTGTGTGTTTATTTTATTTTAGAACAGGGTTTCCCCTCCGCCTCTGTGTGTATTTTGTATTTTTTTAGTTTTAGTTATTATTATTGCATTTGTTTATTTAGAAATATATATGACGGCATAGCTGTGCGTTTTTGTTTTGTTATTGTTTTTGTTTTATTTTAAAACGTGTTCTGGCAGAGGCGAGAATGGTGCTCGTCCTTTGCCAGGAATAATTTAAAAAAAAAACTTGTGCAGATTGTGGCCGAGAGGTAATAGAATAATTGCCAGCTAGTTAAACCCCTCAGCCATGGTATAAAAAGCCTGCAGCTCTCCATGTTCGGGGTGGGTGTTCAGAGGAGGATTGAGAGCGAGCGAGGAGCGAGAAAGCCATGGTATAAAAAGCCTACAACTCTCCATGTTCGGGGTGGGTGTTCAGAGGAGGAACGAGAGCGAGCGAGGAGCGAGAAATTTATAATAGAAAAATATACAGGATCAGTGAAGGCATTTGCCCAGCCTGACCTGTATTGGCTGTTCGATTTTGTGTTCGTGATTTTGTTTTGTTTAAATATTTATTTTGCTCTGTGAGCACTGTTTTCTGTTTGAATATTTATTTTATTTTTATATTTAAATAAACGACGCATGCCGCATCTTTTTGACTGCAGTATCTGTCAGTGTTTTTCTTTCCTGACTCTGGCCTGACGTCACCACACGACCACCCTGCCACACTATGTCTTAAACATTATTGATTATTTTACAAAGTTTGCCTGGGCTGTTCCTACCAGAGACCAGACGGCAGCTATTACAGTGAGAATCCTTTGGCAAGCTGTAATTCAACCTTTTGGATGTCCACGTAGATTTCACTCCAATCAAGGGCCTAGCTTTTTAGTTGGGTTAGTTCAGGAACTTTGTAAGCTGTATGCTATTCCTAGAAGCCATACCACACCTTATCATCCGTCTGGAAATGGAGAATGTGAACAGTTAAGTCATACTCTCTTGGGTCTTTTAGGCACGTTGGGAGTAGAGAAACAAGCTAGATGGATGGATCCCCTGCGAGAACTTGTTTATATGTATAATAATCATGCTCATAGCACTACCGTAACACCCCTTCTATTTGATGTTGGCAGACATGCTCGTCTCCTAGTTGATTTATATGTTGGGCATACACACTGAAGAGGAGTGGAGGTTTCCAAATATGGGTCCAGCAACATTAAGAGAAACTGCGATATGCCTTCGAAAAAGCAGGGAATCCACTACTGATATGAGTGCTCGCCAGAAGAGAGTGTATGACCAGCGCACCAAAGATGCCCCCTTGTTGCCAGGAGAACAAGTCTTGATCAAAGATACTTGAGGTCGCGGCTGACCGATGGGAAAGTGCCCCCTATGTAATTATGTGACAGTCTAGTGATAATTTGCCTGAATATACTGTTAGGTCCGAACAAGGGAAGGGTACAGAATGTGTACTTATTATGTTCTTGTCCTTTTCCTCCTTGTGATAAAGAGAGAAAGAGTCGATGTTGTAAATCTCCCTCCCGATCGGAAAGGACGCTGTGTAAGGACGGTGGTATGCTGTCTCCTAGATGGACTGCTTTGACGGTAGGCAGAAACCGGAAGGTGACCATATTAGGGCAGCGTGTAGTTGCATGTACCCGAAAGACTCCATTGCAATCAGCTGCGGGACAGCCCTCGATTGGAGAAACCATGGCAACGGGTTGTTTGCAGGAGGGCTTTGTAGGTACAAAGGGGAAGCAGTTACGCCAATACGCGCCTTGCGCTGATGTGTACAGACAGCCGGAGCCTGTACTGTTTATCTTTTTGGTTTGTTTTGTTTGTTTGTTTGTTTCATTGTAGCGGAGGAGTGAGCAGCGGACCGGCAGACAGGAGCGTCTCTGCACAGCACAGCACAGCACAGCACAGCACAGCACCGCACCACACTCACCGGCACTACGTCTCCCAGGACTCGGCACACACTGCCGCACGCGAGGACAGGGGACGGACAAAGTCAAGTTTTGTTTGTTTTGTTTTGTTTTGGATTGAAAGCCTGCCGTGTACCCCCAATACCATCGTTGGTAAAGGGGTGGATTACTTTGTTGTTATTTTTTATTAAATACACAGACTGTTTTTGGGAGAAACGCTGTTTGGACATTCTGTTTATTCACTGTACCACTGCACCTGACGACACTCCTGAACCAATAATAGAGGTGCCTTCTACTGTCATAGCAGATCCTATTGAGCTAGTTTTTTTTATGGGCCATGGTTAGGTTTTCTTCCTCCCATAGGGTGCAACCCAGAAGAAGCTCCTGGACCAGCAGTACCCTTGGTGGATGAGCTCGTCTTGCGAAGATCTGCACGCACGACTGGTGTACCGCCTCCTCAATATCGAGATTAAAATGTGGCAAACTAAATTCAAGTATGGCAGGTTTCATGGTATTATAATTTTATATATACAGTACTGTGCAAAAGTTTTAGGCAGGTGTGAAAAATGCTGTAAAGTAAGAATGCTTTCAAAATAGACATGTTAATAGTTTATATTTATCAATTACCAAAATGCAAAGTGAGTGAACAGAAGAAAAATCTACATCAAATCAATATTTGGTGTGACCACCCTTGCCTTCAAAACAGCAACAATTCTTCTAGGTACACTTGCACACAGTTTTTGAAGGAACTCGGCAGGTAGGTTGGACCAAACATCTTGGAGAACTAACCACAGTTCTTCTGTGGATTTAGGCAGCCTCAGTTGCTTCTCTCTCTTCATGTAATCCCAGACAGACTCGATGATGTTGAGATCAGGGCTCTGTGGGGCCATACCATCACTTCCAGGACTCCTTGTTCTTCTTTACGCTGAAGATAGTTCTTAATGACTTTAAGCTGTATGTTTTGGGTCGTTGTCATGCTGCAGAATAAATTTGAGGCCAATCAGATGCCTCCCTGATGGTATTGCATGATGGATAAGTATCTGCCTGTACTTCTCAGCATTGAGGAGACCATTAATTCTGACCAAATCCCCAACTCCATTTGCAGAAATGCAGCCCCAAACATGCAAGGAACCTCCACCATGCTTCACTGTTGCCTGCAGACACTCATTCGTGTACTGCTCTCCAGCCCTTCGGGAGAACAAACTGCCTTCTGCTACAGCCAAATATTTCAAATTTTGACTCATCAGTCCAGAGCACCTGCTGCCATTTTTCTGCACCCCAGTTCCTGTGTTTTCGTGCATAGTTGAGTCGCTTGGCCTTGTTTCCACGTCGGAGGTATGGCTTTTGGCCGCAAGTCTTCCATGAAGGCCACTTCTGACCAGACTTCTCCGGACAGTAGATGGGTGTACCAGGGTCCCACTGTTTTCTGCCAATTCTGAGCTGATGGCACTGCTGGACATCTTCCGATTCTTGAGAGGGAAGTAAGCATGATGTGTCTTTCATCTGCTGCAGTAAGTTTCCTTGGCCGACCACTGCGTCACGGTCCTCAACGTTGCCCGTTTCTTTGTGCTTCTTCAAAGAGCTTGGACAGCACATCTGGAAACCCCTGTGTGCCTTGAAATTTCTGCCTGGGAGAGACCTTGCTGATGCAGTATAACTACCTTGTGTCTTGTTGCTGTGCTCAGTCTTGCCATGGTGTATGACTTTTGACAGTAAACTGTCTTCAGCAACCTCACCTTGTTAGCTGAGTTTGGCTGTTCCTCACCCAGTTTTATTCCTCCTACACAGCTCTTTCTGTTTCAGTTAATGATTGTGTTTCAACCTACATATTGAATTGATGATCATTAGCACCTGTTTGGTATAATTGTTTAATCATACACCTGACTATATGCCTACAAAATCCTGACTTTGTGCAAGTGTACCTTGAAGAATTGATGCTGTTTTGAAGGCAAAGGGTGGTCACACCAAATATGGATTTGATTTAGATTTTTCTTCTGTTCACTCACTTTGCATTTAGTTAATTGATAAATATAATCTATTAACATGTCTATTTTTTTGGGGGTTGAGTTGTTGAGGACACCAACTTATAGCAAGGGAAGAATGTAGCATGGTAGAGCACTTAGTAATTGCAGTAGTATAATTGTTTAATGCACCTTTATTTGTCACATTTTATAGACATGTTTTGTGGTTTATTTTGCACCACTTTTTGTTTGTTTTTCCCTTAATTGTTTATTCAGAATTTATATTCACGGGTGGAATGTTGCCAGCCACTTATGCATTGAAGATTTAATGACTGAAACACCATTAGTTATTTTTCAGAAATAAAAACAAAGCTTTTTTTTAATGTGACATTTGTTCATCTATCTATCTAGGTGTAAAATAAATTCATGTTTAATTTATTTGTATCGCCAGGAGCAAATGGCTGTATTTATAATGGTTATATGTGTTTTCAACAGAAAATAAATATACAATATAATGTGGTTGAAATCACTCCTTCACAAACGCTTACTTTTTGCTTCAAATATGTTGTTCCTATCATACTATAAGCAAGTAAGGGCCTCATTTCTGAAGCATTTACTGTACGAGCATGATTACTGTGTGCAGTTCTGTCCCCGTCCTATTTACTATTCCCATTTCCATGCGGAAAACAAGGATTTAGCGGATGCAAAATGAAAGGGGCGGAATAGCGCTGCCGCCTCATTTGCATGGAATTAATTATGTTTACGTATGCAAAGCAGCATGTTAAAGACAGATAATGAGCTCCCATACATTTATGCGCTATACATGAAGGTCTGACAAGGATTTTGCACAGGCAAAAATGACCCAAAAATTCCACCGACTGAACGCTGCTGCAAAGCAGAGAGCACAAGCGGCGGAAACTGTGTACGATATGAGGGGGCGGTGGGGGGATATAATGTGATAATACGACACTATGATTTATTTTGGCTAAAAGTAAATTGACTAAGATAAAAAGAAATATGCTGAAATAATTTAGTTTCAATTTATAATAATATTTTTTATCTACGTATCCTACAACAACGTGAAGCCTACAACACATCAGCATGGTTTGTTTTGTACTATATTACATGTAGGATAGAAAAAAAAAGCCTGCTAGGTATTCATTTGATTTTACTACTAAACTGTTTAAGTTCTATTGTACATATCTATATTTTTACATAATGTAATGTGTACAAACACATTAATGTTATTTTAATATGCCCTTGTATTTATTAGGCTGTTAATATATATATATATATATAATTTTTACTAAACAAACATAGATCGATTGAAAACATATAAATACATTTATAGTACTTTAAGTGCCTTTTCCCATCCATCACAATGTACATAAAAGCCTATTCATTCAAATGGAATATAGATTGTGTGTACTGCATATCTGCTTTCAGCAGGGCAGTCTAGGAAAGATAACCCCACTCAACACAGAAGTAAATTGGTAAATGTCGATATATATATATATATATATATATATATATATATATATATATATATATATATATATATATATATATATATATATATGTAACAAACATATGAATAACAAACTAATTAAACTAACAAATAAATACATAAATAAATAAATAAATAAATAAAACCTCCCTCCCGCAATTCTGGGCAAATTACCACCGCTTAGTAAATGAGGCACAAAATGTTTATCTAGGCTCCCTTAAAAAAAGCTACCACGGTAAATTAGCGATTTTTGCAATTTTCCATTAGTGATAACGGCCCAAAACCAACTTGACACATATTATTGTGTGGAAATATATTCTGACCCACATATTCTCTCTCTCTCTGCATTATATATATATATATATATATATAATGGAGAGAGAGAAACACAGGGGAAAGTCATTGGGGAATCCCCTTTATCAAGAGGATGTAAATGTATGCATCACTTCAATGAAATGCATATTGTGATGCATACAGTATTTGATACATTAATAAATAACCATGCATTAAAAAATAATGATCTTGCATGATGCAGGGGTCATACAAAGAAACTACATGCATTCAATACCACTGAAAAGAATCAGAGTATGATTGTCAACTCATAAGATAAAAGGTTCATTACGTTCGGTTCCAAATACACATTTGCAGCAGTTCTATGAAGACAATAAATATAAATTTTATTTGAAAACTACAACAGTATATCATTGAAATAGGTCCAGTCCGAGACATTACCTGCGCTTTACTATTTTTTTTAGATAATAGCTTTTGTAAAAAAAACATTTTTTAAAAAATCCACATTTAATCAGTAGCACTTGTTAAATAAAACTGATGTATGCCGTAAAATTAGTGGTAAATGAGTTATCCAGCCAGCCACAATGCAGGATTAATGTTAGCATCGAGTACATGAGGTGAAATACAAAGGGTTGAGGGGACATTTCTCATGAGAAGACATCATAATGAGTTTTATCTATGGAACCAGCCAGCCACATCAGAGAACAAATGAAAAGAGAAGATGAAAGGCATTTCTAAATCCTAGGTTGTACATCCAGTTAAAGGAAGTGAGGCAACTGGTTTCCATAAACAGCAATTTGTTTTCTTTCAGACAGAAAGTGGGAGGATTGGTGGTTTTGTTCACCTCAGATCTGAATGTTAAAAGAACAGCTGCTACTTGAAGCAAGCCATACCGAAACAGAAGCAGCATGTATCTGTGAGTCTCATTTCAATCATGTGCCTAGGGTTTGTCATTTGACTCTGAATGCTGTGGTCATGGTAACCTTCTTTGTTTTGGGACTGACACTAGGGGTGTGCTGATACCCGTACTTTCCATGTAATTCCCTTTTAGAAGTATTTTTCAGCAGGTATTAAGTAAATCAAAACACACCTATTTATAAATGTTTCTATCCTACCTTCACCTTTACAATCAAATGCAATTAATTTTTGCCTTTATCCATTTCATACCAGGTGCAGATTTTTGCATTGTGAATTTTGTATAAAAAAATATTTAACACACACACACACATATATATATATATATATATATATATATATATATATATATATATATATATATATGTCGCAGACAAAAGTATTGGAGCAGTTTAAAAAAATGAGAAAAACCACAAAGAAAGTGATTTCTATCATTTCTAATTGTTCTATTGAAAGATATAAATTAGAGATTCAGCTTTATAATAAAACAACACATTATTATATAACATGCATACAATGAAAAATAACATGCAAAAATGTTAGGTTACTTACCGTAACCCTGGTTCCCTGAAAGATAAGACGACCACCAAAACATTACTTATGGGATATGTCTGCCTATTGGTAGGTATTCACTGAGCTCTCTATATCAGAGCTGCCGATAGGCCCCTTCCTGGATAACATCTTACATTATTATTTCTTAGCAGATGCCCTTATCCAGAGCAACTTACAATTGTTACAAGATATCACATTATTCATTTTTTTTTTTTTACATACAATTACCCATTTATACAGTTGGGTTTTTACTGGAGCAATCTAGGTAAAGTACCTTGCTCAAGGGTACAGCAGCAGTGTCCCCAACCTAGGATTGAACCCACAACCGTCCGGTCAAGAGTCCAGAGTCCTAACCACAACTCCACACTGCTGCCCACATTCTTGGTCCCGCCTACCGAGGGGTTAAAACCGTCATTCCATGGAAGAAATTTCTCTTTGCATCGAACCCGTGAGGGCAACCGATGTGACCTCACGGTTGGTGGTCATCTTCTCTTTCAGGGAACCAGGGTTACGGTAAGTAACCAAATGTTCCCTTTCAATTTGAAGATGACCACCAACAACATTACTTATGGGAAAGTATACCAGAGCCCAGAGTTGTAACAAGTCACCAAAATTGGGACTCGAGTCAAGTCATTGGGGAGTAATGACTCAAATTGAGTCGAGTCTTTGACATGCCAAGCTCGAGTCGAGTCGAATCACTAAACTGCTCGAGTCACATTTGAGTCATTAGTTCTGACAGTTCAAATATATCTTGATTTAATCAGTTTAGTTTTACAGGAGATTAGCAATCTATACATTAAAAAAATCTGTTAAAAATACAAAATTAGGATGCACAATAATGTAGTCATACTTGCCCCACTTATGTTCACCATTAAAAGTCTGCGGTTTCTGCTTTGTGTTCGTCTTTCAATTTTAGTGAATTTGATTCCTTGATCTATTTATAAGCATATTTTGCCACTGTATAAAGACCCCTTTCGCTGTGCTCAATTGGGTTGGATGTTTAGTAATTAATGATACCACAAACCAAACATATCTACGTATTTTCTCACTTCTCAACACTGACACTCCCTTATAGTTTTGTTTCCGATACATTAACCAAATGAAAGGAAATTTGGTGGCATTTAATTTCATGTTGAGATATTACTTTAAGGTTTAAGAATTTGTACTACATATCTCACCTTTTAGTAAGCTGAGCTATGGAGTGTCTTTTTCTATTAAATGTCAGCTAGACATTTTTAAGTAACAGATACTGTTTCACAAAAGCACAAAACATAATAAACAGGTGTCTGTTGGAGTCCTAATGGCATAACAAAACATAATACTGTACTGAAAAAAGTACAAAAACAAATGAATCTTTCTCTCTGGTCACGTCTTATACTTTAATATACATATACATAAAACTTTAAATTAAATACCGTCAACCATGACCTCTTGGTTAACTAGTGCACCCGCTCCTCCAGTCCGCGGATGCCACATCGTTTCCTGTCTGGTGCAATTATTTAGTGTACCGTAGCTCTGTCCCCTTTCTAGAAGGCCGACTTCCACCTAACCCTGGGAATGAATTGTCGGGCCATCCAGTCCAGGTTACTCTGTTCCCTTTAGAGAGGTGCTTATGGCAGGCTTAAACCAAGTCAGTCCACATAGCAGGGGAGCGCTGGAATGATAATAACAATAATAGTCATACAAATGACAGTAATACATACATTATAAATAAATATACACAAGGGGTGGGCACGCCATCACAGTCTTCCACACCTGGAGTTAGTTACATTAGTTCCTGTTCTCCTGTGTTTGTCAATAATAGCTCACACAGTGCTTTTTGGTAAACCAAGTCTTTCTGCTATTTTTTGGTAGTTTCTCCTTTTTTTTGTTTCATTGCATCACTGCCATTTTGAGATTGTTGCTGTACTTTTTAGTCTTAACCATTTTTGTTGCTTTTTTAATCAAAACCTTCCAATTTATTTTTCAGCACTTGATGATTATGTATGTATTTATTCTATAATTATCATCAGGTGTTGGTTTTCAATCATGATAATTGTCAATAATTAGCAATGAATGGGTTTCATATGAAATATGCTGATTGCCCAAATACTTCTGTCAAAGTATGAAAATAGTGTTTTGCCTGTTATTTTTCATTTTATGCATGTTATGTAATAATGTGTTGCTTTATTAGAAAGCTGAATCTCTACTTTAATTTATATATTTTAATATAACAATTAGAAATGATAGAAATCACTTTGTTTGTGGTTTTTCTCATCTTTTTAACTGCCCAAATACTTCTCTCTCTCTCTCTCTCTCTCTCTCTCTCTCTCTCTCTCTCTCTCTCTCTCTATATATATATATATATATATTCATATAAAAAACATGAATACACTGTGCTTTACTTAAAAGAAAATACAAGTGTTTTTTTTTTACTGACCAATATACAGCTATCGCCAAGAGCTTTGCATCATTCTATAGAATTAACCAATTTTGCTTCATAAAGTCAAATGAAATCTGATGAACAATGTTACGTTAACATGTTGAGTTACATACCGCTTTGTAGTTTTCCATAGCCAATGAAAAAATTAAAAAATGTGACATTTCGAAATCTAGCATGAAATACTGTACTACTCGTATGGCTTCCGGTAGGCAATATCATTTTGTATTTTCTTTGATTACGTTATATTAAAAAAAATATCTAAATTATGTTAATATATATATATATATATATATATATATATATATATATATATATATATATATATATTGTGAGCCAGCTCACAGAACAGCTAGTAGGAGGCGCTAGTGGCAGGCTGAAACCAAGCCAGTCCACACAGCAGTGGACAGCTGGAATGATCCATGGCTGTCTTGGAATCAGCCTGCCATGAGTTTGCTTATTAATTAGTAATTGCCTTGTTTGGCCAGCACCTGTGGCCTATCTGGGCCGCAATAGAGATCCTTATTTTTCTGTATTCGAGAGACTGCTTGGACCGTTGAACCGTGTTGAAACGCAATACAAATCTAAAAGTACCCCATTGGAAGAGAAGCACTTGAGGTACGGTGAATGAACAGGAGTCTGTGGACATTGCTGCGAGACTACTAAAATCTGCTGTGTTTTGTTTATTTTTATTTCTATAAAAAGCCCTGCCTCCAGTTTATTCTTTTTGTTTGTTATTACTTTTGATCCTTGGTTGCTATTAAAGAATACTTTCTTTGGAACTTTGTTGTCCGTGTCCTCCGTGTGCAACCAATCCTTCACATTATATATATATATATATATATATATATATATATATATATATATATATATATATATATATATATATATATATATATATATATATATATATATATATATATATAGTCTCAATCCTAAAATGCTAGGCGATGCTTTTGGCTATAGCTGTACATCACTTGGAACAATCTGTGTCCATCATAGAGCCTTGTAGTAATAAAAGGATCCATATTATGTGTCTTATGGGTTTCCTTATAGTATCAGTTTTTAAACTTGACTGCAAATGTGAACATCCCATGGGAGATGTTGGTGTTTGATACCATATATTTGATATACCTACTAGAACATCACAGTTACTGTTTGAACTGCAGAAGACATAAACAAATTACAATAGATTCATTTCTTTCTTAAAAGTTCTAAAACTAGGTTATAAATAATGAGCAAACCATCAGCAATAACAGGAAGAATATGATTATTATTATTTATTTCTCAGCAGACGCCCTTATCCAGGGCGACTTACAATTGTTACAAGATATCACATTATTTTTACATACAATTACGTTATTTTTACATACAATTACCCATTTATACAGTTGGGTTTTTACTGGAGCAATCTAGGTAAAGTACCTTGGTCAAGGGTACAGCAGCAGTGTCCCCACCTGGGATTGAACCCACAACCCTCCAGTCGAGTCCAGAGCCCTGACCACTACTCCACACTGCTGCCCTGACACTACTGCTGATACAAATAAAGAACAATATTACTGTACACCTGCAGTTCATTTCATATGGCAGTTGCTGAGTGAGATATTTAGTTTCTTTAATAACTCTGATAGTGTGTTGGCTGATTGATCCAGTGGTTAAAGAAAAGGGCTTGTAACCAGGAGGTCCCCGGTTCAAATCCCACCTCAGCCACTGACTCATTGTGTGACCCTGAGCAAGTCCCTTCACCTCCTTGTGCTCCGTCTTTCGGGTGAGACGTAATTGTAAGTGACTCTGCAGCTGAGGCATAGTTCACACAGCCTAGCCTCTGTAAGTCGCCTTGGATAAAGGCGTCTGCTAAATAAACTAATAATAATATTGCATTCATTTTTTTTGTGCATCCTGTCCCAAATATCCCTCCCCATTTTGCAGTTAACTATAGCAGTGCCCATCAGCCTATATCCTGCCTGTGAAGTGCCAACATTTTTAAGTAATGGAGTGTGATTGGCTGAAAAAAACAGGTTGCCTAGAAAGCCATTAATTTGAAGCATGAAGTATAAAGTGCTGGCAGGGTCTTAATGTATTATTCACTTTTTCACCTCAGACTATAAAGCATGTTTGGGGAAATGTAGAAACTGAGCCTGCCATTCAAACACTTTGGGTGGGTTGTTAACTGAGTTGACATCAGTTTTGAATTAATTCTGTTTATTTACAGTTGCAACAATCTGTGATGAAACAGATTTGAATTGGCAGGGCTGGCACCAACTACTGTGTCGTTTTTTGCAATGTCTTGGTTCAGATTACGGGCCTCATTTACTAAAGGTTCTTAAAAGTAGCCATAAGCCGCCTGTTAACACAATCCCGTAACACGCCTCTTAAAACTATAAATAAATTAAGATGCATGCTATGTAAATCATTAGCACATTAAGACGTGCCTTATCACAGAAGATAATGCGCGTCTTTACTAAATGACAACATAGGGGCTACTGACTATAAAGGAATGAGCAGAGACTGAGATACGCAGTTGTCAGTTCTTGACTTTTACTAATATATATGTATTAAATACTCTATAACGGCGTTTGAAAGGCAGGATCGCAAAAATAAATAAATAAAAAGTTATAAACAATCCAACCTAGACACCATCATGGCTGTACAGTTTATATAAAAAAGCATTTCACTTATACAGTATAGTAGCCAATTATTTATTTATTTATTTTTTATCCAGCATTGATTAGATCAGTCTGCAGCCCTTTGGCTACATTAATGAAACTGTGAATACAACGAAGTATGGAGTTGGCATTTAGACCAGGTGGCATATTTCAGCGATCAATGCATTTCTGTACATTGAAATGCCGTTCACGTGTTTTACAGCGTGGATCTCGCAGACACCAATTGCAAGAAATGCACAGGTAATAATAACTAGGAGTAACTATACTGTACATACCCTACTGTATAATCTGTTGTAGCTAGACAAAGAATCATTTTGTATGGAAAAGTGCAAATCGGTTAGGCTGTGAAGGAACAGAATTATTTGTACAGAACAGTAAAAGCAGGTATGCAGAAGGTATCGACACCAGTGCCAGCCGGCACATGGTATAGCTGTGCCCAAATCGTGTGGAGAAAAAAAAAAGTGCACTGTATGCAGGTATGAGATTCAGGAGAACATTTCCTTCTTTGATATTATGTGCTGTTGTAATTGTAAACCCAATTTCCTTAATTTTTTTATACCATCGTGTTTCAATTATGTCTGTATAAAGGCAGTTATGTCTTTTTTTTGTTTGCATAGTAAGTTATGACCATTTTTTTTCGTTTGCCTACCGTAGTAAATTTTTGTATGCCTTTTATGTCAATAGGCTACATAAACACATTTATTTTCAACGTCCTGTTACTTATTTTGTTTGTACAGTTTTATTTAATCATAATATGCCTGTATATAGATGCATTTCTGTTCAAAAGTTGTTTTTCTTTATTTATTTATTTAATGCAGTCGGCTGGTATATGTGCATTTTAGTATATAAACGCATTTATTTTAAAATGAGTCTTACTTATTTACAGAGTTTCGGATGTGTAGTATCGTACATACATATACCTGTACCTTGTGCTGACAGACAGCTTTAAGATGGATCTCAGCTGGTAAAACCTGCTTTCCATCGGTGCTACCTAGCACGCGATTTAAAGTGTGCTTCATGGGCGGTGTTTACATGCAAGTTTTAGTCGCGCTACTATAGTGCATTCATGACGTGTCACGCGCAAATGACGCATGATTGTGCTCGTTCCAAAAGTGCACAGCAAAAAAAGTGTGTGACTTAAGTGTCATTACACTTTGGTAAAAGCACGGTAAAGTGCGCGCTAATTGGCCTAATTAGTCCCATAACAACAAACTCCACAGTCGTGCAAAATACTTAACGATAGACTTTCATGAAATAACACGATACCTCCTCCACTTCCCCTATGTAAAAGAACGCTCTTCTCTGGGATACGGTCTTTCTGTCCTCCTCTGTACCGTAAGTAAGATTTTCCTTATCCCAGTCTTACTAATACAAATCAGTTAAATATCCATCCATCCATTATTATCAATCCGCTTCTCCTGATGAGGGTCGCGGCTAAATTATATATAAATTGCATATACAGATGTTGATTTATACCATTATTTATTCATTTCAGTGTATTATGAATGATGCATGAGAACTACTAGATTGTTATGACCAGCATTATTATGATAATAATAATACTACGAATTATGTAGCTTTTTCCCGCAGGATGTTTCAAGCTTCCACCCCTTCTGACAGCACACAACATCAGGTCCACTGGACGGATGAGGAAACTCGTTCCCTCCTCCAAATTATTGCGGACCTGGGGGTTATGGATGAACTGGATCGACCTCGCCAAAGAAATGCCACCATTTTCACCAGTATTACCGGTGCTCTGGCTGAACTTGGTATTAATAGAATGCTCCTGCAGGTACGAGATAAATTCAGGAAACTGAAATATCTGTACCTGCAGGAGAGAAAACTTTTGTTTCGTTAAGTTTTAAATTGTTTTTGTGTGAGTGTGTGTGTGTGTGTTTTATTCACACAGATCATTTCAATAAAATAGAGAAAATACAATAAGCCAGCTAGTGCTTCATAATGCAGATGTTGTCTTTTTAAAAAGTGGGCTTATTGCATTATGAATAGGTCAGTCTGTATGCCTGACATTTCTCTTTAGAATCCTCTGACCTTTTAATATGAATGCACTGTCTCTGTACTATAGAAAATGCAACTGTCCTCTTTCTATCTCAAAATATGAAATCCATAACTTTGACATATCAAATTTGCTGTGGTACATTATTTATTTGAAGTATCGGTTTCCTGAAGGAAACCGATATTTCAAATAAAATCTTCATTCTGTGCTTTAACTCTATTAACTTATTATTATTATACATATTTTCCATTGTGTCTGGTAATATGGGAACACAGTTTTGGTTGTTAAACATGGGATATAGCTGAGGCTAGTCTGAATACATCAATACAGAGGTACAGTACTGTATGGGTCTCACAGAAAAGAAAGAAAGAAAGAAAGAAAGAAAATGTATTGGTTGGTCTAATTGCACAGGTTATTTTCTGTTTAACAGAACATGTTACTCATGTAAAATTTTCTTTGCCTTTCTTAACTAATATGTTCATCAATTCACTCTCCCTCCCTTTTCTGTTATTTCTCTCTCTTAATGGCTGTACTGAAATCCTTATCCACTTTGATACAGGATTGATGTTAGTCTCCACCAATTAAGATAATTACAAACTTGATTATCTCCTAATTGCATTATGAGTATTTGGTTATTCACTATACAAATGAAGGGAAAATAAAAGTAGCAAGATCCCATGGCATGTGTGACATGCTTTAAAATGCTATAGTTGGTAATCAATATGAGCAGGGCTGGCGGAATATTTATATTTAATATTTTAATTTGTTTTTTAAGCAGAATTTATCATCTATGAAAGTCTTAATTTCTTGGATTGACAATTAGAATGACTATATATATATATTGTGAGACAGCAGGGAGGGGGTTAATTCCTCCCTCGAGGAAAACATGTGCGTAAGGCACATTTTGGTTTTGTTTTGTTAATTGTTTGATTGTTTTGTTTAATTGTTTTATTGTTTTATTGTTTTATTGTTGATCATTACCGGCACCTGGCTACTATTGAAAATTGGAGCCAGGTGCCCGGTTTAAAAGGAGAGCAGTCAGTCTGCTCTGGGCGGCTGCTGAAGAGGGTAGAAGCCCGACTGTGCTGGTGTGTGGGTACAGCCGTATTTAAAAGAAAAAAAAGGACTCGCTCTACCTTTTTTTTCTTTTAAATACGGCTGTACCTGTTGCTTTCTTATTGTGTGTGTCTCTGCCTGTCCTTGATGTGTGTGTACCCCCCTCCCCCACCCCCTGCGGGCTCGCTGTGCTGTGTTATGCAAATCACCTACTATAGCCCGACCAATGAGCAGTGAGGATAAGCTTATATTAATCGCAGGCTGCGCGTTGCATGTGGTTGTTGTTGCTGGGAGTGTAAAAGAGTTCAATCCATTTTTCTGAAAGAGCAAATATTAAACAGCACTCTTTAGAGCCAAAGAAATATCCTGGTAGCGTCTTCATTTCCACTGCTAAGAACCCACTACACACTTGTGCTACAGTACGTTCTTCAGAAAAACAATTAATGTATTATATATTCATGTTGATATGAATGTTATTATCAATATAAATGCTAATATCATTGTGAAAACTACATTTCGTCCAGCTCATGTATTCAATGGCCCCAAAAGTGCACAAAATAACTTAATTTAAAAAGCACCGGTATACACCATCTCGCTGTTGAACCGTCCTTTGCAAAAGCAGGAGGCGCATCAGTAAGGATCGCTCATCAGTGTAGTGGTGAGTGTGATTTTTGTCTGCTTTACTTGCGAAGCTCACACTGGTGCTTTCTAAATTAAGTTATTTTGTGCACTTTTGGATCACCTTTTCCACAGCTAGTTGCCGATAAACTATTTCAATTTCTTCTCCGCTTACATTTTTTAGGCATTGAAAACAAAATCCTTAATGTGGCAGGTAGATATCTACCGCTGCTGCTGCATTTGTAGGATACAGACATGTGCTCAAAAAGTTACATTGAGGTAACTGTATGTGCAGGGTGCTTTTTACAGTGATTTCACTCCCCTTTAACTGCCAACAGGCTGGATACTAGCATATTGATCTTAAGGTAAATTGTATGTGTTGCTGAGCCAGAGCAGAAAGCTCCAGGATTCACAACTTCACCTGATGCACAGTGTTTACTGCTGCTACACGTGACGCATTTTTCTCGTCTCACAATGGAAGATAAATGCTGGAGAGATGCTGGGGGTCACCCCTGATCTACGCTCTTTCCACAAATTGTACACTCTTATCTTAACTCCAGCTATACTCTGCTGTATTGATAAGCTCGTGTTTTGATGGCTGTATCCCTGGCAGGCTGGTGTACGGCTGATTTTTGTACCCCATGGAATTCTGTATCCCCTGTGATTTCACGCCTGCGCAGACATGGGCACTTTGTTTAGTTAGTGTGTCTTGGTGTGAAGCTATGGAATTCTGTATACCCTCACATTGTAATTAAAACACACATTTCAGGATGATGTCATATGGCTTGTGTACAGTGTTATTGTAATTTGCTCAGGCATTAACATATTTTAACTAAACTTTCAGGGAGAACTGTAGGGGCCCTCAGGTTGTTGAATAACACATTTTTCATATCTTATACTTTTGAAAACACTGACCACAATACATAATAGTAATAAAAACAACGATTTTATTAATATATATATATATATATATATATATATATATATATATATATATATATATATATATATATATATATATACCAAATGTGAAGAAAACCAAGTTTTATCAAAAACGGACACCAATTCCAAGCTGCTACTACAAAAAACACCAAATCCTGGTATTGAAACACAGTTTTAATGGAAAAATGAACAGAAAAGCTGGCAGGACCAGTGGTGAAATATCTATTTTTAGAGGGGACTTACCTTGATTTGTTTAGAGTGCTTGTTTTTTTGTATAGATTGCACTGAAAGGCAGGGCCCAGTGACGTCACAAAACTGCAAGAAATGGCGACCTACATGAAATCCTGCAAGTGCGATATTTAAATGCTAATCTTTTTCCTTTAACCACCTGCAACAACTCAGTAGTTTATTTTTTTCATCCATTTGCAGCAGGAAAACAATGAATGGCCCACATATGTTGGCTGATATTGTGGATAAATGCAAGCCAAATGAAACTAGAGGCTGCAGCCATCACAAGCAACATGTAAAAGAAAATTGAAATGATTGTAATTGAAATTAAGCATGAATAGCAAAGTAATTATCAAGCACGGAAATAAACTATTCATTATTATTCTGAATAAAAATTAAAAAAAATACAGGGAAAGCTAAGTAACAGGGTGTGGTATTATTTCTATTTACAATATACAATTAAAGCATTGTGGAATACAATAAAATTAAAATAAAACCTTTCTAAATAAACATTAAAATTGTTCTTGAACATCTGTTGATATGACCAGATGTCTATATCTATACAACAAAGCAAATTTGAAAACATTACCCAGTCCTCCTCCTCTTCATGGGTGGTGGACACTGCTGCTGTACCCTTGAGCAAGGTACTTTACCTAGATTGCTCCAGTAAAAACCCAACTGTATAAATGGGTAATTGTATGTAAAAATAATGTGTATAAAATAATGTAATTGTATGTAAAAAATAATGTGATATCTTGTAACAATTGTAAGTCGCCCTGGATAAGGGCGTTTCCTCAGCACAAATGCGTGCAAAGCACACAATCTAGATTAGAATGCTGTTTATTTAGCAGGAATATAGGATTAGTTAAACATTAATACATAAATTGATAGGGGTTCTGATTTTAAGGGTTAAATTCAAAACTTCTAGTCAAACAATATAACACCAAACTGCTGGGATCTTTCTCCAGAAAGAATCTAATAATGGGAAGTTAAGCCTTTTTTTTACTTTAATTACTTTGGGATCAAGAGAGGGGTTCACCTAAAACAAAAAGTCAATTGGATTGAATTTAGTCTAATTATTTTACATAAACTCAGGAGAATATAAATCCCATAAAATCAGTACCCTTACTTCAGAGAACAGTGAACACATACAGAACAGTGAACAAATCCAATCTTTTTAAACAAAAAATAAACTTATCTGAACTGGAACTTCAAACTGAGTGGAGAAAATACATTTCTGGCTTACAAAAGTAGCATCCAACAAACAATACTGCAGCTCTCAACATTGGTTGAGGACGGATTCAAAACAACTGTCTTGTTGTTTCAAACCAAACAAATTGGGAAAATGTTGGTATGAGTGGATACAATATTTTATTATATGAATTTATTAAAAACAAAGAAAAGTACTTTCTCTACCTTTTTTAATTGTTACACATTTACCAGACTCATTAAGTCTCAGCTATGTCCCTTCGCAAGTTATTAATGACAGCGGTGCTGTTGTCAAAAAAAATCCTTTCCTCATTTAAAAGGGATTCTGCAAACTGGAAAAATGAATTCATCCTTGGCAACAATTTAATTGGAAATCTTATAAACCGTTATTAATGAAAATAAATAATTATTGGAAACATATATGGGACTATTTTACAGTGAAAATCTGTTGATAAGATAATGATATATAATAATTAGACATGTAAACTTAATATCTTAAGTATTGTAAAGTCATACAAACACCCAGTCTAAATACTAGTTAATATTAATATTAAAATATATGCTTTATCTTATCAAAAAATAAAATCATCAATAAGACTTGGTGCTTCTATGATGACCCTGAAAATGAATTTTTACCTTGCAAACATACACTCCACACGAGACAGAGTCCCTCTGTTTTGGATGCAGAACAGCCAACCAGGACCATCTTGAGATTAACAACCCTTTCTTTCTCATGAAAGCTCTTCAAAATGAGTATTGCATAAAATAAATATAAAATAAGACCTCATTTGGTTAAGGATTTGTTCTGTCAACTACAAAACTGTTTGGCATACTGCCTCTACATTTCTTAGAAACACCAAAAGAAAGGATTGTGAAAAACTGAATACATTACATTTTGTTAGTCATGTATATTGTAAATGGAAGTAAAATATTACGCAAATAAAGAGAATTACACATTGAAGTATATCGTGAAGCATCATCTTGTTATAAGCAGGAACATAAAATCAAATAGTTATATACCTTGTAACATCTCTGTACTTCTCAATCTGTGATTTTTGTTCCCCCAAAGGGTTGAGGTACAGTGCCTTCTTCTCTTTTGGGTAAATGGCCTAAGTAATGAGAAGTTATATCTATTTGGTTCAATTACACTCAACCTACTATGTAGGAATCTTAAAAGTATCAATACCTGCATTTCAGTAATGTGTGTGGTAATATATATATATATATATATATATATATATATATATATATATATATATATATATATATATATATATATATACAGTACTGTGCAAAAGTTTTAGGCAGGTGTGAAAAAATGCTGTAAAGTAAGAATGCTTTCAAAAATAGACATGTTAATAGTTTATATTTATCAATTAACAAAATGCAAAGTGAGTGAACAGAAGAAAAATCTACATCAAATCAATATTTGGTGTGACCACCCTTGCCTTCAAAACAGCATCAATTCTTCTAGGTACACAGTTTTTGAAGGAACTTCGGCAGGTAGGTTGGCCCAAACATCTTGGAGAACTAACCACAGTTCTTCTGTGGATTTAGGCAGCCTCAGTTGCTTCTCTCTCTTCATGTAATCCCAGACAGACTCGATGATGTTGAGATCAGGGCTCTGTGGGGCCATACCATCACTTCCAGGACTCCTTGTTCTTCTTTACGCTGAAGATAGTTCTTAATGACTTTCGCTGTATGTTTGGGGTCGTTGTCATGCTGCAGAATAAATTTGGGGCCAATCAGATGCCTCCCTGATGATATTGCATGATGGATAAGTATCTGCCTGTACTTCTCAGCATTGAGGAGACCATTAATTCTGACCAAATCCCCAACTCCATTTGCAGAAATGCAGCCCCAAACTTGCAAGGAACCTCCACCATGCTTCACTGTTGCCTGCAGACACTCATTAGTGTACCGCTCTCCAGCCCTTCGGCGAACAAACTGCCTTCTGCTACAGCCAAATATTTCAAATTTTGACTCATCAGTCCAGAGCACCTGCTGCCATTTTTCTGCACCCCAGTTCCTGTGTTTTCGTGCATAGTTGAGTCGCTGGCCTTGTTTCCACGCCGGAGGTATGGCTTTTTGGCCGCAAGTCTTCCATGAAGGCCACTTCTGACCAGACTTCTCCGGACAGTAGATGGGTGTACCAGGGTCTCACTGTTTTCTGCCAATTCTGAGCTGATGGCACTGCTGGACATCTTCCGATTGCGAAGGGAAGTAAGCATGATGTGTCTTTCATCTGCTGCAGTAAGTTTCCTTGGCGACCACTGCGTCTCACGGTCCTCAACGTTGCCCGTTTCTTTGTGCTTCTTCAAAAGAGCTTGGACAGCACATCTGGAAACCCCTGTCTGCCTTGAAATTTCTGCCTGGGAGAGACCTTGCTGATGCAGTATAACTACCTTGTGTCTTGTTGCTGTGCTCAGGTCTTGCCATGGTGTATGACTTTTGACAGTAAACTGTCTTCAGCAACCTCACCTTGTTAGCTGAGTTTGGCTGTTCCTCACCCAGTTTTATTCCTCCTACACAGCTGTTTCTGTTTCAGTTAATGATTGTGTTTCAACCTACATATTGAATTGATGATCATTAGCACCTGTTTGGTATAATTGTTTAATCATACACCTGACTATATGCCTACAAAATCCCTGACTTTGTGCAAGTGTACCTAGAAGAATTGATGCTGTTTTGAAGGCAAAGGGTGGTCACACCAAATATTGATTTGATGTAGATTTTTCTTCTGTTTACTCACTTTGCATTTAGTTAATTGATAAATATAATCTATTAACATGTCTATTTTTGAAAGCATTCTTACTTTACAGCATTTTTTCACACCTGCCTAAAACTTTTGCACAGTACTGTATATATATATATATATATATATATATATATATATATATATATATATATATATATATATATATATCATACAGTATATTACTTACTACTTAAGTCCAGTGGTGCAAATCATTGACTGCACCCAGCAGAATTTCATACTGATCTGGAAAAATCTTTTAAAAAAAGTAGAATATATTTCATAACATGTGTACATAAAAACAAAGTTATTATTTAATAAAGTTTAATGGCGGGGCAAATACAAAGCTGTCTCATTAATGGCTGTTTTCCATTCCAAATCCCTGCTCTTGCATAACTGTCAATGACACAAGCTTGTCCTTGTCTTTTTCTCATTGTGTCTCTTTATTAGTAAGGAGAGATATGCACTAATCACCTAAAAACAACATGAACATGTTAGTTTACGTGTTAACTGAATGGATATCTCTACAATGTAGACTGTAGATGCAGATGTAGACTGAATGTAGACCCAACTGGCAAACAATCAGTATCTAATCACAGTTTATTGTATGCGACATAAATATTAATTTAAACACACAAATTCATAATAATTTACCTCACTTTCTAATTCGCTTCCTGGCTGCAAATTTTGGATGTCATTATCAAATATCTTATACTTTCCGATTCTTGAAAGCAGTATGTGTCCAGTTAGTCCAGACCATGAGCCACGGATATCTGTAAAAAGAAATAAATAACAATTGGATGACACATGACTTCTTATGAGAATACAGAAACATATATTTTGTATTAAGTACTATAAAATATTTAAATTAAAAAGAAAAATAGTTTAAATATGTAAACAGACTGGAGAATATGATGTGTGACATTGCGACAGAGTCTGTTCACATACAGCAACTATTACTGGTCAGAACCACAAAACAGATAACACATTACAAAAATAACAATAAGCAGGTTCTGACCCACACTGCTGTTTTGATCCAGACTTCTGTTCTGAGTCCAGAGGTTCTGATCCAGACTGCTGTGCTGTGTCTAGAGGGTAAAGCAGAAACTTATATGGGAAAAATGTAGGAACATGTAAAAAAACCTAACTTAAAAAATACAAACCTCATAGTGTTCAGGTAATTCTGAGGGGTATCGGGCCTTACGTCCAAACATAAGAAAGTATGGATTGTATTTAGTTGTTAGCTGCTTTTTGGTCCTCAAACCAAACAACACAGCATCTAAATACAGGTCCCAGCTTTCAGGCTTGGTTCCCACTACCTTGCTAAGTGCCCTGAGAGTAATAGAATATATAAAAATGTATTTTGGTAACATGTGGAAGAAGACATCTTCATGCCAAAAATATATGAACATCATTTTATTATTCATCAGAAAAGAGGGTGGTATGATGATTCCAAAATATTTGCATATGCATAAAATACAGTCCAATGTAATTTTCTACTCTTGAAATAGATCTTACATAGATCTTACATTTGTATTGTGCCATTCATTTTCTCCACCTCCCTGCTGACAGACTCCTTTTAATTTTAAACAAATTGCACAGTGTGGTGTTGACCTACAAGTAATATAAAAGTAAAATTAAAGGACACTTATTATTATAGTATTTATTATTTTGCATGTTTATACACACATACTGTAATCTATCAATCTATCTCTCTCTCTATCTATCTATCTATATATACATATACATATATATACTGTATATATATATATATAGAGAGAGAGAGAGAGAGAGAGAGAGAGAGAGAGAGAGAGAGAGAGAGAGAGAGAGAGAGGGAGAGAGGTTTAAATGGCATTTATTAATCAATAATTTTCAATTCAATTCAAATTATTTTGAAAGCAATTACCTATTCAATATACAGTTCTTACTAAACTGTCTGCTTAATACATCCCCACACTAAATCAATAACCAACAACAATATAGAACAAAACAAACAAAAAAACATTCAAATATTCACACACAGTTCACCATCTACAAAATAATACAAAATAAATATGACTTTAGATAGATAGATAGATATAGATACAGTGCCTATAGAAAGTCTACACCCTCTTTCAAAATGTTCACCTTTTGTTGCCTTATAGCTTGGAATTGAAATGCATTAAAATTGCTTTTTTTCATTTATCTACACATCCTACCCCACAACTTCCAAGTGAAAAAAATATTCTAGAAATTTGTAGAAAATTAATTAAAAATAAAAACTGAAATAGCTTGGTTGGATAAGTGTCCACCCCCCTTGTAATAGCAAAGTTAAGTGGCCTCCACCTGTGTTAAATTGTAGTGATTCACATGATTTCAGGATCAATTCAGCAGTTCCTGTAGGTTCCCTCTGCTGGGTAGTGCATTTCAAAGCAAAGACTCAACCATAAGCACCAAAGCTCTTTCAAAAGAACTCCGGGACAAAGTTGTTGAAAGGCACAGATCATGGGATGGGTATAACAAAAAATATGAAAGGCCTTGAATATCCCTTGGAGCACGGTCAAGACGATTATTAAGAAGTGGAAGGTGTATGGCACCACCAAGACCCTGCCTAGATCAGGCCATCCCTCCAAACTGGATGACTGAGCAAGAAGAAGACTGATCAGAGAGGCTACCAAGAGGCCAATGGCAACTTTGCAAGAGCTACAGACTTTTATGGCCAAGACTGGTCAAAGTTTGCATGTGACAACAATATCCCAAGCACTCCACAAATCTGGCCTGTAGGGTGGCAAGAAGGAAACCATTACTCAAGAAACCCACCTTGAATCCCGTTTGAAGTATGCAAAAACGCTCAGATTCTGTAGCCATGTGGCAAAGTTTTGTGGTCTGACGAAACTAAAATGGAACTTTTTGGCCTAAATGCAAAGCGTTATGTTTGACGCAAACCCAACACAGCGCATCACCCAAAGAACACCATCACTACTGTGAAGCATGGTGGTGGCAGCATCATGTTATGGGGATGTTTCTCATCGGCAGGGACTGTGGCACCTGTCAGGATAGAAGGGAAAATGAATGGAGCGAAGTACAGAGAAGCTCTTGAGGAAAACCTGCTGCCCTCTGCAAGAAAGCTGAAACTGGGATGGAAGTTCACCTTTCAGCATGACAACGACCCAAAGCACACAGGCCAAAGCTACACTGGAGTGGCTAAGGAACAAAAAGGTAAATGTCCTTGAGTGGCCCAGTCAGAGCCCCGACCTAAGTCCAATTGAAAATTTGTGGCATGACTTGAAGATTGCTGTCCATCAACATTCCCCAAGGAACTTGACAGAGCTTGAACAGTTTTGTAAAGAAGAATAGTCAAATATCTAGGTGTGCAAAGTTGGTAGATACCTATCCCAACAGACTCACAGCTGTAATTGCTGCCAAAGGTGCTTCCACCAAGTATTAACTCAGGGGGGTGGAGACTTATCCAATTATGATCTTTAAGTTTTTTATTTTTAATATATAATTTTTTTTTCTCAATAAAAACTTTTTTTCCCCTTAACAGTGTGGAGTATGGTGTGTAGATAAGTGGAAAAAAATCCTAATTTAAATGCATGAAACTCTGAGACACTGACACAACAAAATGTGAAAAAGGTTCAAGGGGATGTAGACTTTCTATAGGCACAGTATGTAAACACCTCATTGTTGAACTCTGTTCCCTGGTCTGTCAAAATTCGCTTTGGAACTCCAAATTGATAAAATAATTTTATAATGCATCCAGCAACCTCTGGTGCTGATTTGCTTTTTAGGTGGAAGGCTTCAGTCCATTTAGTATAATAGTCTACAACTGTGCAGATCTATTCATGGCCTCTTTCTGTTTTTGAAAGCTTGCCAATGAGGTCCATACCAACTAACTCCCATGGTTCAGTTACCTGAAATAAAGAGAACCAACTGTTAAACCCATCAGCCAAATGAACAAATAATAATAATAATAATAATAATAATAATAATAATAATAATAATAATAATAATAAAGGTTACTGTTACAGGTTTGTCCAGGTGGAGTAGCCCATGAGTTTGTGAATGGGATCTTTGCAGTGACTCGACAACATGAAATTATACATTAATTAACTGCCGTCAGTGGTACTCCATGAACGCTCATAGAGAATTCCCTTTTTTTCAGTTATCATTAATGAAAAACCAAAAGGTTATGTTAAGGAGCAGGGGAAATTAAAGAAGTATGTTTAAGCAAATGTCAAGCTGTGGTACCTGGGTATTTTTATGTTAATGTATCCAGGTCTTAATAGAGTGTCTTTGAAAAACATATTTTTATTAAAATGATTTGTTAACCTTTTTATCACTTTGACTTTTGTTTATTTTACTCTATTGAATACGGGCAAGTTATTTATTAGTATTCACTTTGGCTGGTTTATATATAATTTAATTGGGAAAACAAATAGCCTTAGGGATCGGACAAGTGAGACAAGGCCCATGTGCCACAGTGTCACAGAGGGAGGTGCCAGAGAAGGCCAGAGAAAGAGAGGTGCTGCCTGCCCGGGTGACTGGGAGGAAGGTGCTGCCCGCCCAAGTGCCAGAGAGGGAGGTGCTGCCACTGCCAGAGTGCCCTATGCTACTGCCAGCATAGCCAGTGTTGGAGTGTCCCACGCCACTGCTGGAGTGCCCCATGCCACTTGCCAGAGTGCCCCATGTCACTGCCAGCATCGCCACTGCTGGAGTGCCCCGCACCACCGCCAGCGTTGCCACTGCCGGAGTGCCCAGTGACACCGCAACTGCCGGAGTGCCCCCGCTGCTTTCAGCATTGCCGCTGCCAATGCCACCGCCATATCCAGAGTGCCCAGCACTGCTGCCATATCCAGAGTGCCCAGCACTGCCACCATATCCAGAGTGCCCAGCACTGCCGCCAATGCCGGAGGGCCCCGCTCTGCTATCAGCATGGCTGCTGTCAGCACCACCACTGCAGGAGTGCCCAGCCTCGCTGTCTGCATTGCCACAGGGAGAAGCCCCGCTAAATCTTTTCTACGTAGACAAATATTGCTTCCTAATGTATTTGTACCCTTTCATTTCATCAAAATAATGTAACTTTATTGTAATTGTTAATGTGGATAGCGATATTGCTTCTGGCTGCCAGAGTAATGAATGGCAGTGATAATTTGTATATGCACACACACATTTTTATTGGAAAATGTAACTACATTTGTAAGTATGTTGTATATGTGTAATGACAATTTACATTTACTACAAGTAATCGGTTGAGATTACACTGTTGATTTGTCCTGCAATTTTACAGATTAACAGTGTACATACAAAAATAATAAGAAAAAAGAATAATTAAAAAAAAAAAATAGAAATTAAATATATATGTATGTTTGCATTTGCGTTTTGACAATTTTTTTCACCCTGTTTTGGGACATGTTTTGATTGTGCTTATTGGCATTTAAGCGGTGCAATCCAACCCAGAACATTCTTCCGGTGCTAACACGTTTGAACCAGAGCAATTTAAAGACCCTAATCCACATCAAAGTATGCATTAAATGTAATCTGCCAGCAGGTAAAATGGAGGATCACTTTATAAACTAGGAGAATATTATTTAACAGATTAACAGGTGGAAAAATTCTGCAGATTTTGCTGTTTCCAACAAAAATGAAACCCCTTTCCAAAACCGGGCCCACTGTGTTGTGGTTTTGGAAGCAGATATCACCATTTCATGTTTAATGTTGTGATTTTTATTTTCTGTTGCTGTCTGTGTTATGTGTTTAATGGGTTGCATATTTGTGCATAGTTGTTTTATTCATTTGTGAGGGATGGATCCTGCTGTTTTTTCAGGTTACATTTTCAACTGAGATACATTTCTGTATTTTTTTTAAATTCTTTATTATTATTTTTTGCTTTTGTATGTTCTGTTTGTTCTCTGCTGGAGTAATTGTTTTCTGTGATTTCCTGAATTTCTATCATTTATTCATCTGTCTGAATAGAGATTGTGTGTGAAATCTGTAGTTTAGACCTGCTTTATTACTATTGTTGGTGTATATAATTGCTACTGGAAAGGGAATATAAAGAAATGGGAAGCATCAGATTTATGATGGGGCTGATAATAAGCAGCAGTTACAGAATACACAAAGAAATGATGGTTAATCTCCTTCTCCACCAATACAAATCCTAGGAGGTTCTAACACAAACATCGCACTATAAGACTATTGTATTGATTTCCAAAAGGGTTAGGAACCTGATTGCTGGGCAACAATTTATTTAACTGTTGTTGTATTTGCTCACCTGCTAAAAAGCAAATAAAAGCCTTATTTATTGTGCAGCTGCAAGGCAGAAAACATACAAAGAACTCAAACCCATTATAAATTACATATTACTTCCTTCTATCTACTGATTCTGAAATAAGAATAACCAAAGTTGCCTTACAGGGATGCTTAATGATTCAACCCTGAATCAAGATAAATATCCAATCGACTCATAAGGCAGCCTTGTCAAGCAACCTGAGCTAACCTAAAGACCATAAGTTGTTCTGACCTGATTTTCCCACTTTTTAAAAAAAAATAAAATAAATAAAAAACGGAAATTAATTTTTGTAACAGGGACCAATCACTGGCTTCTTGGGCGCATGTGTAAGTTTACAGGAGAGAACCAGACACTTTGCCTGTGACGCGCTGCCAGCTGTGTGTTTACAGGGAATCCCAGCCAAGGATTGGTTCTCTGACCGGCTTGTGGGCGTGTCCCTGCAGAGTGTCTCGCTATAAAAAGGAGCCCCTGACACAGCAGGTGCTGAGCGCTGGTACCAAACAAGTCCGTATTATAGTCACAAACATGGGGTTTCCATGCATGATTTTTTTTTTTAACTCAAGACATTTACATGAGAAAAATGTCTCGTGTAAAATAGTTTTCTGGGTTTCCATTTGCTCAGTTTATTTTACCTGATGCCATGCAAATGAATGGGAAGGGTGGGAGTTGATATGTAAATCAGCTATGCATAAAGTACTCACGCTGTTTTTGAAGATTACTAGTGAAATTTTGTGAAAATGTGGTTTCCATGCGCAGAGAACTGGTATATGAGTGAATCTAAGCTGCTGTAATAAAGCAAAATACCTTGTGCCTGGTTGGTTAATAATGTGTTTTACTGCTCTTGCCCAAATTGTTTTTCAAATGTCATTAGCGTGGTGTCATGTCTTTAGTAGTGAATACTGTTTCAACTAATTTATCTTACGACTCATTCATTAAAAATGAACTTGTATAAAATGAAACTGACCAACAGGTATTGCAGATCACCATGGCTGAAAAGTGGTGGAGACGATGCTGTGTATACTACCCTGGCTTAGAAACCCTACCCGTCCGGACGGCTGACAGCTGCTGAGGAAGCATTCAACACCACGCTTGGGCAAATATGGCTAGTGGGCATTTGAAAGGGAGGTGGCAGATACTGATGAAACAGACTGAAATGCATTAGTTCGTTCCCAAAATTGCCACTGCCTGCTGTATCCTGCACAAACTCTTGTCAACAACAAAATGAGGTGTTCTGGAATCAGGCAGCCTGTGAGACATGGGGAAGGTTACATAAAAAAAAAAAAAGCGGCACTGCCTTTCTAAACAAGCCCAAAACAAGCACAACCCATGTTAGAGTATGAATGGTTATGCAAAATCCAACCCGCAACTCTCAAAAACAAGCCCAATCCCGCTGAAGGTTACCTCAGCCGCCAGTTTCAATTGGACAGCAGCGATCTGAGGCTTGTGCTGTCAGAAATTCTCTCCTTTCTTGTCAGTTGTGTTGGATTTACTGTTGTGTTAAATACTAATGATGCAAACAAATAAAACACAATCAATATGTTCATTTGCAATTTTATTTTGTCAGTTCTGAGAGGGCATCAACAACTTGGATGTTGTTGCGCTGCTTTGGGCGATCGAGCTGGCTTATGACATCCAGTTCACCAACTATATTTAAGAAAGTGGAGGGCAGACACATGTTGTCTTTGGACAAAGTTGGGATCAAAAAAAGGATGGGGATTAATTCAGTTAGACATTTAAACAACTCACTTGCTCTTCGTGTTTAACTTTAGCGTAGTTTTTACAGCAAGGGTATTCTCAAACCGCTGCTTTAATACTATAACAAGGGAATAACACAGTTCATGATAAGTGGTTTTATACAGAACTGTAAACCCACAAGAGATATACAACATGACAGTCTAGACACAGCAAAAAACAATAATAAAAAAAGCTGTCTGCATTATCATTAAGGTGAACTACTCCAATGCTAACCATAAAATCACCCATCAGCCACTACTTTCTGCCGTCTTGGAATCCACAGTAACAACTGACCTGATATTTATAGTTTAGGATCAACACACTCATTAACATTACACGTGAAATACGGGTTTCCATGAGAAACTGGGGGTGGTTTTCCCGTGTGTTTCTTCATTTACACAACTAAATTAGATTTACCCTATCCCTCTCTTTGGCCATTTTTTCGGCCACAAACCTGATTTACCCGAGTAAATTTTCCCAAACGTGCAGGCGCATCGCCATTTCACGTGTAAATTAACCCGCATGGAAACCCCATGAAAGAATCCTGCTTTTAAAACCATGATCACCTTGTTTGGTACAGAGAGCAACGTTTTTCATTTAATACGTCTGTAAAAGGAACAGGGATTAGTTTAGGTATTTTTAAATGCCACTTAAAACGTATTGTTAGGAAGTGTGTGTCAGCGGGACCTCCGTTTTAGTAGGAGCAGCACATCGCCACTGCAAAGCAAACTTACAATGCTTTTGTTTTTGCAGTTTTTGTTTATTTCGTTTCTGCACATTTGTTGTATGGTCACCCATGGTATACCATTGTTAGTATAACCACGTGGTTAATTATTGTTACTATTAATAAATCCTGAGCACCTGAGAGGCGTTTCAGTGTCAACCTCTGCCTCTGTCTATTTGTAAGCGGACTACCTAGACCTACTCTTTTAAAATGTTTCATTCTACTTAAGGTTTCTTTGCCAATAAGTTGCAAAAAATTGCTTCCTTGCTACCTAATTAAGTATGTAGGGCAGCAGGTTGACCATTGGGGAAAGTTGTGCTTTTGTGTTTTAGTTCACCATTCTTTCTTCACCTCCTACGAAAGGAACCTTTTAAGAAATGTACTTTGCAGTAAATTCCTTGGTGCAAAATGTGCGGGTGACCTTAACCTTAGCTTTATTTTAGATGAACTCATTGTTTTTTGTTATGGATGGAGAGCCACCTACAAAAATAACATTTCTAAAAATAAACACACAAAAAGGGAATTTTAATTTACCAAATATATATTAATTCTATTAGCAGCTACTGGTTTTTGTGAAAAAGTTTTATTTCACTTGTAATAGAAAATAATAACAATAAAAACTTCACTGCATAGCAACCGCTAATAATAAAAATAGCTCACGAAACCTAGCATGAGCTAAATTTAGCATTTTGGTGTATTGTACTTTTTATTTTAATTATTTATGTGTTTCATACATGTTTGAACATAAGGTTTAGACTGTGCAGTTCATTTTTTAATAACCATTTTTATATATGTTTCAATTGTTTTGTGTGCCAAGGTGCAATAAATGAGATTGGGAATCGTACACGATTTCCATGTTAGGTACAGGCAGACAGGCTGCTACAGAAAAAAAGAAAACTCATGGCACTAACGCAAGGCGTTTCCACTAGAGCAAAAAAAAAATCAGTTAACATGAAGTTATTGAGAAGAAACATCAGGGACAAACCTTAAACAAGCCTGCCTTAGAAGTCTTGAGGACTCGCATAAAAATAAATATCTGGACCAGTGCCCTTAGCAGGATCACGCTTCAGTAAAATCTCATCTTATAACCATAATACTGTATAAATGATCTGTTAGATAGAAGCGAGACTCCTGAAATGCAGGTGTGATGTTTTCACATCTTACCATAATGATGAGGCAGGATCCAGTGATAAAGATTGATTTACCAGACCCTAATATTTTATTCTGTAACCTTGTCTGCAGAATTTCTTTCACATCTCAGCCTTATGCTTCCAGGGTACAGTAAACGGCTCCTCATGCTGATACTCTTCACCATTTCCACATCTAAAGTGGAATATATTCAAGTCAGATCCTTAAATAGTCTCCAGCTATTCTTACACTTACAGTTAATAGGAAAAAACCTATTGTCTGAGTGCAGTTAGTGATGTCACTCATTTATACGGTTTGCTGATCTCCATGACTAAAATTACATTATTTTCTTTTAACAATAGCACAGCTAACATTTTTTTTCCTTTGTCTTGCAGGGACTCACACATACTGTACAGGCCAATATAGGCAATACAAATGTATGTATTTCATTCATGATTTCTCTTACCATGTTTTTCCGTCGTTTGGTGTACTAATTTCATAATCTTAAATTGAACAATTAGACAATATACTTATTCAGCAGCTTGACGTCATTTCACTTCTCTGGAGTAATTTGTGAGGTAAGATTTTTGGACGGAGTTGGGGTACTTTACTGGTTAGTGAGAACCTATTGTATTATTCATATTTTTCTTGTAATTTTATTTTCATCATTATCATTAGAGTTGTTGCATAATAAAACAATTTTCAAGCACCATTGGGTCAAAAAGTGATACGTTTATTGGTTAAAGGAAAAACGGATTATCTTATGTAAACAGACAAACACTTTTACGCAACTGCTTCAATAACATTGAATAAGGAATTTTTCAATATTCTGGCTAACATGCTTTTGGTGTTTTTCTGTGGACTGTTTGGAACTAGGCAGCAATAATTATGTAACTTGCAAAACATTGTAAATGTAAAAAGACTAGTCATACACACATACCCACAGAAACACATTTGTCCATATTGTAAAATTACCCGCATCAATGTTTTCTGTCTAGAAATTAAGATTAACTAAGACTGCTCCAAACTTTTCCTCTTTTATGTTCAATGTAAATCATTCTCTATGTTTCATTCTACTGTAGCATTTTAATTAAGACCAATTTTAAGAATTAAGAATGTCAAGCATAATTATAAAACTGTTTGAGCATGTGTTTATTGGCTATACACTGATTTAATTTTTTTTTTTATCTGGGGTGTTTTATCGGTTTTTATTGGTTAAAACCAAAACTCAGATGCCCTAACTATAATGTATAGTACCACTGCTAGTACTGGAGTAGAGCCAGAAAGTGGTACACCGTCAGAATGTGGTACGCTTACCAAAACGTGACCTGTGTAAAGTCAGAAAATGGTACGCTGTCAAAAAGTGGCATGTTTGTATTTCAATGCATGTGCCAGTTTATGTACCAATTCTTTTTTTTTTAATTTTTCAATATATACATGATAGTGGTATAGCCTACAGTACAATGTGGAGCAAGAACGTATTGAATAGGCTAGTGATGTATGCTTGCTTTAAATATGCTACTGACCTTAACGCATTAAAAAAATATGCAGATTTAAGCTTAGGGAATCTATATTATTTTCAGATGTTTACATGTGATTGTGTTCCCTCATTTACACAGATTGATAGAATATAGCATAATTGTATTAAATGAGGTGTATATGCATGCTGCCTGTGTGTACTGTATACCAAGGACTCAGCACTGGATATGTTATGTTGGCTATAGCTAGATAATAAAGTTTGTTATCATGTAAATTATTATTATTATTTATTTCTTAGCAGACGCCCTTATCCAGGGCGACTTACAACTGTTACAAGATATCACATTACACATTTTACATACAATTACATTATTTTTTACACATTATTTTTACATACAATTACCCATTTATACAGTTGGGTTTTTACTGGAGCAGTCTAAGTAAAGTACCTTGCTCAAGGGTACAGCAGCAGTGTCCCACACCTGAGATTGAACCCACGACCCTCCGGTCAAGAGTCCAGAGCCCTAACCACTACTCCACACTGCTGCCCAAAATGTAAGCAATGTTAATATGTACAGTTGACCCTGGCTCTAATGGTATACGAGTGTCATTTAGAGCGACAAAGTGCCATTCGTTTTTCATCAGGGAAGGTATATTTGTAGTGGGTGTATTTCCTGACTCCCCTCACATGAGATTATGTTATAAAGGTGACTGAGGCGAGTCATCGAAATTTGACACCAAATCAAATGACTCTCCTTCTTGACCTTTTCAGGATCCTTCACTTTATGAAGCCTAACCAGCAAGGTGAACCATAAATACCAAAACACTACGAAAACACCTATATACTATTTCCATTACATACATTCATAATATACCTGATAAAGCCAAAGACAGCATCAGTTGTGAGAATTATTGTAATTGTTCAAGAGTATAGTGCTAATATTGATGAAATGTGTTACAAAAAAGGCAAAATATACTGAATATTAAAATGTTTGCACAACTATAGTATACTGTACCGCATCCCTATGATAACAAACAAACAAACAAAACCTGTGTCGCCTCCACTTGGAGAAGTGCTGGGAACTACGCTACGTCCGTTTGCAAGAAATAGGCTTAGGGATCTCCTCATCAGAATAAAAACAGCATGCCACGAATAGATAAAAGGTAATTATCATTATTTAAAATTAAAAATAAATACAAAAATAGTAATATTTTAGGCTCCTGAGTGGCACATCCAGTAAAAGCACTTGCGTAGAGTGCACGATGCGCCCTATAGTCTGGACGTCGCAAGTTCGAGTCCAGGCTATTCCTTTGCCGACCGAGGACGGGAGCTCCCAGGGGTGCGGCGCTCAATTGGCCGAGCGTCGCCCGGGGGAGGGAGGGTTAGGTCGGCCAGGGTGTCTTCAGCTCACCGCGCACCAGCGACCCCTGTAGTCTGGCCGGGCGCCTTCGGGCTTGCCTGTAAGCTGCCCGAGAGCTGCGTTGTCCTCCGACGCTGTAGCTCTTGGGTGGCTGCATGGTGAGTCCGCAGTGTGAAAAAAAGCGGTCGGCTGACGGCACACGCTTCGGAGGACAGTGTGTGTTCGTCTTCACCCTCCCGAGTCAGTGCAGGGGTGGTAGCGGTGAGCTGAGCTTAATAAAATAATTGGCCATTCCAAATTGGGAGAAAATAATAATAAAAAAAAAAAATTGGCAACGACTAAATTTAAAAAAAATAAAATAAAAAAATAGTAATATTTTCAGCAGATAATAAGTAAAATAAATAAACAATAAAAATAAACACCTTTGTTGATACCATCCAAGACATGCAGGGGCGATTTATTAACTAGCTAACACAGGCTTGTACGTGATCGGCAAAAAACAAAGATACTGCTCAGTTTTATCGTTGCCATACCTTAAAGCCTATTGAACTTAAAATAGACATCTCTTATGACAATCATTTAAAAAGTTATATCGACACCTTTTCAAATTAGATCTCCATACAAGGCTCTAATTAAAGGTACATTGCTTCGGAAGTGCTGTGATTAACGACTGCACAAATCACTACGAACAAGACACACTGTAGATCACCCACAACATCATATGTTTACAATTTTAGATAACTCATCAGTTAAAGTCACATACATTTGCTGAATTGTGAAAAAAAAAAAAAAAAAATTAAAAACAACTGTAAGGGCCAAACTCATTGTACCCCGTTCATATGGGCGCTTCCTAGTTTTCTGAGCTAAAATCATTTGTGCATGCCCGGGCAAGCACAGTACACGGCGTACCACTACACTCACTACACTCACTACAAAATAACACCGCACCTGCACACAATTTCATAACAAACATTTAACCAGTTTATCTGATTCAAGAAAAATCTTTTTTTAAAAGTACAACAAAATATATATTCTTATTACTTTGAATGCAGTCAAATCATTAGACTTACTTGACAAAAAAAGTGACAATAACATCCTGTTATTGTTTATCTCTTTGTATATGTTTGTAAATTAACAACAAACTGGGTCCACATACCAGCATAACCAGACAACGCATCATGTGTTATTGCACTGCTCCAAACAAGTAAAGGACATTCAAATATGTGTACTAATAACACAAGCACTTCCCGATACACACATTACCAGTATGCATAATAGATACAAATGTCCATGGTGACTCACCCCAGTTTGACGTATGAAGTGTGGATATAGACTGTTATGCTGAATTTTTGCATATTTCTATCTATCATGTTTGCATATTTCTATCATGGTTTTTAGGCATTGTTTCAATACAGGATTTTGGATTTACACTTAATACACTTCTCTTTAAAGTTGTATGTTATATATGTCAATTGCTATATCTGAGACCCCATTTGCTAGCAGCAGTATAAGATAACTTACTGCCACACTTATTCCTTTTGTTTTGGTTGGCTTACTTGCTTTTCTCAATCATTGCTCTTGATTGAATTTCATTTAATGCTTACATTAAGGCAGGCCAAGTTTACATAATTTCATTGACATTCATGTAATACTTGAACTTAAACATGTCTTGGAACCTTTACAACGTTTAATTGAAGTTGTAGGTATGTATTGGTGTTTAAACAGATGTAGATGTTTAATATCCCACCATTTTCCCAGAAGGCCATAATACAGCACAATACTTTCTTTCAGCGATTGTAATATAGTTGAAAATCAACTGCATATACTAAGCTTACTTTAAAAAAAAAAAAATATTATTATTTACAATAGTTATCTACTGCAGCTCTTTATTTAAAAAAAAAAAAAAAAAACATAGATTTTTTTTAAATAGTCTAAATTATTTTCATTTATCTGGAGAGCACATTAGTATCTATTCAGGGGTACCAATATATTTAACAAGAAAGGGGTCAGAGTAGGGTCAAACTTGTGCCATTCTTACCCAAAACGAACTCCAAATTGGATCTTAGTAGTGGAATTTGCTGGACAATCCTAGCATTAAACAAATAAATATTATTTTTGAGGTTGTGTTTGTCAGAAACACATTTTGTAAGGGTTTGATTAATCACAAACATATTTTCATCCATTCCACATTTAATACCTAAGCGTGGAATGCATAAAAAATAAGCATGCAGGTTTTTACGACTAAACACAACATTTGTTTAAACATAATGCAGACCAAGCCGATTTACCCAGTTACTGATGGATGTGTATTTGCAATGGTTCAGATATCTTGGCACATAAATGAACATCCAATCTAAACTATGCGGCAATCTGTCTTACTGAACAAAACAGAAACACACACACACTGCTGCATTTCCTTTCTTTTCATCTTTTGTTTTAATCCCTGGTGCACTCTGGGTGGTGAAGTCTACTCGAACAACAACATTTTCACTCTTCTCTCCCTCTCTAAAATAATGGCACTGTTGTATAAATCTCACATGCTGTTCCCAAATTAAATAGTTTCAGTGTCTTGTATGCAAAAAAAAAAAAAAAAAAGGGATACAAAAAAGGCCAGTAAACTGGTCTGCTGTGTTGAGTGGGGTATATTTTACCTACACTGAACTAGCAGTCTGCAGCTTTGAGAGGAGGTATTTTTTCCTTGACCTATTTAGAGGTCTGGTCGAATGTGATAAATGATTTATATTCATGTTAATATAATGATTGTATTGGGAAGTGAAACTGTTGTTTGAATATGTTTTTGGTGCAAAATAAAAAAATGTATAGATTAATAACTAAATTCCATGTTTTGCTTTTTTTCCCCCTAGAAAAGTTAAGCAGGCAGGCAGGTGGCAGAAGCAGTAAACTAAACCCACTGGTAACTGTGGTGGTTACGGTTCATGCTCTCCACCTCTGAAACATCTCATTTGGTTTTACACTTCACTGGAACCTGATGGTCCAGTCTTTGTATTGAAGAGGCACCTTTTTTCATTTGAATTTAACATGAGGGGACCAAAAGCTGGTGTCCACAAGGCAATATTGGGGGTTACAGATCAAAACACCACCAGGTGTGTAATTCGTTTAGCTGTTTGTGTATAGAAAACTAAATGTGCATTTGAGTCACTTACCTACCTTATTTCAGCTGCCATTTAAATAATTAAAATAGCACATAACTGCATGTTACAAATATCCTCAGGAAGAGTAAGTTTAGAGTTTTATATATCTGTATTTGGCAAATTGGGCAAACAATGAATCAAGTATATTTACAAACTAACTATTCCAAGGAATTTTACTTTTCTTTAAGAAAGAAATCTAAAGCTAGCATTTTAATTTTTTACCTTAATGCCTTGTGTCATTAATCCTTTCTTCAAAATGTAAGTCTGTGGGATAACTTTGGGGAGTAAAAATGGTTGTTTTACTGTATATCATCTGTTAAGATGAATAGGTTTCTTAACATGGAGGTAAACAATTCAAAGAATGATTGCTAGAGATGTTTTTTTAACTTCCAGGGAGGGAGGGAGTGAGGGGGGCAGTGTTCGGAACAGCATGTCATTGAGTCTCCTTTATTCACCCTCTTTATTATGCACAGTTTACACAGAACCTAGCAAGCAGTTGGAATTCTTGGAGCCAGTTGAAAGTTGAATGTTTGGTCTTAAGCACAGAAAAAAACAAAAAACAAAAAAAACAAACATGGATTTTGTTAAGGATGTTACAAAAAAAAAAAAAAAAGAAAGAAAAAAAATAACAACTTCCATAACATCAAAGTCAAAAACAGTTGTCCTGAAATCACAAAGATGCAACCTGAGTACCATAAATATTTTCTTTTGGAGAAAAAAAAAACTGATACAAATAATGTAATGAAAGACAAGCTTACTTTAACTGTTTAGCTTTCTTAATCATTTTTGTGTGTACATTTTTTTTTTTTTGTGGGTAGGCTACTATTTTTAGCTCAGTAAAATTGGGCTTTAGGCTACAGCAGTCTCCCCTTTGCTTGTGCTGGCAAGTCCAGCCCACCTCAACTGTCATCACAACACTAGATATCCACAAATAGTTTTTAGTTGATTGTATAGTTGTTTCACATCACCTGGATCACATTAATTACGATATCCATTCATTAAGAGCTGGAAGTGTGTAATGGTTTATTATAATGAAGTAGAGAGATGGCCAAGCACTATGGAATTGGGACACTATTTGTAAACTGCAAGTGGTCAGACAAGACAAGAAAAAAAGAGGCCGAAAAAAAGAACAGCAAAACATATTTTACATACTTTTTTATTCCTCTTGAAATTTCTCGAAGTTTCAAAAGATTTAATTTAAATGTGTTATATGGAAATATGGGTGCTTGCCTATGTTTACATTGACTGTATTTGTGATGCTATTTTGTACTGTTCTGTTTATTTTGCCAAAACTCTGACAAACCTGTTTCTGGTTTTAAGTTCTCCAAGCCATGAGGAAATAATAATAATAATAATAATAATAATAATAATAATAATAATAATAATAATAATAATAATATGTATGAAGCAGTCAGCAATATTTTAAATATTACATTTGACTGACATCCATGGTGAGGGTATATAATAACAGCGCCAAAAGAAAACGTTGCCTATTGCTTTGCATGGTCTTGCTGTAGCGCCCCCCATGTACTAGTCAGTAGAAATGCAGAGCTTCATTCCTGGCGCTCCTGCTCGGAGTCTCCTTTGTGTGAGATGTTGGAGACTGCAAGCAAGCAGACTCAGCTGCACTAAGTGCACGGGGCAGCCATTCCGAGAGCCCTATTTATTTTTTGTTCGTAACAAAAAAAAAAAAAAAAAAAGAAAAGATAAAAACACACACACACATCAAGAAAATGACAAAAGCATAGAGACAAAAAACAAAACACGAAAGTGCAAATATTTGTTGATACATTCTTCTGTCATATAAAAAAAACAAACACACACAAAAAAAACGTTTTTACAAGAGTAGTGCATTTGGAGAGTTTGTTGCAGACCGCAAACGGATGTGAGGCAGAGAAGGTGTTCCTCTCTATCTCTGCTTCTACGAGACTACTATTACCCCTCTTTCTAACACACACACACACACACACACCTTTCTTATTGTCTCCTGAATCACTGTGTGGAAGAAATCAAGAATACGAAAAAGGGAGTTGTTTGATGTTTTTACTGAAATGGACGTGAGATTTTATCCTCCACCACAGTCCGCTACATCAGCTTCAGATCCTCCCTGCCTGGGACCCTCGCATTGCCTGGACCCTTACTACTGCAATAAGGTGATTTTCGTGTCTTTCACTGTGTTGTTGCTTTTTGAAGGTTGTTTCACATGTTCGGAGTAAAATGCACGATGGATTGAGAGAAAGCATGGTTAACGTTGCCTTTTCTTTTTCTTTTTTTTCTTTTTTGCAATTATACTGAAAGTAATTGAAACCAACTCTGCCCTGTGAGTAAGTTTCAAGGTGCATTTATAGTTATTCGTAAATTGACAAAACTATGACTTTAATGTAATCTAAGAGATTCATAGAAATTAGATCTACCGAACAGTTTTCATAATGGATTGTTCTACTGTATGATGTGTGCATAAATTGGTACACTACGTGATGAATTAATACAGTGTGCATCACATACCCTTTGTGTCACAGTAATGCCGCTCGTGTTCCGTTGTATTATGAAGGCATGAAATAGTTTTTTATGAAATTGAAATCTGAGTTAACGCGGTTTCATTTTTCATTGAGCGTATTTTGCATACGTGCAATGTAACCTTTTTACGAGGCTGTAACAGCATCAATCCAAGAACATTTACTTTGTTAAGGTGATGTTGCAACAGCCCACCACCGCAAAGGGACCGAACAAGTTATATTTTTCTCCATGCCTTTTAAGATCAATTATTCATGTTTTGCAGTAAGTTGCTCCGTAGTTAACGGCTTCATTTAATTTAAAACACAATCAAAGTGACAGTTTCAAACGCCTGCAGACATGTCTTATTTTAATAGGTTCACAAGGTGAGAAATGTTTATAAACCTAATGCCCCGATTTTACCTTTTATACACATTATCTGGGATGTGTTGTTTATGTGTTTTACTAGTCCAGGCAACATTTGAAGCAAATGCAATAGATATCTAATTTAAAAGGACTATATTGGATATACAATAAGATCTGCATTCTATTTACACCGTCAATGCATGCACAACCCCTAAGGGAACAAAAACAAATGAGCAAAGGAAACGTGCAGCCTTTGTTTAAAATAACTTCAAATAAATAAATACATAATTGTACAGTCCAGGCATTGATCACAGTGAGACTTTGTTAAACATTGTTCTTTACAAAAGTCTTTTAACAAGACATACAGAAAGGTAAGTATAGCTTTCGAAATATTATAATGATGCACAGTGGTGTTTATACCTGTTTGCTGTAGACAATGTATCTGGTTGTTTATAGCAGCTGTGTCCTAGTCCAATTACTGATGTTTTAGAGCGGTTAAATGCACTAAAGGCAATCTGATCCCAAGCAAAAGATTTATGAATCATGCGTTCTAAGAGTGCCAAACAGCAGCTTTCCATGCAAATTAACCCCCTTTTTCAGTGGGCAAGTTCAAACAATATACTGCTTCAGTACATGGAATGACTTTCTTTCTAAAGTATTGGAAGTATGCAGGACTTGCAGGTTTAATTATGACATCTGTAAAATGTATTTTGCTCAAAGTATCTCAAAATGTGCTAAATCTGCCTGATCTGATTTAACTCCCCAATGTCTGTCTGGTTTACTAAATGTGTTATTATGTAAGTACATGTAAGTCATTGTTTTATGCATACACAACATAAGAAAGGATTACATTATTTATTTTGCAAGCAGTACAACAACTACCAATAATGTGGGTGCTTTGTTGCTTTTGTTAAGAATAACATGTATAGACTGATACTGATTCACTCATTTACTGTAGCATCACAGTTTTCTGTATACAGCACCTCCTAAAAGGGATATAAAAATTGGTGTAGAATTGAGATAAAGTCACTGTATTTTTATGTTTATGGGTTGCTGGAGTATTTGAGTTCTTGTTTTCATTGTGATACTTGGTGAAGACAATGCTGGACAATGCTTAAAAATGCTTTGCTGAGGTTGAGAAAAATGAGAGTACAGTGCAAACAAGGTTGGTTATGGCAACTGTGTGAGGCATCTCTTGTACAAACAGACAGAAATGGAAGCTATGCAGCTCAGTATGCACTAGGCAATTGAAGAAACACAGAAGAACTTGAAACAATTTTGAGAAGGTAAAAATCACCCGCTAATAAATCCAATAAAAATAAAGTAAGAATCAAGTTGTTGCATGTACATGTAAAAGTAATATAGTAATATAGTACAACCTGTAATATAGTACAAGCAGAACAGTATAAGCCAGTACAAATCTTAAAGGTATGCCTAAATACATCTTTATACATTGCAAATTGCCCAGCGTTTGTTTATGAAGCATTATCATGAAATAAGTCATTAACAATACATAAGTGCACAGCATTATGTGTCCTTTGTACAGTTCTGTTATTTTAATACACTTGCAATTATTTATAGGTAAAAGAGCATTGCATGGGTTATAGTTAGGGCTTCTGTTTTTCAGTTTTAACTGCAATACAACAAAAAAAATGAAATCGGTGTATAGCCAATAAACACTGGAAAAACACTGGAAAGTATAACTCATTTCATGTTGACTTTCCCTAAAAAAAACAAAAAACAAACTACATTTCCCAGTGCAGTTGGGCAATGTCCTTTCTTCCTGATGTGTATCTATCATTGATTCAATCTGAGTACTTTACCCACCCCAACTACTGAGTGGCAGCAAATTCCTGCATTTCTATTGGAGACTCAGCTTGCAAGATTTAAAATGAGATTACAATTAGATGGCTTGTTTGCGTGATTTAAAGCTATATTACAGTTAGATAGAATAAAACAGAATTGCATATTGTGGCGAAATGTAAAAAAAATGCCTAGACACACAAACACCCCAGAAGAATGTGCCCGTGACAGTAAGGATTTAGTTGAGGAAGACATCAAAGGAAAGAAGGTATAACAAGTGTGCAAGTACTGTTGAGTTACTATACATATTGTAAACGAAAAAAAAAAAAAAAACGCCCAAGCAGTTTGGAAAGTAACTGAAAACAATAATTTCATACAGTATATAAAAAGCAAAAGCCCCGAAAAAACCTGATTTACATAAAACTTGAAAATAGCTAAAAATAAGCAATGAAAAATGAAATGAATAAAGACAGAAAAACACAGCCCTAGATGTAATTAATAGATAATCACTGTTTATATGTACAATTAAACATTCTGTGGAATCAAAAGCTAATTCTTGACATAATAAAGTCAAGAATTAGCTAACATATTTCTAACATATTTCTCAACTCAAGTCTTAAATATTCTATAACCCTGACAAAAATGTACTTCAGACAAAAAAAAAAAAGGCATGTAGAGTTGTAAATAATTAGGGCCTTTTAACACAGCTATTTCCTACTTGTATTTCACATGCAGGCAATATTTTTTTTTAAATTAATTTACCAGTTCCTTTAGCATTTGAAATATATAATTTAAGGACATTTAACATTCCGGTGCTATTTTGTTTTCTAAGCTTTCAGACCATGACCTTTTAAAGTTACATCTTTCTTTTTCTTCTATTTATGCCTGAACATGACCTTTATTGGAGTTGAATTTCATTCCTAAATTAAGTTTTTGGATGCGATTCTTTCCCTAAACAAATAACATTTGCTGCAGTTAAGATTTGAGTTGTGAGGCCCATAAGATGTTAAGATTAACTTTTAGTTTCAATTGGGATTCACATATGGTGGTGGTTATAGTAATGTTAAAAAATGTGATCTATATAAGCCAACATTGTGCTTAAAGTTTGTAACATCCTTGCAACCTCATTAACACTATGAAATGCTCTTGGTCATGTATAAACTTCACATCTTGCACCTAGAAGATCCAGACTTGCGCTGTATTTAAATAGAAAATAATATTACTCCTGATCCGCTGATAGTGTTAAAATGCTCTGGAGCTCATTCAAATGCTCATGCCATGGACTACAATCTACTGTGACTTGTTTGACTGGATAGTATCATTTATTATATAATATAATCTAAATCAATTGTTATAAAAACTGAGAAACTAAACTCCAACACAATTACACAATTCTCTTCCGCGTTTTTTTCTTTTTTAAATAATACAAATATAAGCACTTGTGTACTGCTATTCATAAATGTGGCTGTATTGTTCAATTTGTTTTTCTTTAAAGTAAACAGTTCTTTGACATAGTCTGGCTGTGTATTTCCAGCATCTTTCAAAATAGGGGGATTTTTTTAAACATATTTCTCAATTCAGTTTTAAATAAATGGTGTGGTTTATTAAAAAACAAATAAAGCTACAGCTCAGTATAGCACTAGCATGTGCTCTGGGATTGGTCTATATTGTCTCAGAGTGCAGAAAAAAAGAGCAGGATAGTTTGAGTAAAGTTAAATGCAGCATGGTGTTGCATAGATACAGACTGAGCTCTTAATCATAAATAAAACCTGTGCACCATGGAGGGCTAATATCAAAGCTAATTATTTATTTTATGTTAGACTTTCTCCTGGGACATAACAAAAAAAAAAAAGATATTCTTAATGGAGTTTCAGTGCTTTCAGTTATTAAAGCTAATGAGAGAATACTTTCTTCATAGGAATGAGCTGTTAAAACTCAATATGCCTTTGTATTAGTTAAGGTTAAGGCCTGATGCCAAGAATCCCCAGGGTTTCCAGGTTTAAAATATGTTCTTGATTGATATTAGAAACTAGCGACAGAGGCACTTCCACTTTGTAGCCCCTGGGAGAATTTCTGTTGCCACTAACTAGGGGGATGTCTTATTGTGGCCTCCGTAGACCTCACTGTAGAAGTAAAACCTGATACTACATGGTTGACTCGAAGAATCACAAGTTTTGGTTGAACTTTGTGTTTTCTACTTTAGTTTGAAAATCCCTCAAATAATTTGGAAAGTAAGTATTTTTTATACCACACAACAAGCTCTGATACATTTAAGAACTTAGAAATAAGAGCCATAGACAGTTATAGCAACTATTTTACCCACATTAATAAGTTTTGTTTTTATTAAGCAAACATTTAAAAATGTCATTTTTTATAAACCACCTTGTCAAGACTGGTGACAATTTCAGAACCTTTGAATAAGCTACTGCTCTGCTCTTCACTAAAAAAAAAAAAAAGTTATTTATCAGAGCCACACACTCAAAAAGGACTGATTAATGAAAATATGCAATCCATTTTAAATCAATAAGTATTCATTTATTAAGTATTGAAACTAGAGGATTTATATACTGTATGCTTAAATATATCTTTATATGTTGCAAATTGCCCAGCATTTTGTTTAAGAAGCATTAATGCATAAATCCTTCATGCAGTTTATGAAGCATGAAGGATTTATGAGTTGTCTTTAATAAAGTCTATTGTAATATAATGTTACTTGTTAATATTGTTTTCCACTACCTCAAAGTCTGTTTAACATGTTTTGTAATCTGAGTTTTAATGCACACTAAGTTTGAACACAATTTACACTAACTGCTTGAGAAATAAGGAGCCGTTTGCTTTGAACAATTCAACTAAACTCCCCTGTTGGCTATAAAAAAACGATTATATTAAGTTGGTGGCACAGGTTTAGGTACAGCTGCTGTGTGTTAATGATACATCATCACCTCCCTGATAGACACAGCAAATGTCAGCTCTGGAATGACCCTATGAGCATTTCAATAAGCTAATCTTATTCCAAATTACATATCACCTTGGAAACCTTGGTATTTGAGGGCATTTCTTGGCAAGCAGATACCACCCTCAGTAGTATGTTTGTTAAGGCTGGCAGTTAAAATAACTTAGTATGTATTTTGAAGGATTTTAAGCAGACCCAGACACCAGAATTTAATTTTATAGGCACTTGGGTGCCATTTTTATTGTTTACAGAAAATAAAACAAAACTTAACTCAGTTTTGGAGCGCTAACTAAACTTTTCTTCACTTTTCTAACTACAAATCGAACGGCCAAGCCGTTTACCGATTACACAAAACAATTTTTAAACACCCACAAACAAAAGGGTTTACACACCACCTTTTTGAAAAACACACTGCCTCTCTTCACATACACTGGAAACTGCCTTGAACACATTTTTTTGTTTCTGTTTAAATACCTGCCTGCTTATTACAGGCAGGTGAGACTAATTGAACTAAAAACAATTAAACAGATGATCAGTTGGAAAAAATCATTGCAGCTGTGGCTGTACAAACACAGCCACACCCATATTTCTCTGGCAGGGACAGAAATTAACCCTATCCCTGCCAAACCCCAACACATTCCTTCCAGGCAGGGATCCACCCTGCCACAGTATGGAACCTCAAAGCCTATGTTTCATTTCTCTGTTCCCATTTTTATCAGAATGTAATAATGCTCAGTTCAGCTAACCTATAACTGGGATGTGACTTCTAAAATGGCAAGAAAAAAATACATGATTAAAAATATATTAATATTGTGAACTTCAGATTTAAAATGCATAGCTTCAGTTATAAATTTTATGTACTGCTTGAATGAATATGGCAAGTGCACTTTGAATACTGTTTGCTCATAGCAACATTAAACCATTAAATGTTTGTAAAATAATCAGATGATCTCCAATAGAGAAAACACTACAGAATAATTTTTAACATCACAGTCATGCAAGTTCTGTAACAAAAATGGATTGATGCAAGGGTTCTCAACCTTTTCTGAATCACGTTCCATCTTAGAATGTTTTTTTTTTTGTAACCCCCCCACCACAATTTTAAATCACATATCAGAAATCAACCAAGTATTTGCCAGTACTGGAATATGTATTGAAGTATTTCCCAAAATTCCAGTACATCTTATCCTGTGTACACTAGTTTCTCTGAAGAAAATATTAGAACAAACTTTGTTTCTCTGGCTACACGTTTGTGTTTAATAAATAGCCTGTCATTAGCCAGTACATCACCACAGACAACACACGGAGGACGAGGCTCATCTGAACTGCCAGCAAAGGTAAATCCAATTTCCAAGCAATTTTCTTGATCCATTTTATGTATTACACAAGGGTACAGTGCGACACGAACAGAATTGTCACTGATATATATATATATATATATATATATATATACACACACACACGGAAATAGTGCATTACTATAATCATGAAACATTTGCAAGACAGCTGAGGATGCTTTGTCGATCACTTTGAATCCTGTCATCAAGTTACTCGCAATTAACTAAGTTGGCTTAATACCTAAAATACATGATTTTCTGCTCACCCACTGTATGGTGACACCTAGACCACTGGACACTAGCCGTTTGGTACTCTGTCTTGTTTTTTCACTTACAAAAGTTAGTACACTGGGTGAATGTTTTAAACATTTCTTAATCAAATTCAAATATCATTACAATTAACATTAAACATGTGGCCAGCCCTTTTGTGAATTCTAACTGGAAGTGTATCATTCATTAAGTACTTTGCATCTATTAGGCACATAGCTGTTTCTAATGACTACTGTACCATCATATTTTAGGTTTTCACAAATTTTAGGAACCTAAATTACCAAGTCAAATTCTCAAACACCCGTTTTAAGTTAGTTAAAATATGAAAACAAATAATAAAAGCCTGTATTGTTATTTGTTAATCAGTTAATTGAGCACTCAAATCCGATTCACAAAATCATATTAGGGATGGGACGAATACATCGGTTCTGAATAATTTTCCTTTAAGGTCTCACTGAACTGACACATTTCAAATGAAAGCCGGTTTAAATTGGAAAATCACACAATTAGGTTGTGCTGTGTGTTTCACGGGGTGGAACTAGGCCATCTGCTGTGATGATTTAAGACATGAAGTTAGTAACGTATAACATATGAAGAGAGGTTCTGACCTTCAAAGGTCCTACGCATATAAAGAGGGGCTCCGTCATTGAGGAGACCCGACAAACAGGAGGGGGGTCACCGTCTCTGAGAAGACCCGACAAACGAAGAGGCTCGCGAATCAGAAAGAAAAACATTGATTAGTATTATTAACATGAAAAATGGTTCCGACTCTTCAATGGCCCAACAAATGCAGTAGGTGGGTTCCGTCGCTGAGGAGACCCGACAAACAGGAGGGGGGCCACCGTCTTTGAGGTGACCCGACATACAAAGAGGGGCACTGTCTTTGAGGTTACCCAACATACGAAGAGGCTTGCGAACTGGAAAGAAAACAAAGTTAGTAGATGTTAGAAAATATAGAGCAGCGGGGTGTTCCGCCTCTTTCAAAAGCCCAACATTATAGAAGGGGGTTCCGTCGCTAAGGAGACTCGACAAACAGGAGAGGGGTCACCGTCTTTGAGGAGACCCGACAAACAAGAGGGGTTCCGCCGCTTGGGGCCCTCACATAAATAGAGGCATCAGTACCTGAAAGAGAAGAAGACAAGAAATTATGCATGCTAAAGGAGGGGTTTGGCCGGGGGTCCCCTCTGACTCACGGAGAACCCTCCTCTATGAGGTAAATGAAGCAATGCTTAACAAAGGGTTGGAGAAAGTGGAATCACTAAACCCCCAGAGGAGACCGATGCAAAGGCGGTTTGAGATTCTAGAGGAGGAGACGGGAGGAGGAGGAAACAAAAAACACAAGACAACTAGATGGAAGTGACTGAGGTTTAAATAGAATAGATTTAATTAGTGGAAGAAGATGATAGGGCACACGGGCCTAGTACCTCCCCCCGAACCACACATAAGGTTAACATATAATCTCCAAAGTGCTTTCAATCAAAAACACATTGCCGCCTTTTAATCTGTAGACAGGCGAGTTTCAGAACCGACATTTAATTTGAACATGGTGATGCTCTTATATTACGTCATTAGGTTCTGCAGAGTGCTTTCAATTCAAAGGGAGTTGTCGGCTTTTAACTGGCCAATTATCATCATGTATGTTTTGCCTCATCTCAATTTAAAACTTTTAAACCTCAACATCAATAGATCGAAGAATAGAAACGAGGGATTTTTTTTTAAAACCCTACCTACCCTACACAAGACATATAAAAGGGGACATACTTTTTTTTAAATTTTTTTTATGAAGTCTTCATGTAATGTATTATGAAGCTAAGGAACAAAATCTGGGCAAAGGGACCGAGAGTACAAACAGAGGGGATTTGCAATAAATCATGCACCACACTGTAGGTTATTCAGTGTTTGTTAAACTGTATTTTTTAGGATTGTTTTTTGTACTGTGGGTGTGCAGTATATAACTTTATTTATTTTTTAGTTTGTCAAGAGTTAGTGTGACTCATTTGACTTGAGGTACTAAATCAAAGGAAAATGAACTGGCTAGAGTGTTTTCAGTTCAGAGATTACAAAAAAAGTTACCTACTACATACCCTGCTGAGTAAAAATCCCAGTGTTTGAAAGATAATCATTATTGTTTAAAACTGATGTCTGATAACATTTTAGTGAAGTTACTTGGCTGTGGAAATTTAAACATGCAATTTAAAAAAAATAACCTTTAGTGCATGGTTTGTAAATGCAAATGTACCTACATTTGCATATAATTGCACTGGATTGATTACAAAGTTAATAAATATAACTTCGAGAATTTCTTGTATCATATCAAACACTGTATCATATTGCAGTTAGGAACATAACTCATATTTAAATAATTGAGCCCATAGAAATGACATTTAACTCAGCAGTGTGGAGTAGTGGTTAGGGCTCTGGACTCTTGACTGGAAGGTCGTGGGTTCAATCCCAGGTGGGGGACATTGCTGCTGTACCCTTGAGCAAGGTACTTTACCTAGATTGCTCCAGTAAAAACCCAACTGTATAAATGGGTAATTGTATGTAAAAATAATGTGATATCTTGTAACAATTGTAAGTCGCCCTGGATAAGGGTGTCTGCTAAGAAATAAATAATAATGATATTTGTAAGTTTGGTTTTGTCAATAAAATCCTAAAAGATGGCTTTAGTTGTTAAAAAACATATGTTTAGACGTATCCAATGTGATATCCGTAGCATAATGAATAGTAGCCCTTATTTTAGTAGGTGCATCACACAAAGGCTCAAGTAGCCCGGCACAGAGATTTCTGCTTGCATTTTTAAATAAAAAAGATCAACTTATGTGAGGCAAATATGTGATTCATGGATTCAGACTGCAAGGACCAAATAGATGTAATGACAAGAGACTATTTAGAACTACTGGTGTCTATTGTTGATGCCAATACAGAAATAAGCAATCTGTGAAGCGCTTTGGGATGCCTTGGCATGAGAGGTGCTATATAAAATACATTTGATTTGATTTGAACCCAAAAGGTTGAAATTTACTAAACTTTGTGAAAAGGGTTTTTCTGGTTTACACACTTTTTTTGGTCACTTTAATACTTTACCCTTAGATTACAAACACGTAGGTCTGTTAACAATACAGTTGCACTGCAGGAGAAAATAAATGACGTAGGAATTATTTTTTTGTGAGGTTTCTGTGGTCTATTTAGAAGGCTGTTTGATCTTTTGATTGCCAAATAAGTTGCAAATAACAAGAGAAATAAGAAACATCGAGATGAAACGCCATTTGTTTAGTTTCCTTATGAAGGAGCGCTATAATAGAACAGTTATCTGAGTTTATTTTTAAAGTACATGTGTATAAAGGAGCCTAATGTAAAGAACCGTTTAGCTGTGTCTATTACACATTGCCATATATTGTTCATTACACTTCACAAATTACAACAGAATTTGACAGAAAGTTTTACCTCACTGTCTTTTACCGCACAGTTTACATGAGTTTGACAGGATAACTGACAATCCATTGATGTTTTGAAGTGCCAAGTGTTTCAACAGCTGCTCGCGAGTGAATGGGGAATGATGATACATCTGTATTGTTAGATGCAGGGACAATGTTATGTTTTTAATGCAGTAAAAAAAAGTATAATTCCTTAGTAACAAAGCAAGTCTTTTAGATTATTAATTTTCAAAACAGAGCTTAGATTTCAGACTGATGTGAACCACGGTGACACCAGTATGATGGTTAGAAAATCAATAGGACTACTCTGAACTTGGAATTATGCCATATTTGTGCCCACAAAAGATCTGACAGAAAACAAAATGTAGGGAGATATGTTTGAAAAGAAAAAGTGAGATGCATATTAATTTATTGTTAATGGGAGTTAAGATGAAAGGTGTAGCACTAAAAATTAAATGTAAGCATGATGTATTTATTCTATACCGAGTTTGTGAAAGGCACAGTTAATGCATTTACAGAATATTTTTGTTTGTTAATAAATGCTCCTTTCTTGAATTGAATGGCTGTTGGCTTGATATTGGCTCTCACAGTCCACCACAGGAGTGCCCAATATTCACTCTTTTTATTGTACTTTAACCAGCTGTGTCTCTTTCACTGTTTTCAATTCATTAGCAAGGGTGATTTGTCAGTCTGCTAATAGTCACTGAAAGACAAGAAAGCTTACTGTATGTCAGGGGCAAATCATATTTTCATCAGTTGCAGTATTCCTTTAGCTGCTGTTTTTTTCCACTTTTGCTTTTGCCACAGTTGCATAGTTTGATTTATTACACCTCTGCATGTATGAGCAACACCGGATACAATTCATAATTCTTATCTAGCAGGTGTTTTCTCCTCCTAGAATATTAAATTATGTATTGCATTAGTATTATAGTTGCAGTTGTAAATTTGACTGCAGGAAATCTTAACCAAACATTTTGTTCTTTATACAATCCTGATAGAGTAAAGTCACATGATAAAGAGGTCTAATACATCAGAGATATATTAGACCTATATATACACTACCGGTCAAAAGTTTTAGAACACCTCCATTTTTCCAGTTTTTATTGAAATTTGCGCAGTTTAATGTCACAATGTACTCTGAAATTAAAGCATAGAACAAATAAACAATTGGAGATAAAAAAGAAATCATGGAATCGTTATGTTTAACAAAATTTAATCTAAATTTTTGACTCATCAAAGTAGCCACCTTTTGCAGATATAACAGCCGAACACACTTGTGGCATTCTTTCTACAATGGAAATCAAATATTGTTCGGAAAGTTCTTCCCAACACTGCTGCAGAAGTTCCCACAAATGTGTTGCACTTGTAGGTTGCTTTGCTTTCACCCGTCTGTCCAGTTCATCCCAAACCAGCTCGATGGGGTTTAAGTCTGGAGACTGTGCTGGCCATTCCATGATTTGAAGCCTACCGTCTTGTTCTTTTCTTCTAAGGTAGTTCTGACATAGCCTGGAGGTATGTTTTGGGTCATTATCTTGCTGTAGGATGAACCCTGACCAACTAGGCGTATACCAGAGGGTATTGCATGGCGCTGCAAAATGCTGTGGTAGCTGTTTTGGTTCAGGGTGCCACTCACTCTGTGCAAGTCGCCGACTCTGGATCCAGCAAAGAGCCCCAGACCATCACGCTTCCTCCTCCATGTTTGACAGTTGGTGTCACACGAGGAACCATCCTTTCGCCTACTCGATGGCGTACAAAAACCCTGCGTGATGAACCGAAGATTTCAAATTTTGATTCATCGGTCCATAAGACCTTCTTCCAGTCTTCAGTAGTCCACTGGCGGTGCTTCATGGCCCAGGCAAGCCTCTTTTTCTTATTTTGCCATCTTAGCAATGGCTTTCTTACTGCCACTCGACCTGTCAAACCTGCAGCTCGAAGTCTTCTCTTCACAGACTTGCTTACTTCGACCAGTGTTAAGCTGTGCTTGAAGCTGTTGTCCTGTGAGCCGCCTATCACGCAAGCTGTTGACTCTCAGAAACTTGTCTTCTGATTCTGTTGTGGCTTTGGGTCTGCCAGACCTCTTCCTGTCAGAGTTTCCTCCAGTTTCCAAGTGCCTTTTGATGGTGTAGGAAACTACTCACTGACACCTTGGCTTTCTTTGCAATTTCTCTAAAGGAAAGACCTACACTTTTAAGGGTTATAATGGTCTGTCTGTCTTCCTTTGTTAATTGCCTTTTTCTTGCCATTATGATAGCAATATACTACTTCCTGCAGTACAATACTGTCCAAATAATGCTTGAGGGTGTAGTAACACAGTCTGTTCCAACACTGCTTTTATACAGACAGAGGGTTTGTAAGTAATCAACAAAAGTTGGGACACCTGTAGGAATTGTTAGCATCAACTTTCAAGGCTTAATTTACTTCCATTGCTGCAGAACAGCTGTAAGTTGTTAACCCATTACTTGTTCCCTGAAAAAGGCCTTTTTGTAGAACTCTGAAATGTACATTATTTTTCAGTTTTTGGTAACCTAAACTTTTTTTTTAACCTCTGGCAGTTTACCGCTTACCTTTGTACCATTTCAGGTTATTCACTGGACTAGAACTGCTTAAATTTCAATAAAAACTGGAAAAATGGGGGTGTTCTAAAACTTTTGACCGGTAGTGTGTATGTGTGTGTATATATATATATATATATATAAATGTTGAAAACTATTCCAGTAGGCTGTTATTCTGTCCCAGATTTTAGAATACTTAACATCTGGTTTCATAGACCCCCGATTTAGCACTAGTCTTGGACTACCTTACCTACAGTAAGATAACATTAGGTAGCCCAAAATTAGTGCCAAACAAGGTCTGTTAAACAATTAATAAGTAGTTTTTTTGGGGGGATGATTTGAAGTCCAATCTAGCTATTGGTTCTTGAGTGGTTGTTTTTTTAATGCATCATATACTTTGCTTTAGAGCTGTAGGAAGATTTTAACAAATTACAAACTTCATGCAGGCAATTTTTTATGTGAATATCCCCTTACATAAGCAGTCATTTGTGCTTCCTGGGTCATAGTGCTTACAAACATTGACAATCCAGAAAGTGGGAAAGGGTCATTGCTTACAGCCACGCTCTCCTTCATAGTATGTGTATTAACAGCATGGATGACCTGTGGAAAAGAGCAGCATGCTTTGGGTCAGGCCGATAATGGCGGCGCTACAAGCTAATAATAAATTGTGTTCAGTGTTTACGATCTTGAAGAAATATGTGGTATGTGCCTTCCCTTTCTAAAACCTATGTTACTTGTTTTTGAAAAGTTAACTTTATTTTTCCACCCTACGGCTTGTCGAAATGGAAACTGATACTATATTAACGGGCCTACTGTTTTTCCGACTGACTTCAGCTTTAATAGTATCTAGGTTATTTTATGTATTTAATCAGACAAGAAAACAGATTACACATCTTTGAACAATTAAACAAAATAACATGTGTCCAGTTTGACAAAGCAGCCTGACAGCTAAACTTACAAATGTCATTTCATTATTACAGTATTGCATGTGTTGTCTTTCTTCCAAAAAATTAAGTTCCTCATATTTAATGGCTTTTTTTCTCAATATCATGTGTTACACAATCTGTTAGCTTCATATGTACAACACTGACACATTTCCAGTATTAATCATATGCCAAAAAAATTAATAAATAAATATTCTGAGCATAATGATTTCTTAGAAACCAAAACCTAATTGCAGTAAAATTCCTTCAAGCTGGTAACAAAAGCTGTTACTGTTTAAGTTCCTGTTCAGCAGTTAGTTGGTACGGTTCAGTGAGTGCTGTCAAAAAGGCTTTTCTTCTGATTGACAACCCCACAGGAACGGGAATGGAGATTTTAATTGCATATCATGTGTGCATATCAGAGGAGATGGATTCACTGACTCTCCCTGCAATTCATTAATGCTTAACTCCATTTCTCCACAGGTCACCCATGCAACAACAACATGTATTCACTTTTTTTTTTTTTAAAGAAAGTATTTTGGAGGTGCTAGTGGGGTATCTTTTTAGTGAGACATTTCTCAGTTTGACAGAGCAGCTAAATAATTTATAAACGGATTGTTTTATTAGCATGGAAAACATGTGCAGGAAGAAATATCAGAGTGAAGTGTAAACACACTGGTAGCATTTCAGTCAATGACAGGGTCTGGTTTTAGGCAGCATATTTTGATTACTGGCTCTCGTAGATAGTTTAACATATTTAATCCAATGAGGAGGGGCGTTATTTCATTATTAGTTATACTGACTGTAAATGAAAAACATGAGAGTAAGGGGTGAGTAAACAACATTAGGGAATTAGTGGTTTTACTGTCAGTACTAAAATATATTTCAGTGGGTTGTGCTTTAATGGAGCAACAGTTGAATTATTTTAAACAATGAGTAAAAAAGGATGCTAATATAAATACATAAATATGTACATATATTTTACTGTACTGAAGTACTAAAAACAGAAACTTAGTAATACAGCTACTAAGTTTCTTTTTACTTTCTCTAGTTTTATTACTGATTTTCTCAGTTACTGTAAAATTATGATTGTGTGCTTTTAAGTTTTGATTGTCGTTATGATTTACACATTTAGGCTGAACAGTTCTGTATCATCAATACTTACTCATTCTTTATGTATTTAAATATAGTAACCACAGTAAGAATTCTAGTGAGAATCACACAGCATCTTTTTTTATAACATCTATTCATTCTTTAAACGAATATGTTATGGTATTAGACCACAATTACACCTTCACAAATGCTGTGGTGTGTGAAATGGAATAAACTCTGCAGGCTCTTATTGCATTGTACATACTCCATTTGCACAGGACTGCTGATGGCTGTCAGCATCTATTCCCCGGCACAATCAGCCATTCTTAGCAGATTTTGTTTAAACATAGTTTGCTCTAAGATTTCCTCATGTTTAAACATTTATCATACTGAGTTAGGATCTGTGCTTGTAGATTTCTATTTTTAAGCTCATTTTTTTTACAAAACATCATCCCAGTATTCCAAACAAGACAGAGTTAACATATCCTGACAGTTTAATGTACAGGACACCCCCATCTGAATTTTTCATTTTTACTGATTCAGACACATGGTAGAATGAACACTAGAGACACAGGCCACTGCCCTTTAAGTGATGTGCAGTGGCACTGCCTTCACTTGTATAAGTAAGTCCTTACATTATTGCACAATTACAAATTTAGTCGATATTGACTGAAAAAATAGGAAAGTAATTTTGTTATTAAAAGAAGGAATGTGTGTTAGGTTGCAGAAAGAAATAAAATATGCAAGTTTAGCTAAATTGTAACACTAATTATGTTTCTATGCTTAACCAGTAGTTTATTTGTGGGCAACGCAGAAGACTAAATATATTCTTACTACTAGAGGTGCAATCGGCATCCTAATTTCGTATTCGATTATCGTATAGACGTACAGACAACGATAATCGATGCATTAATGTTTCATTTTTCAAAATAAACAAACGTTAGGGTTTTTTTAACATAAGATCTAATAACTAAAAACACAGTTGTGCATAATAGTTAAACAAAAAAGCACGACTTTCATTCAAATTAGAACACTTCCGATTATAAAAAAGAAATACAAAGCCAAAGGACTCCTGTTTAACAACTGAAAAGAATATGCGTGCGTCCGCATCAGATTAACATTGTAATAATAATAAAACATAATATATTTTAAACAGAAATAATTTCTGAACTAAGGTTGTTCAATATTGTTTAAATTTTATGTCCAAAAGCAAAGCATTTGAATTAATCTCACAAACCCTGACTAACTATCATACTAAATTTTGCTTCTTTTTCTATAATATTGCCATATAATCCAAACACAACATGCTTTGAAACAAAAGTTAATTGGTAGATTTAACAGATAAAAACTAAACAAAACCGTGTTGCCTTAATTTTTAAATAATAATAATAATAATAATAATAATAATAATAATAATAATAATAATAAAAAGTGAATACCTGGCCTACTTCTGATTTGTCTTATCCAACGCGTAATGTAGACTTGAAGTGTGTATCCTAGCAACGCACAAATCTACCGTACTAGAACTAGAAGCAGCGCACTCACACGGAGACTTTAAAACTGGGTACTAATTTGATGCATCGATTCATCAAAATGTAATCGAAGCTTGGTAAAATTTAAGGGCAGATGATCAATAATCGATGCATCAATTAATTGTTGCACCCCTAATTCTTACAAATTATAGCGGCTCCTGTATGTGTGTGTGTGTTAGTTAATGTCATTCTTTGTGGGAATACCAAAGTGATGTACATTTATATGGTATACTATACACAATTAATTTCATGTTCCAGAGGTATACAAGATTTTACGACCAGTTGTGTATTGGGTAAGCAGAACAGTTAACAGTGCAATTATGGTAAATTTAAATATTTGGCATACAAATCCCATGGCCCAAATCCTGATTTGATCTGGAATAAGATTATCTCAGGAACATAAATGGCTTTCTTTCCTGGCCTCTCTGTCAGCTAATCTTGTCTGGTAGCCACTGAAGCTAAAGATCAACTCATTAAGTAGCTGAACATAATGATCAGAAAATCTGTACATGCATGTATGCTGCTTTGGCTTGGGGAGTGCGTTTTTTTTATCACTGATAGTTTGGAAATACTGGCTCAGATCAGTGATTGCAATTCATGCAATACATTGCTTATTTTTGCTCTTAATTGTCTGTCTGGTTAGACTTCTTATATACTATTTTAAAACGGTTTAAAACGGTTATGTGAACCAAAAACATAATGAAGACATAATGATGTATTTAAATTCCTGCTGTAAAACATTTCCATTCATCCATTTAGTCATAATCAGGAACAGCCTTACAAATACAGTATAAACCAATCCCTCAGTATTTAATGTGTGTCAGTTTAACAGGCTTCAACAGATATTTTAAGTAAGAGCATTATTGTGTTTGGTATGAGCTGCCTTAGAAGAGTCAACAAGCAGATTCATCACAGTCCATTGTAGCGTACACTGAAAAGTAATTTGCTTAAACTGAAAGTGATTTTCTGTTGCAATCCTGCACTTCACGTAAATGAAATAACATCTTTAGATCTTCTTTTATAAATACCAGTTTCGTGGTTTAATTCAACAGGAATGTATTACTTTAGCTATTGTTAATTGATCATCAGGAATACATAACTGGCTTCATGGCAGCTTGATGTCTAAATGTGTAGCTGTCTGTCTCATAAAGGAGAATTACCACTAAATGCCGTGCTCAGACTCACTGTATTGACCCTGTCCAAGTAAAGCTCTAATTGACTAAGTGGTCTCAGTGAAATATTTCTGGTACTGATATATACAGCCTCCCTCCCACTTTATAGTTCTTTATTATGACATTATGGGACAAATGGGAGGCCATACTTTCTTATAACTGGGCAGCAGTGTAGAGTAGTGGTTAGGGCTTTGGATTCTTGACCGGAGGGTTGTGGGTTCAAACTCAGGTGGGGGACACTGCTGCTGTACCATTGAGCAAGGTTCTTTTACCTAGATTGCTCCAGTAAAAACCCAACTGTATAAATGGGTAACTATGTAAAAATAATGTGACATCTTGTAACAATTGTAAGTCGTCCAGGATAAGGGTGTCTGCTAAGAAATAAATAATAATAACTGAGTGTGGTTCAAATTGTACTGAATAATAACAATTCATTACTGGAGGTGCCTATCCATCCATTTTTCTATATACTCTATCACACTTATATTTTTACCTGTAACATGACAACGGAATCCAATTGTCATAATGCTTTACAAGGTACATTACTTTACATAATTGATTAATAGTGTTAGAATCTAGGCCATGTCCCTCCCAGAGTTTTTCACAGTACTAACATCTGATTAAAATCTTGGGAACTGAAATTAAACTTTCCATGGAAAGTTATATAAAAAAAAAAAAAACACACCAATATTCTGATCTACTGTTTTTTTAATAGTGATACCAGAATTGATTGCATTATTCAATACAAAAATACATTTAACAAAAATGAATAAGCATGTGTTTCTTTGTAAGTTTTACAATAAGCTGAATTTTAAGAAAACAGCATTTATGCAGCGACAAGTACAATGTTTAATTACTGAGGAAGTCCATTTGACAAATTGTTTCATTTTGTTATGAATTTGGTCTCTGTGTCACACTGTTAGGACAGTATTACATAATGCAATCAGATTTGCTTTAATGTGGTTAGAGGCTGCATTTTTGTTTTTTGGTATGTGGAATATTCTTTAGAGGTCTGAAGTGGAATGCAACAATTTGTTTGCTTATGGAATGGATGATATTCAAAGGAGTTTTAGATTATTCACAGTAATGAAATATTTGAAATAATGCTCACAAATAAAAATAGTCAGAAACACAATTTTGCAAGAACAACACTTTCTTTGTAGTTTCAATGCCTCATGCAATTTTAATGCTACAGGCAGTCTGTAGGTGAGTTGTTAATAGCCCATTACTTGTTCTTTTATTCAGAATGCACTTGGGTATTTAAAAAGGCACCTGCCAGTCTGAGTGTGCTTGAGTCGACCACTGTCCTATCGATACATGTATGATCACATTTCAACTTCATCTGGCAGGTGGGCACTGCATCTTTTCTTGTGAAACATAATCAGTTGTGACATTGCACAATTAGATCCTGGCTGTTTATTATCTGTTGAAATCAAAAACCATAACTGGGAAACCATGTGGCAAGTCCATTGGAGCAGTTTACATGCATACTTGAGGCAGGGGAGTGGAGGTGGCAGCTCTGCTGGTATTGTATAATGACGTAGTTGTTGAAAAGCCACTTAAGAAATGTATGTGCAACAGCTGGTTATATCATTTAGATTCCTAACTACAGTACATCTTCAGTAATTAGCTGTCCTTCTTTCTTTTCAGTTGATATTTGCCTGCTTCTGAATTGTGTAGTTTAGGTCATGCCTGAGACTAACTGCTGGTTATACACAAATATCTGCAATTACTGTGTCTGTATTCCATGCTATTACCCTGGCCTAGGTGCCACAATGTGTATTCTCTTGAAAATGAGCACGTCTCTATTCAGAAGGTTAAAAACTGTTCACTGATTTATATAGTAGGTGAAATTATTTTGTTGATCTCTGTGCTAAATCCCACATACTGTACTGGTAACATTCCAATTCTGTTTGCCATGTTTTTGGCAAGTGAATTGGCATTCTCGGTTCCATCTGGTGAAAGAAACAGATATGAATGACTATTAAATTTGTTAAATCTGTTATAGCATTTGGTGATGCATTTCAGTCCCTTGCTGTTTTGACAGTCCATGCTCAGCTATCCCACATGAGTAGAAAAGGCAGCTACTGCATTTATATTCACTTATGCTGTTTAAATTAACGTAAAATCCCATATCCTTACTAGAAACGTTTTCATTTTGAAGGGTTGAAGGGTTGCGGACAATTTCTCAATCCACGGTTTGAAAACAGAGATGTATTTAACCAACCAGATATTAACCAGATGTCATGTTTTAAAAGCAAATATGCATATGTGTTTCTTTCAAAACTCCACTAACTGTGTTTGGGCATTTGTTCTGAGTTTCTGTTCAGTTTATGTTGTGAATGTAAGACCTGTTTCCCATGACCTATTTTTCCCTGTTATTAATACCTGTTCTTTCTATCCTTGTCAGGTCATGTATGTATGTTACTGTCATAGCTTTTTAAAATGCTAATAATATGCTTTACCTATAGATCGTATGTTTCTTCTAGGTATGTGGTTCTAACTTTAATCAGTGGTTCCCAGTTCTGCAATTATAGATGTTTGGCCTCCTTTTAAAGCTTCACAATCTTGTAAGCAAGTTATGTTGTAGGATGCCAGGGAAGGAAATGATGTTATGGAGTTGACTAACCAGGTGTTGTTCAATACTGGGCCCAGGTGTCAAAAGAGGCTGTTTAGCTTAACCCATTGTACCCTGGACCCCTCAGAAGTTGTAATGGGAGTTGCATCTTTCAGTTTAATGCTTCATTTTGAATGATGTGGACCTAAATTAAACTGAGCAGTTTTTTCTTTTTTGTAATTCTACTGAAGATTTATATAAATACTACCATGCTAGTAATATATCAAAGTATACATTATATTTTACAAATCATATGTACTATTTTTGTAATAAGTGTGTGAGATGTGATGGGTTGTTTATTTGATCTCGCTGTATAATAACACACAGTTCTAAGTAAGCTTTCAGACACAGCATGGGCACAACCCTTTTTTCATCCTACTATCAAAAGATTATATTAAATCCCCATTTACCGTATTATGTTAATATTTTGAGTGCCAGCGTAATCAATGAAATAAATGAGCACAGCTATAAGAGGGTACCCTTAGGCAATAAGAAAGACTCAGGGATGAAATCGCATTTCTTTTACAATGGAATTTTTTTTAAAGGTTTGATTGAGATTTCATAGACTGCAGTAACAATACAGTATTAAACGATCATATATGGTGTTACAAAACATGCTAAAAATATTATGATATGTAAAATCAGATGATGAACTAGATGATACCCCTTTATAATTATGGCAAAACTATCAATTAAAAAGTACTGTTTGTGTGTATATCATTTATTGTAATGCGCAAAACAGTGCACTACATATGTAAAATATGTTTCTTTCCCCTTTTCTATTTGGTGTTGCTGTCTTAATTGAGATCTATTTTTTTTTTTTTTAAATGGTCAGATCTAAAAATAAAAAGCAACTAATTTCAGGCAGGAAAAACAAAGCTGAATGCAGTCCACACTGCAGAGGTAGCTTGACGGAAAACACAATTTCTCAAGTAAACGCAGAAGAAAATGGAAAATAAATAGGTGAGGTTAATATGGGACTCTAAATGTGAACATATTTCAACAGGAAATGAGGGAAGAGTCTGATTCAATTATCTTTCGTATTAGTCAAACCCTTTCAGTGGTTTTGCTTTGGAAGAATCCAGATTGGTGCAAAAAAATATTCCCTTTATGCTTCTTTATAACGTGTTTACTGGCTCCTCGGCTAGAGCTGACATTTCACCATCTCTTACGTCAGCAAAACTTCTCAGATGTGTATATAAGCTAAATGTGCAAAATAAAATGACTTATTTTGACAGATGCCAAGCTGCTAAAACATTTATAGTTTTGGGATTCCATTAAAATTATTATGTATTGGAAGAATTTACCTTTGTCTCTGATTCGGAGTTTTAAATTTGACACCATAGGTGAATAATTTATATTATTAGTGGGCTGTTCTTTTATATGTGCTCTCTGATTGAAGTTTGTAAACTTTCTTTTTTGTGTTATGGTGTCCACCACACTCTGCACATAACAACCTGACTGCTTCACTGGCTTGATGATAATGAACTTTGCTTCCATGCCTTAATGGCGACACACAGTCATGAATCCCGTTTTGTTATTGTTGCTGTACTGGATAGCACCGTACCTATGCAGAGCTCATTATTGTAAATGTTGCTTTCCTCCCTGTTGGTATGAAATCAGTCATAGCTTAATATTTTAATAATTTGCCATATAGAAGCACTGGGGGGAAACAAACTCCTGATATCATAAGAGTTAAGAACTTAAACTAGACCATTTGTAATTAAACACTGTAATTGTCTAATCTGGCTGGCTTAGGTGGTAAGCGTTTATAATACCCAATGCAAACAGCTCTCATAATGCACTTCATTCAGAATAACCTTTTCAACCTGTGTTGATTGTGTATTATTTAGATAATACACCTGCTAGAAACCAGTGGTTATGTGATGCCTTTAATGTAATCACTGCAGTCTTGCAGGATGTCTCTAAAACAGGAGCTAATTACCCCAATACTCACACATTTCAACATTTACCTGGACTTATTGTGGTATGAATTGCTGTTAATTAGTGTTTGCTATAGCTATTTAATAATGTTTTGGAGAAATTCTAATTATATTTGACTAGAATTAGCCGGCTTGGTGAATGTTTTGGGGAAACTGATACTCTTCGAACAATATCTTGTCTGACCTGGCTTGTGGGTAGTTGATGGTAATGGATTCTGTCATATTTGTACACTCTGCTCTGAGCAAACAACACACTAAGGAAGTTAGTAGTTAGAAATATATTACCCCAGTGCAAACAAGGAACAGCTGCACCACTGTAATTAAAAAAAAATAAATAAAAAAAAAAACTAAAAAAAGAAGCTAATAGACTAAACGTCTTATGACACAATAAACAAATGACTGTTTACAAGCTAGTGTGCTGATTATTGAACAACTGTGGCAGATTGGTTTAACTGTACTAAGTAAAATTACATCATCGCACAACAAGTGATAAAATATATTAATGGATTTTATGTTGGTAGTTTTGAATAGTTTTTCCGATTTCTAAAGGGTTTTATTTATTTGCAGTAAATTGTGCAGAACAACAACAACAAAAAAAAAAATAGAAATAAAATCCAGCACTGTAGTTTAGGGTTTGGAATGGTTTCAAAAATTTAATTATCGTATTATTTGTTATTTCTTATGGGTCCATAGCACAGCCGGTAGCATTTCTGTTGAACTTAGAGTTAACAGTCCGGTTTTTAAACTTGCTTCTAGTACTCTGAAAACCGGACACGCATTGCCCGTTAAAACATTCGGTGCCAACATCAACGGAAAGTGGTGCAAATTTGTGACAGACTGCTGTGCCTTTAATTATCAATTGCTGTTGCTAAAACAACAGCAGAGCTGGAACAAATTGACGTCACCACCATGAGCAGCACGATTTCAGTTTTTGATAGGTAAATCATTTAATATATGCTGCCATTATTTTCAGCAAATCGCTGTAAAGATAGATGTTGCTAGCAGCCAAACGGAGAAGGAGGCGGTGCCTGCGTTGTGCAACAAGGCCGCTGGTTCTGTGGTAGTCTGTCAACTTAAAAAAATATTAATCAAGGTCAGTTGCTAATATATATTTCATTAAATGTATAAAGATATACAGTATTTGAATAAAACATGTATCTCATGGCATCAGTTTATATCGCTGTCAGAAAAGAAGCTGTGTTCAGTGAGGTAGCTTGTTGTTATTATTATTATTTTATTATTTGTTTATTTAGCAGACGCCTTTATCCAAGGCGACTTACAGAGACTAGGGTGTGTGAACTATGCATCAGCTGCAGAGTCACTTACAATTACGTCTCACCCGAAAGACGGAGCACAAAGAGGTTAAGTGACTTGCTCAGGGTCACACAATGAGTCAGTGGCTGAGGTGGGATTTGAACCGAGGACCTCCTGGTTACAAGCCCTTTTCTTTAACCACTGGACCATTGTTGTATGAATAGAACTAGTTACCACTTTATTATTTTTTTTCTGCAATGCAGTCTAGTTTGTTTTAATTGTGTAGATGAATAAATGAATAAAAAAAGCTCTGTAAACTTCAGACTGTGTGTCTGTGTACACTTATCAGTGCCGCTGGAAATGTACAGGTTCAATGCTGACACAGACGCTGCCAGAGACTTCTAGTTAGTGATAGTTGTGGGATTACTTTTACAAGATGCTACCACAGATAAAGAAAATACATACAAATTGGCTGTGCTGGAAAATGAACTGTTTCAAAAAGTTCCTCACACTTAAAAATTACAGTGATGTTAGATAGTTGAGCCGGTTAACTGAGCAAAAATATAAAACGATAGGTCAGTAAATGAGTTGAAAATTCTGTACTGGGAAATGTCTGAAGTGGAGCTTTTGAGGTTTTAAATTAAACAAATAGAATCAAGAAATAGATCATTGTGGTAGATAAATGTAGTGGTTTTTTTTAGTACTTTCAATGTAATTTTTATATAGTTATATTTGAAAAAAAAGTTTGGCTATGTTGAAATGTTGTTTAGTTTCTGTAGTATTAGGATGTTGCTTGACACAACTCCAGTGTCTCCAGTAGCAGCAGTTCCCTCAATCAATTGCTGGGGAGCCATAAAGGATACAAATTAAAGAAAACAAATAAGCATTTCTAATGTATTTCAAACTGTTTAAAGCTACATATTTTGTGGAAAAATATTAGTTTGAAAAGTCCCCTAACATGTACATTATTATGGTTAATTAAAAGGGACACCTAGTTTTAAACAAAACATGTGCTAATTATGAGTGTGCTTATCAGATATGATCGTAAAAGCATTGCTATGAAATCAGCCAGAGGCACTGTATGTGCTGATCCCCCAACTTTCCATACAGTTATGGCCAAAAGCTATAAAACTGAACTATATGAACATAATTTAGCTATTTTATTTAACATTCTTCTTCTTCTTCTTCTTCTTCTTCTTCTTCTTCTTCTTCTTCTTCTTCTTCTTCTTCTTCTTCTTCTTCTTCACTACAAACTACAAACTACAAAATGATATCGCAAAACTCAACCGGAAGTTAATGTTAGATTTTGAAATGCCACATTTTTCAATTTTATGGAAAACTACAAAGCGGTATGTAATTCAATATGTTAATGTAACATTATTCTTCAGGTTTAATGCGGCTTTATGAAGCAAAATGTGTTAATTCTATAGGGTGATGCAAAACATTTGGCCATAGCTGTACACAACAGGTATGATTGTATACCAATTAGGATTGATGGTTGAATAACTGCAAATTCATCTGCAAATCTGCACTTCTTTCTCACCACATTTCAGTTACTGTAAAGATATGTAAATTGCTTCTTTCGACTCTCATGTTTTTTGGTCTTTGCCTGAAGCAATGCAAACTGCAGTGCTGTAAAAGCATTACAAGCACCCCTCCATTTTAACACGCATACAGAAATTAGTCACAGGATTACATAAATCAATATTTTCTTATATACTGTTCATGAATTGGAATTAAAGTGAATTGTAATTACTGAGGGGATACATATTTATTATAGCAATTAATATTTTCTTTTTAAATATTTGTAGATATGTTTTATACTGGCACGCTTTACAAAGTGTTCCCTTTTACTGTGCAATTCATCTGTGATGTACCATAACACAAAAAGTTGTGGTAGTGTTACTTAATAGTTATGCTTATCAACATAGCTGTTTCAAAAGATAAATAAGGTTATTGGGAAGTCACATTGTTAATTGCGTAATGAGAGCAGTTCTTTGTGTACAGGATGGTGGGGCTGAGTGCTAAACAGCAGGTCCTGCACACATTGCAAGCCAGTAGATCTTCAGCAGCTTGTGCAGTAATGTTTTCTTTTTTTTTATTCTCAAGAGAAAGTCATAGATTTGTTTTATGTACATTTTATCCTTTAGCGATAAATAATCGGGACACTTAATGAGCAGCTCAACTCCCCAACTACTGGAGCTGCATGTTTTGTGACCTACATGTATTGTTCTGAAGTCGTGTACGGTCAAAAGGTGTGTCATGTTGACTCATTATAAAAAAAAAAACAAAAAAAAAACATCAGTTTAAAAGCTTGCTTTGCATTTCAGAGCATTTCATCTTGAACACGACAAACGTTGAGGGTAGAATATATGTAACATACGCGGGGCTGGAGATTCACTTGCAGCTGTGCTGAATGGGGTGCATATGTGAGAATGTTATGAAATACATTATTACATTACTTCGTTATTTTTAGTTCATTTTGGTGAACTAAATAAATCATTTTGGCCACCTGGAACGCTTTTATCGTATATTGTTATATATATGTTGAAATGAAATAGCTCCCTTGATTAGAAGTCTGGCATAGTCATTGTTTATACTGTTGTAAGTTTTAACATCTCCTTATCAATTGTGAAAGCCCATATTCTAAAAATAAGATCTTGTAATGTTGTCTTCCTTTAATGTTGGGGCTTAAGTGACCAGGGACATCCCCTTGTTGTTATTTCTGTCAGAAATGCTTTACTATGTGAGGGTGTTTCTTAATTAACTACATGTAAGAATGGCCTTAGATTAAGAATGAAAATAAAGAGTTTCACCTTCCTGCAAACTATCAGTTTCCTATAAAGATTGATTGCCGTGCAGTAGGACTCATTCAAGCTGTTCAGTCCTCACACACATTTGGTTGATTCTCAAAATGATTTACTTCAAATCATTAACACACTTTGTGTTATTTGTATTAATTTCTATTTACTATCTGAAGAAACCGTGCTAATGAAAATTTTGAGCAAATGGCTTTGAGAATCTAGCACAATTTGTTCTGAGAAATACCTTGTTAAACCTTCAATCAATCTGAAATTACAGGTTTAGAAACTGTTACCCACAGAAACATCTTATACATAATGTACATTATTTAGTTACTGTATTCAACCAGTAATAATGTTTTTCATTTTATTTTTTATAGAAGTGTGTCTTCCATTTGAAATCGCTGAATAAGTCTACTCTATGTTGGACTCTTTAGATGAAATATAACAAGCCAAGTGGACAAATGTTTTGGATAGTGCATCTTCAGTGATGTTTGGTACTTGATGGTACGTGATGTTGCCGTTGTTGCTCTATATCAGTACATATACATTTCACACTTCTGTGCTCTGGGTGTCTATTTACTACTGACATATAGTATGTCAGGAAGTACAGCTTTAAGCAATACAAATAATGAATAATGAAGGAAATTATCAAACAGAAATTCGTAATGATTATGGTTACTCCATTAGTAATGAAAAAATAACTCAAGCGGTGGAAGTTTGGTAAAAGCTACTTCCCTCAACTAACAAAATAAACCACTGCCTACTGGTTAATTCAAGATCTGTATGTGATTAAGTTGAATTTGATGCCTTGATACTGTAAGAGATACTGTGAACTGTTCAGAACAGAGAGATATGTTTTATTTTATAAGGATCTCTTTTTCTATTAACTTACTGTATTAGTTACAAGTCAGTCACAGTTAATTAATGGTTTCACAGGATGTGTATTCCTTCATTTTAGACTCAGTAATCCTTTACCTAGACTTAGGGATGGGATAACGGCACCACATTGAAAGGGATAGGATTGAAAGCCACTCGATCACCTTGAACACTGAGAAAGTTTTAGCACTTCCTTTAGAAGAGAAACATGCTGTGACCATAAATGATAACCATGTAAAGAATGACTCATTTTATGAACTGTGCTAGTTTAGTAACCTGAAAGTGAATGGCTTTGCTAAAAAAAAAAAAATTAAAGGTCACACTGTATGAACTGGAAAAGTTTTTATTTAATTTGTTTTATATTGCAGACACCTATCCAGATACATACACTGGTGCTGTAAATAAATGGTGCTAAAATAATCACGTTTTGGCATATCCCGGTGGGGTATAGAGTTATCAAATCAACCTGTCAAACCAAGTATATAAATTCAGTAGTTAGCGTTATCTGCAAAATATTTTAGGTACAGCTTCTTAGCAACTACTGCTTGGAAGCCTGCTGTTATATGACCATGATGTTCTGTTTCCATCAGGTGTCAACAAATCTGTAATAGGCTAAAACAATGCATGTACAAAACTTTGTGGTAGAGATGTAAAAGTACCATCTGTGGCTTTGTGAGGATGAGATGCATGAGCATTTGTGTCATTTGTTTAATCAGGTAATCTTTATCTATTATTAGGACTTAGATTAAGATCTAATAACATTTTAGGTTTGAAATATGTGAAATATGTGAAAATCCTACGGGATTCACAAACTTTTTCTCGGCACTGTAAATACAACTGCATGCCTCCAAGCATGTTGTTGTGCTCATAAAACGACCCTTTAAAATGGTATTGTAAAACAACGTGTTAGTGTCTAGAGCTAGTGACATATTTTTGCTTCACTTAAATTCCTTTTCAGAAAACCTTTTCAGGTAATTTTAGAAAATTGTGGTAACCTATATTGGCAAGTTGTTGGAAATTGCAGATTTTACTATAAGTACTGTTATTTATTTTTGTGTTACTTTATTGTAGCTTACCTCCTCAAGGTCCCATGGTTAAAGTCCAGGGCTTGTAACCAGAAGGTCACCGGTTCAAATCCCACCTCTGCCACTGACTGACTCACTGTGTGACCCTGAGCAAGTCACTTAACCTCCTTGTGCTCCATCCTGCAGATGAGATGTTAAATCAATGTCCTATTGTAAGTGACTCTGCATATAATGCACAGTTCACAGCCTACCTCTGTAAAGCGCTTTGTGATGGTGGTCCACTATGAAAGGCGCTATACAAAAAACAGTAGACAGACAGAGTGTCTTATGCCTTTGTTAAAGTTGTACCTTAGTATCTTTAGAAAGCAGGTGTAGTTTTTGTCTTCCAACATGGAAAATGTGGTTCTACATTCTATTATTTTTAGAACTGGTATACTTTTTATATTGCTTTTACTTTCAGATTGGTACACTGTTCAATTGTGAGGATTTGTTACTGTTGAAACTGTGAAGCCAACTGGTGTAATAGTAAAAGATCATCAGATGGCTCTTAGCCAAGGACTCTGAAGTTAAAGGTTTTTTATTCTTATTTTTTGGGGAAAGTTTGCCCATCATGAAGTGCTGGTTGGGACCGCTGATTAGTATATGCAGTGACCTTTCAACCCTGACACCTTTTAGGCTCAGATAAGCGAAACCAAGTCACCCTACAGAATAACAACATAATTATATAAATATATATATATATATATATATATATATATATATATATATATATATATATATATATATATATATATATATAATAGACTGCATATAGTATGTTGAAGCTATGGAGAGAGAAAGAGAAGGGGTTTTATAAGACAGGCTTTTAACACAGTGAATCTTTTTTCTAATCTGCAAATTTAATTGGATTTTTATAAAAGTCACATTTAAATCCTTCTCATATATCAAAAATGTGTACGTGACTGAACTGCCATTGCTAGAGCATAGTAATATACACCATGTTTGTGTTTTTGTTAAGGCTGTCCAAATCTCATGGGGAATGTGGTGCTAACAAGCCTGTCTCGGCAGCATGTGTACGACTGTGTCAATGAAGTTACAGTTTTTTTTTTATGACAGCAAGATAAGGGGAGACCTGCATGCTAATGTGGAGGTGTGATGATACGGTATTTCACCATCTTATTGCACAAACAAGGGACAGCAAAGTTTGCGATCATTAGCATAAATGTTTAAACCATTTGCCATTTATGCTGCAGGCATGTTTTTAAAAAAAAAACTATTTATAATAAACTTTTACATGTATTTTAAACTGTATACATTATATATATATATATATATATATATATATATATATATATATATATATATATATATATATATATATATATATATACAGTACTGTGCAAAAGTTTTAGGCAGGTGTGAAAAATGCTGTAAAGTAAGAATGCTTTCAAAAATAGACATGTTAATAGATTATATTTATCAATTAACTAAATGCAAAGTGAGTGAACAGAAGAAAAATCTAAATCAAATCCATATTTGGTGTGACCACCCTTTGCCTTCAAAACAGCATCAATTCTTCTAGGTACACTTGCACAAAGTCAGGGATTTTGTAGGCATATAGTCAGGTGTATGATTAAACAATTATACCAAACAGGTGCTAATGATCATCAATTCAATATGTAGGTTGAAACACAATCATTAACTGAAACAGAAACAGCTGTGTAGGAGGAATAAAACTGGGTGAGGAACAGCCAAACTCAGCTAACAAGGTGAGGTTGCTGAAGACAGTTTACTGTCAAAAGTCATACACCATGGCAAGACTGAGCACAGCAACAAGGCACAAGGTAGTTATACTGCATCAGCAAAGTCTCTCCCAGGCAGAAATTTCAAGGCAGACAGGGGTTTCCAGATGTGCTGTCCAAGCACTTTGAAGAAGCACAAAGAAACGGGCAACGTTGAGGACCGTAGACGCAGTGGTCGGCCAAGGAAACTTACTGCAGCAGATGAAAGACACATCATGCTTACTTCCCTTCGCAATCGGAAGATGTCCAGCAGTGCCATCAGCTCAGAACTCAGAAAACAGTGGGACCCTGGTACACCCATCTACTGTCCGGAGAAGTCTGGTCAGAAGTGGCCTTCATGGAAGACTTGCGCCAAAAAGCCATACCTCCGACGTGGAAACAAGGCCAAGCGACTCAACTATGCACGAAAACACAGGAACTGGGGTGCAGAAAAATGGCAGCAGGTGCTCTGGACTGATGAGTCAAAATGTGAAATATTTGGCTGTAGCAGAAGGCAGTTTGTTCGCCGAAGGGCTGGAGAGCGTACATGAATGAGTGTCTGCAGGCAACAGTGAAGCATGGTGGAGGTTCCTTGCAAGTTTGGGGCTGCATTTCTGCAAATGGAGTTGGGGATTTGGTCAGAATTAATGGTCTCCTCAATGCTAAGAAGTACAGGCAGATACTTATCCATCATGCAATACCATCAGGGAGGCATCTGATTGGCCCCAAGTTTATTCTGCAGCATGACAACAACCCCAAACATACAGCTTAAAGTCATTAAGAACTATCTTCAGCGTAAAGAAGAACAAGGAGTCCTGGAAGTGATGGTATGGTCCCCACAGAGCCCTGATCTCAACATCATCGAAGTCTGTCTGGGATTACATGAAGAGAGAGAAGCAACTGAGGCTGCCTAAATCCACAGAAGAACTGTGGTTAGTTCTCCAAGATGTTTGGGCCAACCTACCTGCCGAAGTTCCTTCAAAACTGTGTGCAAGTGTACCTAGAAGAATTGATGCTTGATGCTGTTTTGAAGGCAAAGGGTGGTCACACCAAATATGGATTTGATTTAGATTTTTCTTCTGTTCACTCACTTTGCATTTAGTTAATTGATAAATATAATCTATTAACATGTCTATTTTTGAAAGCATTCTTACTTTTTACAGCATTTTTCACAGCTGCCTAAAACTTTTGCACAGTACTGTGTATATATATATATATATATATATATATATATATATATATATATATATATATATATATTCATGTACAGTAGTAATCTACATTGTTAAACATTTATGTGTACTTGTGGCTACATGTAATAATTTCTTGTGCACTCTTGTGGTGAGGCCTACCATACAATGAATGAAAGAGAAACATCCAACAAAAGCCTAAAAAATTTGCGTCTGTATAATGGACAGTTTTTACAAATATGAACACTTTTACTAAACATTAAATCCCAAAAAGATCATTAAATCTACAACAAAAATGTCTGTTTTTGAAATTGTTTTCATTCAAGGTATACCTTTTGGTGTCCAGAAACAAAGTTATAATTCACGCAAAGGGTTTGAACATGTAATCTTTATATTAACATTAAAGCAATATATAATAGTTATAGGGCTGTGATAGAAAAATAATTAAGTGTAATATCAACACTTCTACACATGTTGGCATTTCTCTACACAAAGACATTTGGGGTCCTATACACCTATATATATATATATATATATATATATGCTGACCTTTTCTGTGCTTTTAACAGATTTAGTTTAGAAATTGCTCTACAATGTCTTGTTAATACATTTTATATAATTTATTAAGCTTTTGTAAAGTGTTTGTGGGAGTTGAAGATAGAGTTGGTAGGTTTGAGACCCCACAATACAGAAATTATAGTGATACAGTCGGCTCCTCCTAATCAGGATACTGATGATTGGGATTTCTGCTTAAATGGGATACCCAATTTACTGTAAAAACCTTTGTATAAGTCTGTTTTCTAGGTATTTTAGGGGGTCCTAAAAAGAGGGGAGTGACTTATACACCGGTGTGACCTATAGGCTTTTTCCTGAAATTGTTGTCTCAAAAAGGGGGTTGGGGGGCACTTAAACACCGGTGCAACTTATACGTTGTTTTTTACGGTATGTCGTTTAATTGGGTTGTCACTTTGTTTAGATGGGATATAGTATTTTCAAATGATGAACGGAGATCGCTTTTCAGACAGGTTCGCATAGCATAAGGCAGTGAGTATGTGATTATGCTGTGACTCGCGTAAATTGTGTAAACCACGTTGAAGGAGCTGGAGTCTCCTGTGGTTTCTCAGGCTGCTGTTGCAAAGAAAGTACATCGCATGTGGCTCTCCTTGTGATAAGATGTGATTTGATTCTTTTTCATTTCATGTAGAAATAAAAAAACAGTGATTCATTTCGTTTAGGAATAGAAAAAAACCCAACTGACTTGTATTTTAAATTCTATATTTAACATTTAATCATAATTTGATGTGATTTCATTCTTTTTCTTTAGAAACAAAAAAAGTTTGACTAAGGTTATCTCAAATGCCTCTCATTTAATTGGGACTGCCGCTTATTTACAAACCGCTAATTAAGATCATGCAACAGTCTCTTGACACAGGGGTTGTACCGACAGACTGTCGAATTGCAAACGTAATACCGATCCACAAAAAGGGAGACAAAACAGAACCAGGTAACTACAGACCAATAAGCCTGACTTCTAGTATATGTAAACTTATGGAAACTATAGTAAGATCCAAAATGGAAAATTACCTATATGGTAACAGTATCTCTCTCTATGTATGTATGTATGTATGTATGTATGTATGTATGTATGTATTGTATGTGATGTGACAGAGTAGAAGGAATATGGTGTGGATGTGGGTGACTTCACACTGTATACAGTATTGTAGTGACCCACAAAACTGATATTTTGTGTTAAATCCTTAGGCATATGTCACCATGGCAAGTTCTAATATCAAATGATGACAGTATGCAGCACGTTGACCCTCAAGGTCAAGGGCAGATTTGGTAATGAGATTAATGGAAACCATGTTTGATTGTAACCAAAAGCAAACACATACGGTTACATGCTTGGTGTCAATAGGGTTTGTTCATTGATTGTAAACTTCCCCATTTATTACTGTGGAATTCCAACTATAGAACTAAGGCCGTAACTACTGGATGTGAGTCCTGGAAACCTAGAAAGAAAGATGTCATCAAATAACATTTGAAAGGATTTCTTACATTTTTTTCTGAGCAGTCTTGGTGCAGTTTTCCTAATCCAATATTTTTTGTTGATCTTTTGCGTTTTAAATGTGCCTGTTTTTGAGACAGGAATGTGATGTTAGAAGGCATTGAAAGGAAGAGTATTTTGAGGTTAGAGTGAACGCATAAGGAAAACTGTAAGAACATTGATACAAGAACATCCAATATCATTGGAAATACCATAAAAAACAAAACAAAAACATTACATTGCACGCATGTGGAGTATTTTAGTATTGTGGCTGTAAACATTTCTGCAACATAATAAAATGGGTGTTGGACCTACAGTTTTTGTCGTTAAAGAATCTAAAAGTAGAAAAAGCTATAAATGTCACACTTCTTTAAATGAATGGGTACATTTGTTGCACTGTTTATTATGGCTGATGTGGATTTTAGAATAATGTTTTTTAATTAGCTTTTTAAAATATTGGCAAAAGGACTGTATTTTAGTGAAAATGTTCCTTTGTTACTATGCAACAATAAATTTTATTACTGTTGCCGACAGTCAGTTGACACTACGAATAACAGTATGAATATAATGACTATATTCTTTGAAAGTACATTATGTCAGTGGTTCAGAAATCTAAGTTCAATGGTATGAGTTTATATTATCGGTTACCTCAGAAACACAACATGGATTTTAAAGAGTAGAAAGTGAACTTTGACCAGTGGAACATTGTGTGCAGAGAACAATGTAAACATGTGGAACTGCACAGATATATTATATAGCACAACCTTTTATTGAGTGCTTTACTAAGTACCTTTAAAGTGTCACATTCTTAAGTGCTAAACTGATCTAGAATTTGACCATTTTGCTTATTTTAAAATCAGAATGTGGAAAGGAAACTGTTGACATCATCAAGACTTCAGGGATGGGATATATATATATATATATATATACACATACATACATACATACCTATAATCTATCTATCTATCTATCTATCTGATATGGCAAGTTTTAATAATTAACACAGCTTGTTAATTTACATTTAACATGTAATTGGGCTAAAGCAACAGATCTTCAGATGTCATTGTTTTATTTTAAATGATAAAGGCAATTTAAACACACTGTAATTCATAATAATAACATAATAGTAAGACATAATAACTCTTTACATCATGCTCCTTAGTGATTTAAGCAGATGGCAACCGATTATAACTTTGAGGCAGGCTTTACTAAATGGAAAGAGCAGGGTTCATTAAGGTCCCATTTGATGTATCAGTATTATATTATAAAATACATGTTGATTATGCTCAAACACTACAAGTTACCTCCATTTTTCTGCAATCTAAAGAGGAGAGAAACCCTGGGAAGCAAATTAGTTCTAATTGAAAGAGGACTGATTAATATTTAAATAAGGTATTGTGTGAGGGATTCTGCTATGAGAAAAATAAGCTGAACATCTGAATTAATTGCATAGCAGGTTAAATTAAATTTAATATAATAGGAGGCTGGAAGATGAGTTGCCACAGTGCTGCCCTCATGAAAATGAAATATATTTTATAATATCTTAACCTCAATATATTATCATATATTTCATAATGTATGTGTTGTAGTATATTTAACATATTCCGTCATATACATATTATTGCTGTTTTCATATAATACAAATATTTTGTGAAACATAAGATTATATATATATATATATATATATATATATATATATATATATATATATATATATATATATATATATATATATATATATTAGATAGATATGTGTGTGTGAGTGTGTACTCTAGCAAAGCAGGACACTTTTAAAACACCATTGTTGGGTTATGCCCAGGAATGAGACAGACACACTGGGTGAATTGCAATGAACTTGTAACATGTAAATCAAATCAGAAATGCTAATTACATATTTTAGGCATTGCTTATAAAAGCTTAATTTCTCAGTACATCCATACGAAGGCAATCGTGGCCAGTAGTCGTGTGCAAAATTATACAATGGAGCAAAAACTTTATTTCATAAGAGTGTATAAAAGATGTTATTGAAACTGTGCAGGATGGCTGAAAGTATTCCACAGCAATTCCACAGCGCTCAACTGCATGGAATACACTTGTAAGCAGATTTAATACTGCCTTCCCTGAGAGGCGGCCAGGTACATTATATTATATTCAAAATAAATATAATTTGCATACAAATCATTAGCAGTAAGTATGTAAACAATGTATTTTTTCATCACCAGTCTTCTTCTTTAAATATGAACTGGAAAATAAAACATAAGAGGACATTGTATTTGCGTTTTACTTGTGATTTTGAAAACAGTTTATTAAAATGGATGCAAAACAAAAAATGTCTAATCCTACTTGCAGCTCAAAGAAACAAAAAATTCTCATGATTTAGAGGGCAACAGCAGTTACTTTGGGTTCATTGCAATTGAAACAAATTTCAATGCACAGCTGGAGAGTATCTTGAGCTGCTAGTGCAATTGGTATTAACTTGCATACTAGCTTAGTACCATGCTCCATGCTAACTACAGGATTATCCCCAGTTCCTTTGAGTTCATTGCAAATGACCCACTGGCTTAATGTATAGGGCACTGTTTATTCACAAACACACCGTAACAACTCATCAAGTAGAAACTACTTCTACGAACTGCAGGAGCGAGCCCCTCCCCCACTCCTGCAGCCCCTACCACTGCTGACGGTTACATCATATAAATCCAGGAACACGACTCAATAACACACAACACTTCCCAATAAAAACAATCGCTATAACAACAACAATAAACAATAACACAAGAATTAACAGCAATTTAACAGACAATAGACATTTTCCCCATAACCCTGCAGTCCCAGCGTCCTTTGTGCCTCTGTATAAAAATGAGCTACTTGCTGCTGTTACTGATAACTGTTTTTGTTTTCATCATATATTTGAATCTATCAGCCAAGAAGAACACACAGGGAATTAAGGCATTTAAATTGGGTTAAGACATAAAACCGAGGTCCTTTTGTAAGTGACTCTGCAGCAGCAGTTGTTGATGCAAAATTCACCCCATAGTCTCTAGGTTGCTTTGGATAAAAGTGTCTGCTAAATGAATTATTATTATTAATAATAAATAAATAAATAAATAAATAAATAAATAAATAAATAAACAACGCGTTTCAACACTAACGTGTCGTCATCAGGTTCACACTGTCTCGTTTTCAATCACTCGACAACACCCACAGTACAGAAATGTTCATTAATGATCGACAAAATGAGAATATGTAAAAAAAACAAAAACATGTAAAGTTGGTACATTCGTATCTCAGAGAAACTGGAGAGGAATGGGAAATTAAAACAAGTTAAAGGCAATCATCCAAATAAAGCACTAATGGATAACGACATAGAACGTCTGTACAGCACTGAAACACTATGTTTTAAAAAAAACAGCTGCACTGCCTAACCTCGTCCTCTTTAATATTAGCATCACAAGGGTATCCATGTATTATAAAAAAAAAAATAGATGGGCCTCTTCAGTGAGTTACAGGTATATATCCGAAGGTAGAAAATATATTTAAAAATATGTTGCAATTTATTTCATTTTCATAAGGGTGAGCACAATAACTGCAATACCAGCCTTTTCTTTCTGTCTTGGCTGGACTCCATTGAGATCCTTGTGGCTCTGCTTTTTGTTGTCTGCCTTTCACAGCAAACAATGGTACAAACAGAAAACTGCAACCACATTTTAAGAAATGTTAATCCTTTTAGGACTCGGCACCTGCCGATATTTTTTGCTCTTCTCCCCCTCATAAGCATCACTGCAGTTTCTTTCTTTCCACATTGGTTGAACATTGATAAAATAAAATAAAACACCTTGGGTGTAGCTGGAATGGTGCAGTTAGTAGGCGATCGCTTTTTTGACATGTGGAGCTGTGAACAGTGATTGGGTTACTTAAGGGAAATTCAATCCATCATAAATTACTTATGCACTATGTTTGTGTTCAAAGGGAGAGTGTCATGTTGTACTTGTTAGCAGTTCTCCAGTGAAAAGCTGTTACTTACTGTATAGCTTTAGAAAATTGAAAACCTAAAAAAGCCAGGAAAGTGGTTTAGCTGAAGATCTAAATATCAACATGCAAATCAATTAACTGTAAATTACCTGTTTAAAATGCTTTAGTATACAGCACTATTGCAGTCAAAATGCATTCTTTCAAATTGTAAAAGCAATTATATTTGCAAATATACTTCCAAGTCTTTCAGATTATCGTAATGAATGATAAGTGATCTGTTGTTTAGTGAGTACAGCTTAGGTGTTGTTTACACATGTTATAGATCTGGTTAGTTTGCATACTGTACTGTTACCAACTTGCGCAGCACATCAAAGGTGGGTCTTAGAATTATAGCCTTGTTATGTTTTCAGATATAAGGCTTTAGCTGCAAATAAATTTCTGACTTAATATATAGTTTGTGTGTACTTGAACTGCCTTGTCAAATATGTTATCTGCCTATAGAGAACTAAGAACATAATAGGTACTGTTGAAAAGCAAGTAAACCACTGGGTAAAACTTTTTTAAAAAGGTAATTTTCTGTACTCAGGAAATCTTGTTAGATAATACATACAAATAAATATTTCTTTATGCAAATACATATTTCATTTAGTTAGAAGTAAAATAAAATAAAAAAATGCAGTTAAAACTGTTTTTCTTAAACAAAACTCTTTTAATCATACATTTACATTTATCACCAAAACCACACAAACACTTTTATTCGTGTACGACTTTTGTAACACCTGTTTCTTACGTCATCTATGTGGTATTACAAAATGTATATTTGTTTACCTCATGAAAGTGTTGTGTGTGTGACCAGTGTGAATTTTAGTAGAATTTTGAAAGGTGAGCATAGTAAACATGTTGTGATTTGACGAAACAGAAACAGAATTCTGGCCAAACTAGGGGAGTAGTTTTTTTAGCATCTTGGTGAACAAGTGACATGTCAAATGTGTTTTACCGTTACATGGATGTGAGTAATTTTCTTTTGCTTGTATTTTTCCTTCAACTGTCCAGTGAGTCTGCTTTAGCTCCAGCAAAAAGGTACATGCAGGTTTAAAGTCCAGGTTTTGTCATTACTTGTTGGAACTTTTTCTTCTACGCTAACCTTTGTATCTAAATGATCTTGTTCTGTTTCAAAATCTGACATTCATTTCTGACTCTGGGGTATATGCAGCTGTATATCAGATACGTCAAGGGTCTAGGTTACTAATGACTATACTGCAAAAAATAAATACATAAATAAATAAACAGGGTTTCCCCTAGATTGAGAAGAAACTGTCTACCAAAAATAGTGTTTAATACATGAAAACTCACTAAGACAAACTTAACCATTGGTATTTAATCGCCGTGATTCAACTCACTGAACAGTAAATCAGCTACTTCAGAATTAGTTAAAAATCATAAAATGTGGTGCACGCTGACCTTTTTGTTCTATCAGCAAAATAGAATGTTAAACAAAATGTTGCCAAACATTATGATGGCATTTCTCTTACTGGTAAACCCTCCACGGAGGATATTAGGCCTCGTCATACTGTCCCAGTGTAAGCGAAAGGCTTAAGCATAGTTTTACTGATCGTGCTATCTAGCTACTTTCTTACCATCTCTATCTCAAACATAATAAATAACAGAAATTGGCCACTAGTGGAAAACAAAATGCTTTATTATTCTGCACACTAATCATTGAATGAATAACATTGCACTTATGGGGTTATATGCTTAGAAGAGTTGAGTTAGAGTGCTGTGCTATCTACAGCCAGTAAACAGTTAAAGGACATGGTTCTGAATGTTGCTACCACAATGGATGTAGCGGTGGAAAGATCGAGTGATGGGTGTCATCTGAGAATAATTTCAGTAACCCATATGTTTTGCACTGCCTTTTAATTTGAGCTAGTCTTTGAGTACTCAAGTATGGTTTTAATCAAAATCCCCCCCTTAACTCCCTGCCTTAACCACAATTTATTGTGTTAAAAAAAAAGTAATCTTGGTTCACATACTCTTTAAATCACAGAAGAAAATACTTCTGTATTTGACATTTGCTCGTGTGAGAAGCTAACCTCTTTGCTGAAATATGGATAATGTAACTTGCCCTTGCTTTTATAAGCCGTTAAAAAAATAAATATACAATGCCTCGTGTTGAAAATTAAAAGACATTAAAACTCCAAAGAATGTGGTTTAAATGTCAGAACCACAAGCAGGTTTGCTATTTCCTGGAAACTAAAGCAGATGTAGTCAGCTGCATTGTTGTACCTCAGCAGAGTTAATTATCTTGACACAAAAATAATTGCAAGTACTTTCTTGTTATTTCACAATCTGACCTACACATAAAAAAGGGGGCTAGTGAATTAACGTGGGGACCTACTGGATTTGTATTACATACATGTAAAGAACTGCTATCAAGTCAATGTGGAAAAACCTGTATTTTTATACATAAAATGTGTATAAAATGCACATTTTATAAATTTTGTAAACATTTTTTCCCGTTTTCCTTGCTGCAGTTTTAATGGGCAATTCAATATAGTAAGACTATTGAGAATACTGCATCTTTTGTACATTTTATAACTCATAGCATGCCATGCAACAGAATAGATGTTCTGTCATGTTTTTACTCTACAAGGGGTTGATAAGGTTAGAAGTTCTTATAGCAGAAACAGAAAAACAAAAGTATTCTTTTGATTAGAATTAAATGCCAATGTATGCTGAACTCGTTGCGCAGCTTTTTAAAATATAAAGTGAAGACTTTTGTAGTTTACCTTGGTAGTGATGTGGCCATTTACTATATATTCACAAGTGATTGCTTACCCGCTACACTCAAAGGTACTGTAAAGATAGCAGTATAACACCAGCTAATTAGAAAGAGGAAAGGAGTAGTAAAAGTTCTAAAAATAGAATGTACAGTAAAGATAAAACATCGCTACAGCACTTATGAGCATTGACAGCAAAGCCAGCTCATTTTCCTGCTACATGTTGTTTATTTTAACAAAACCAATTTGTATTACTGTGGTCACTTTTTATTTATGGTTTAGAAATACTTTTAACCAGCAGTCTGCAGTGACGTACTGTGCAGAAAGAACAGTACAATAAGGCACGTATTTTCATACCCTAAGTAAGTGTGTTTACGTTAAGTTGGGTTTAACACATTTTAAGAGGAAATACTATTTTTAAAAGCTGTTATCTCTTTGACCTGGTTGATCTGAATGTAGTTTGTCATTCTGTTGATATAATCTATTTTCTCATACAATACTACTTAAAATATCACAGTAGCAACTTACAGCAGCATCTCTGCCAAGTGCAATCTGTTTTCTGTCTTAGTCATTTACTGGGCATGGCACTTTTCTTATATTGAAGCAGAGTATAAAACAATATTTGTAAGTAAAATATGCATGTATAACTCCAACATGTTTAATAACATACATTATTAATATTGATCTTTTCTCAGTTCTGGAATACTTTTTAAGGTACTGCAAGGGTCAGGGAAGGACCAAGCTCGCTGCCTCCTTTCATTTGTCATAGTGAAACCTATACAGCAGCAAAGCATACAACTGGGCTACAGTACTTTTCTGTTTGTTTGTTTGTTTGTTTCTTATAACAACAAACTCCTTGTCACGGGTACTTTTTATAATGTTCATAAACTATATGGTAAAATCTCCAGGGATTATAAAGGTGTATCATATTTATGTTCTTTCTCATCCTCCAAATGCAAAGGCTCACAGTTTGTTTTGTGCGTAAGTGTTCCTACGTAACACAAATTGTGTTGAAAGATACTTCCTGATACCCCATCAGGAAGGGATCACTGAAACTGTCATGTTGTAACGGTAGGAAGAAACAGCAATGCAGGTACAATGGTTTGTGACACCAGCCCAAACATTTTACTGTAAAGAAACCCATGGTTACCACTTGCTGTAAAAGAAACACAAGAAACGCTTCAACGCTATGTGACAAAAATAGCTTGACCTTTTTGTTTTTACAGTACCTCACTTCCTGAACCATAAATTGTTTAATCTAGTAAAGACTTTCAAAATGCTTGAATAACACGTATGGAGCCTAACCAATCCACAACTTAAATAAATAAATACATGCATAAATAAATACATACACATCTTGTTTATTGTCCTTTTTAAACCTTTTCATAAATGACATGATTTAGGCTGCATTTATTGTTAACTGAATTTAAAGAAATATGGCAGAAGGAAACCAACTGTTTTTCCATTTGCGTTTTTTGGGGGTTGTGGTTGCAAAAACTTCCCTTCTTATACTGTTAGAAGATCATAAAACTGAGAAATACCTCGCAGAAATCTACTTAATTGTGTTATACATTGCAATAATTCCATTTACACAGTAACACTTTTTGTACTTTATATATATTTTAAGACACTCCAGCTTGTGATGTTAAGAGAGTAACTGTAACTGTATCTTTGTTCATCAGTCCTTTTATGTTAAAGCAATCCAGGTTACTGGTTTTATTGTATTTAATTTTTTTCAAAGGACAAGATGGTTTATGGCATTTGACTTGTATGCCTATCATCAATCTTACAGTTGCCTATTAAAAGCATTCCATTCTGGTTTGCTTGTGATTTGCTTGTAGCTTGAGGTTGAGGGGTATGGTCAATACCAATTAAGATCGATTATAATCTTCAAGTGTTTTAAAATATAGACCAGCAGACTTAGATTTAACCAGACGTAATGACACATCTGGCATAAATGTACTGTTTTAATAGTTAATAAAAATAGTGTATTTTGTATTATTGTTTTTTATACTGTACAACTTAATAGAATCTGAGCCCATAAACTATATAACCAGTGTTAGAACTTTCTACCAGTGTAACCAATTAAGATGCTAACAAGCCCTGAAGTACTTTGAACACAAAACATCTCATACATTGTATACTGTACTTTCTATTTTGAGCATTGTGTTATAATAATTAAGGAATTACTGCATTTGTTATGTGTAAATGAATTGAAAATTGTAGTTGAATTATTTTTAAATATGGTCTTTGCTTGGTTTTAAATCTTACTGATGTTTTCTAATTTATGTTTTTCTTTGTTTCCTAATATCACATGGGGTTGCTTTCCGTAAATTACTGTAGTGCCAAACTCCCAGCAATCTTGAATTCTGTCTGGTATGCTATATAGGAAAAATAATCTAAGATGGAGTGGTGTGGAAGTTAAAATATGAGATATCATTACTGTTATGTTTGTAGGAAAAGCAGTGGACACATTTACATTAATTTCAGCTTCATGACATTTGAGATATACTTGAAATCCTTACTTTGTTTTTGACACTAAGAGGCCTGCATCCCAGTGACAGCATAGTGCTTTGATGTTCCCTTGTCCTTTCCTTCTTTTGAACTTAACCCTTTAGATCCCAGAATGCCAGTGGGCTCCCATCTTGTAAGTTCTAAGAACACCTGCTGTTACTAGTATCCTTTTCTACAAAAGCAACGCTGTGCCTGCTGAATCTTTAATAACTCAGCATGGAGTCTAGAAATCTACAACACAGGCGCGTTGAGGACAAAATGCAAAATTGTGTTTGTAAAAAAAGAAAAATGTTGAAGTTTAAACATGCAAGCTATGTCTTCAAAGAAGTCAAATAAAATGGGAATATGTGTTAAGCCACCTGGTTGCAAAATGTAGCTGATGTAGCTGAAAACTCACTTTACAGTCATGCAGCACAGACATGGGCTCAGCAAAAGAATGGCCTCTTGCAAGATGACAGGCCTTCGATATTGCATGTTATGGGTTGGGGGAGGGGCTCTGGTCTATCCTGTGTGACCCTGACCTACATTTGTAGCTGCTTATTATTCAAGCTGCACTAAATGTTTAAAAAATGTGTGTAATTCAGTTTGGCATCCTCTTCTACATGCTCGCCCTGGAGCAGTAGGTGCTCTGCAATATTAGCAATGTCCCACGTTGAGTCATATTTAATATAAAAATCCTAAAATACTCATAACTCGGGAAGAAGCTGTTAATTGTTAGTGGGGAACTGCTTGATTGTAGGCTATGTCTCATCAAGGACTCTGCCTATTAGTAACCGGTGTTGACATTTAGATTTTAAATTGAATTTGCTCCTAATTAAACCCAGAGGGGAGTGATCCTATTTAATGTATAGGTTAATAAAATCAGTCAGAAATTGTTAAACACTGAAGCTAAATTCTCCAAGAGTAATGTTGTCTGCTGGATTGTAGTGGGGAATACTGCATAATTAAAATTAAAAGTTGCAATTATTTTGAAATAGCAGTTTTAAATGGACAATGGTGTGAATTTAATAGCAAAATATAATGCACAAGAACTGAGAATGGATTTTTTTTGTCTTTCATGCAAACATATACTGTATAACACGTATGACTCCTTATGAACAACCCTTTTTTCCGGGTTTTCGGCATTTAAGGCTATGGTATATAGAAAAGAAAAAAGTCTATGTGAACTCACAATTGCTTCTTCCAGTTTTCAAGTGAAGTCCATCAAGACAGGTCAAATGCAAAAAATCAGCCAAGACCACTGTGATTTTATATTTAAAAAGGTTCTTATAAGTTTATTTAATTAAAAACAAGCAAACAAAAATGAAGCAGCAAACAATGCATTTCAACAACGTGTCTTCATCAGGTTCACATTGATTTTCAATGTAAACGGGGCGACCTTCTAGTCTTCTCAGATGTATCCTCTATCCTTCTCTTCATTTTTCCTCTTTGGGGGAAAGCAAAGCCTGCTTCCCAGCCTTGGAGGCCGATCGATTTCTGTCTCGCCTCAGCGAGGGCTGCTCTCCACGAGCCAATGGGAAAGCACGTTATCTCCCTAACGTCACAAACACATAGTTCGTATTTCTAAGTCCCAGGGCTTATTCCTCGCAGCCCTTGCTCCTGTTCCGTGAATATTTAAGAAATCTATACTCTGAAATGTTTTCTTAGCTGCAGTATTTAACAGTTTGGCATCTGATGGGATTATTATGAGAAGTTCTAACTAATGTATTGTGGAAAATAATTCACAGTGTGCTAGGAATGAGAAAGCCTGTGCTGTACTGTATATAAAAACAGTTTTCATATGGGTAAACATGCTGTTAATTATAGAGTACACTGCAAGGAAGTAAAACAAAATAATTAAAGAAATATGAAGAGAAAAAACTTATGTAAGTTGGCCTTATACATTTGTGTAACTTTGATTTATAACAAGTTTGCATGTACGTGGTTCTTTACAATAGGTTTTTGTTCACTGATATGTAATGGCAGTTGCTGAAGAACTGGTTGACGAATAGTGGCCTTTTATAGAGTGTTGTTAGTGAGCCAGAAAAAGCAAATGGAATTTGTCCAATAACATGCCATTTTTTTCTGAAAAAACTAAAACCTATAAAATAGCATACGTCTGATGGAACCTGTCAAAATATCATAAACATTGAAACAAAGTAAAGGTTGTTTGAGAGTTGTGTCGCTTTTCCAACACACATTTTAAATGATTTAGAATGAAAATGGAGGCATTATGTTGAAGACAGCATTCTGTTCAATATTAGGCCTAAAACACAATTTAGGGCCTTTTACCCTGCACACTTAACATTAAAAACGTATTTGAAAACCTGTTCCATATACAGTGCCTTGCGAAAGTATTCGGCCCCCTTGAACTTTGCGACCTTTTGCCACATTTCAGGCTTCAAACATAAAGATATGAAACTGTAATTTTTTGTGAAGAATCAACAACAAATGGGACACAATCATGAAGTGGAACGAAATTTATTGGATATTTCAAACTTTTTTAACAAATAAAAAACTGAAAAATTGGGCGTGCAAAATTATTCAGCCCCTTAAGTTAATACTTTGTAGCGCCACCTTTTGCTGCGATTACAGCTGTAAGTCGCTTGGGGTATGTCTCTATCAGTTTTGCACATCGAGAGACTGAAATTTTTGCCCATTCCTCCTTGCAAAACAGCTCGAGCTCAGTGAGGTTGGATGGAGAGCATTTGTGAACAGCAGTTTTCAGTTCTTTCCACAGATTCTCGATTGGATTCAGGTCTGGACTTTGACTTGGCCATTCTAACACCTGGATATGTTTATTTGTGAACCATTCCATTGTAGATTTTGCTTTATGTTTTGGATCATTGTCTTGTTGGAAGACAAATCTCCGTCCCAGTCTCAGGTCTTTTGCAGACTCCATCAGGTTTTCTTCCAGAATGGTCCTGTATTTGGCTCCATCCATCTTCCCATCAATTTTAACCATCTTCCCTGTCCCTGCTGAAGAAAAGCAGGCCCAAACCATGATGCTGCCACCACCATGTTTGACAGTGGGGATGGTGTGTTCAGGGTGATGAGCTGTGTTGCTTTTACGCCAAACATAACGTTTTGCATTGTTGCCAAAAAGTTCGATTTTGGTTTCATCTGACCAGAGCACCTTCTTCCACATGTTTGGTGTGTCTCCCAGGTGGCTTGTGGCAAACTGTAAACGACACTTTTATGGATATCTTTAAGAAATGGCTTTCTTCTTGCCACTCTTCCATAAAGGCCAGATTTGTGCAGTATCGACTGATTGTTGTCCTATGGACAGAGTCTCCCACCTCAGCTGTAGATCTCTGCAGTTCATCCAGAGTGATCATGGGCCTCTTGGCTGCATCTCTGATCAGTCTTCTCCTTGTATGAGCTGAAAGTTTAGAGGGACGGCCAGGTCTTGGTAGATTTGCAGTGGTCTGATACTCCTTCCATTTCAATATTATCGCTTGCACAGTGCTCCTTGGGATGTTTAAAGCTTGGGAAATCTTTTTGTATCCAAATCCGGCTTTAAACTTCTCCACAACAGTATCTCGGACCTGCCTGGTGTGTTCCTTGTTCTTCATGATGCTCTCTGCGCTTTAAGCGGACCTCTGAGACTATCACAGTGCAGGTGCATTTATACAGAGACTTGATTACACACAGGTGGATTCTATTTATCATCATTAGTCATTTAGGTCAACATTGGATCATTCAGAGATCCTCACTGAACTTCTGGAGAGAGTTTGCTGCACTGAAAGTAAAGGGGCTGAATAATTTTGCACGCCAATTTTTCAGTTTTTATTTGTTAAAAAGTTTGAAATATCCAATAAATTTCGTTCCACTTCATGATTGTGTCCCACTTGTTGTTGATTCTTCACAAAAATTACAGTTTCATATCTTTATGTTTGAAGCCTGAAATGTGGCAAAAGGTGCATAAAGTTCAAGGGGCGAATACTTTCAAGGCACTGTATGTGAAAAGTATGCAGGTGTTTTTTTTTAGGGGAATCCTCCTTTATCTATCTTCTGTATACAGTTTTTTTTAACTTTCTCTATCAAACACTAATTTGATTTTAAATTTCAGTTTGTTAATTATTACTAAACACCAATTAAGAATGAATCTGTGTCGCATTAAATCTTTATTATAAGACTCCTGACATGTTTCAGTCTTATTAAATCCTAATTAGTAATTGCAGCAATTAATTTGGCTTTAACTGACTGCATTGCTGTTCCAGGCAGTTTGTTCAAACAGTTATTGAGATCTTGAGACAACAGATATCAATCTTGTGGACTGACAGCATACAAACATTGGTAAGTGATGAAAACTCAAGAAAATGTATTGCTGAGTAGAATGAGTTTTAAGGTGCATTTACACTTACAACTCAGACTTGAGCTGGCTCAGGGTCGATCAGATTAAAATATGCTTATCATTTGAGCTATCCATTTACACTTGGGCACAGACCTGGCTTTGGCCCTGTATGCACACGCATAGCCCCTGAACTGTAGTGCGTACACGGTGATGTCATATCAACTACCTCTTGAAGACATTCCCCTCCTCAAAACACTGAGGCGGAAGTGTTTGAATCAACAACAAGCGTGTCATTTGTGTGTTTCTACTTCAAGGTGGTTATTCTGTGTAAATTAAGATTAAATTTTGCCATCAGAAATGGAGCAAAGCATTGAAAACTTGCATATAAGTACCGTCTACTTGTCCGACTCTTCTGATATGCAAATAACACTTGTTTCAGTCAGGGAACTCATGCGATAGATAAAATATTTATAACAGATTAGACACGATAACGCACATTTAGGCATATTATATGTTTTAGGATAACACGTTTAACATATAATACATCTTTGGCCTTTGGCCTCGCCTCGGGGAACCCCTGCCCATAAATTTTTCCGCTGATAAGTGGAAAGGCTGACTGTAGGGAAGCCATGGGCAGGGGGGGCAGGATAGCTGCCCTCCCCCTTAGACAAAGCCAAAAAACAGGTGGAGGCTGGGGAGGAGGAGGCAAACTAACTCGCAGCAGGTTGGTAATGGATCAGGTAAGATTTGAATCACTTCCCTGACAATCATTGGACAGTAATTACGTTGTTAGCTGTAAGGTACTGCTATTTCGATTGACAATTGTCTGGTTATCGACACTTAATAAGCTTGATTTGATTAACTGATTAAAAGTGAGTTCCCTGTCTGAACCACCACTTTGCTTCATTTCTTTAAATTTCCACTTTCAAAGTCTCTTCTTCAGGGGCGTGTGGCCATTTTAAGAAACAGGTGTTATTATATACATTTACACGTCAGTCTGACAACTCCTCTTATATTTAAATGTAAACAATAACTCCCTTTATTTTCTTGAAAAATACTTATTTGTGCTATTCAACTAAAGCGAAACGTATTCTTTTAATAGCTAAAAGAAACATCTGTAACTTTCAATTGTGTACGTTCTCCCCACCATATACCAACAATGCATCACGCTACTGTCAATGATACAATTAAAAAATTAAAACCTTTCATAAATCTAGGTGTGAATACAGTCCTTTGTTTAAAGGTAAAGTGCTTTTGGACCTGAAGCTAGTGCTTTATATATACATATATTCACATCACGGCACTTACCACAATGCACTTTGAAAAATAAAGCCTATACAAAACTTCCACAAGCTTGCAACCTTTATTTTTCAAATTGTTATGTTAGTGCCATGATACATGTAAACAAGCAATATGTTCAGGTCTAAAAGCACTGTATTTGCTCCGTAATGATACTTTACTGTAATGATTTGTTTAATTCTAGACAGAGGTACCCACAAAACTGAACATTTCCTTAATAACGATACATTATCAGAATCGACCACAGGCTAGTGTAAACTGGGTATTAGTGGAATGATTTTTCATTTTGTGGTTAAGGACAATAATCATGATGGTTATTTGTTTCTATTTCCACAAAAAAAAATCATAATTCTGCATTACAGCCTAGTACTGTACTGACCCTGCATAACCATAATTAGTTTAAAGAACAGGTGAGAGCTGTCTTCCGGCATAATGACACACAGAGTGCATGCTTTATTTCCCTACCACAGTCACTATGTCCTAAGTCTGTGTTTTTTTTATTTTTTTTATTTGAAATAATGCTCATTATTTAAAAAGGTACCCATAAAGAGGTATTCTTAGAAAAACAGAAAATGTTCTTCAGTGCTATATTGCTAGTAGTACAACACTGCAATACCTATATTTAGGGTTCTTTATTTTCAGTGTGTTGAAATACCTGTCACTGAAGGGATGAAATGATTATTCTAGCCTTTGTTAAATAAAGTACAACGGAATTTGGTTTACTGTTTACAAATCATGCACAAAAGAGCCTTCTCTGGCCACAGCATCGCATTTCATTTAGAATTTACTGACTTTTCTTGATGAAAACTAACCCACGTCTGGGAGGTTACTAGATCAACTTTCTGCTTTTGACCAACTCTGAGGACACCTGATTTTTAGTCCCGTGTGAATCATGCCATAGTCTCATTCAAGCTACAGGAGACAAAATAAAAGTGATCTTGTTTCACAATCAATGCTTTTCTAAGAGTTTAATTAAGAAACTGAGTCAGCTCAATATAACTTTAAAGGGACATCACATGACTAAAATAAAAATCAAAAAACCGAAGAGCCCTACCTACAGTGCCTTGCGAAAGTATTCGGCCCCCTTGAACTTTGCGACCTTTTGCCACATTTCAGGCTTCAAACATAAAGATATGAAACTGTAATTTTTTGTGAAGAATCAACAACAAGTGGGACACAATCATGAAGTGGAACGAAATTTATTGGATATTTCAAACTTTTTTAACAAATAAAAAACTGAAAAATTGGGCGTGCAAAATTATTCAGCCCCTTTACTTTCAGTGCAGCAAACTCTCTCCAGAAGTTCAGTGAGGATCTCTGAATGATCCAATGTTGACCTAAATGACTAATGATGATAAATAGAATCCACCTGTGTGTAATCAAGTCTCCGTATAAATGCACCTGCACTGTGATAGTCTCAGAGGTCCGTTTAAAGCGCAGAGAGCATCATGAAGAACAAGGAACACACCAGGCAGGTCCGAGATACTGTTGTGGAGAAGTTTAAAGCGGATTTGGATACAAAAGATTTCCCAAGCTTTAAACATCCCAAGGAGCACTGTGCAAGCGATAATATTGAAATGGAAGGAGTATCAGACCACTGCAAATCTACCAAGACCTGGCCGTCCCTCTAAACTTTCAGCTCATACAAGGAGAAGACTGATCAGAGATGCAGCCAAGAGGCCCATGATCACTCTGGATGAACTGCAGAGATCTACAGCTGAGGTGGGAGACTCTGTCCATAGGACAACAATCAGTCGTATACTGCACAAATCTGGCCTTTATGGAAGAGTGGCAAGAAGAAAGCCATTTCTTAAAGATATCCATAAAAGTGTCGTTTACAGTTTGCCACAAGCCACCTGGGAGACACACCAAACATGTGGAAGAAGGTGCTCTGGTCAGATGAAACCAAAATCGAACTTTTGGCAACAATGCAAAACGTTATGTTTGGCGTAAAAGCAACACAGCTCATCACCCTGAACACACCATCCCCACTGTCAAACATGGTGGTGGCAGCATCATGGTTTGGGCCTGCTTTTCTTCAGCAGGGACAGGGAAGATGGTTAAAATTGATGGGAAGATGGATGGAGCCAAATACAGGACCATTCTGGAAGAAAACCTGATGGAGTCTGCAAAGACCTGAGACTGGGACGGAGATTTGTCTTCCAACAAGACAATGATCCAAAACATAAAGCAAAATCTACAATGGAATGGTTCACAAATAAACATATCCAGGTGTTAGAATGGCCAAGTCAAAGTCAGACCTGAATCAATCGAGAATCTGTGGAAAGAACTGAAAACTGCTGTTCACAAATGCTCTCCATCCAACCTCACTGAGCTCGAGCTGTTTTGCAAGGAGGAATGGGCAAAATTTCAGTCTCTCGATGTGCAAAACTGATAGAGACATACCCCAAGCGACTTACAGCTGTAATCGCAGCAAAAGGTGGCTACAAAGTATTAACTTAAGGGGCTGAATAATTTTGCAGCCCAATTTTTCAGTTTTTATTTGTTAAAAAGTTTGAAATATCCAATAAATTTCGTTCCACTTCATGATTGTGTCCCACTTGTTGTTGATTCTTCACAAAAATTACAGTTTCATATCTTTATGTTTGAAGCCTGAAATGTGGCAAAAGGTCGCAAAGTTCAAGGGGCGAATACTTTTCATGAGCACTGTATATTGTACAATGGTGTTTGCTTATTTTGTGTGTTATGAATTCAATTTAAGCTTAAACCCAAGCTGGACAATTCATATAGTTATGATCTTGTTGTCTCCTGGAACTTAGTGTGCACTGTTGTGGTTATTCAGATCTTGTATGATTCAGTCAATTGATTTTAACTGCCACTGTGTATCTTTCTTGTGTCATTCTCAACTGTACCATGATTGAGCTCTTTCTTAATAATATAATCTATATTTACTGTACAGTAAATGCCTGTTGACAGAAAGTAATAAAATACGAATGACATGAATTTGAACCTCAGCTTCCTGTGCGTCCTGACTGTTTTGACACCTGACCCACCCATCACTCTCCTGTGTAACTTTGAGGTGGAATGTTTATACTAGTTTTCATTCACCCTTTTGTAATACTCCAGGCCTCTTGTTTGTAACCTTATGAAAGATTGGCCCATTGTCCTCGGCAGCTGTGGTCATTATGTTGTGTCATAACTGGTGAAACCAGAGCGCCTGAAGCACCCTCTCTAGTGCCCGAGTTAAAACAATGCAAGAACAGTTTCACTGAAATGTAAGTAGGAAGTAGAAGGATGAAGGGTGTCATTCATAAACAAAGAATTGCTATTGAATATTTTTAGGCTAGTATGTTACAACAGTAATTACTATAGGGTATTTTGAGTAACCATACGATTTTAGGTGAACTTGTTTTAAACACACTTGCATGGATGACACTCTGTTGCCACTTCTGCATTTACTATGAATGTATTGAATTGTTACACATTGGACACCCTCTGGATGATACTACCTTCACAGTTGGTATTTTTGTTCCCCAAATTTCTTTGATATCAAAGATTTTTGTTTTCTGTCATATTTCTGGTAACTTCACGTGGGCTGCAGTAGTTTATGGTTACTGTTTTATGTCTTTCTATCACAATCAAAATCACCCTGGGCTTTCTCAACTGCTTTCAGTCTCAATATACCACATTTAATTGTATTTAATAACATTGACTCTGAAGGTGAGGCCTATTTGCATCTTTTGTTTGCAGAATTCTGAACGGCTGTACTTTTATTGTAGAAGTTTCAGAAAAGCTTTTATAATTAAATATTTAAGACCTACTTAATGTGCCCCGTAAAAAAAAACATTGTATAAGTCGCACATGTGTATAAGTCCCCCCCCCCTTTTGAGACACCAATTTCAGAAAAGCACCTAAAATTAGGCCTATGTTTTTCTTCAACATGCTCAACATTAATAATAAAGGATAATTCATAACCATTGTTTTGAAATAAGGATTCTGTAGTGTTTTATTTCAATAGTTTTTTTTTTTTTTTTTTACTCAAAACCAAAAAACTTTCGCTGTCTTCAAACATAGCAAGTAAGTGTGGAGTAGTGGTTAGGGCTCTGGACACTTGACCGGAGAGTCAGAGTACCCCAGGTAGGGGACACTGCTGCTGTACCCTTGAGCAATGTACTTTACCTAGATTGCTCCAGTAAAAATCCAGCTGTATAAATCGGTAATTGTATGTAAAAAATAATATGATATAATTGTAACAATTGTAAGTCGCCCTGGATAAGGGAGCCTGCTAAGAAATTAATACTAATAATAATAATAATAATAATAATAATAATAATAATAATAATAATAATAATTAATATATATATGTGTGTGTGTGTGTGTGTGTGTGTGTGTGTGTGTACTGTGTGAAGGATAAGAATAATCTGCACTGTTGGAATACTGTCATGAAATATATATTCTCTATGATCTATAAATATGACCATACCCAAAAGTTACGGTGGGCTGATTGACAGAAATTCCGACCACTCAGTTTCTTGATATAATCATTGACAGTCTACTGTAGCCTATCAGGCATTGTTGAGCTGACCCGCCCTTGTTTCAACTGCAAGTAAATCCAGTACACTGGAACTGTGGAAAAAACTAAAAACGTACTGTGTGACATGAGGAAATTATGTCAAACTGACTACCTTTGTTTCTTAATTTATGCATTAGTTAACAAATTAGCGTAACGTAATTAAAGCATGCTCTGTTTAAATTGTGTAGCTGCTTTGCATGAAAAGAGAATACAGCGGCATCATGATTATACTAGAGAAAAAAATAGCGAGGGAGTAAGTACTTATAATAACTTATAATTAGGGCCTCTGATTTTCGGTTTTAACCGATAAAACCTGATAAAACACCCCCGATACAAAAAAAAAATTAAATCGGTGGATAGCCAATATACACTGGAAAAACTGTGGAAATGGTTGATCAATTCAAAGTGACTTTAACTGTTTCCCATTACAAAAAAAAACAAAACAACCTACTATAAAAATAATAATGAATACAAATACAGTGCTGCTGGGCAATGTCCCGCCTTCCTGACTTGTATCTATCATTGATTCGTTCTGAATACTTTAAACCCATCCCAACTACTGAGTGACAGCACATTTCTACATTTCTATTGGAGACTCCGCTTGCAAGATTTAAAACGAGATTACAATCAGGATGGAGGCTTGTTAGCGGGATTTAAAACACTCAAGCATTTTGGAAAGTAACCGAAAGCACTATTTACATACAGTATATCAAAAACGAAAGCCCTGAAAAAAAAAACGATTTACATAAAACTCGCAAATAGCTCAAATTAAGCACCGAAAAATACAATTAATAAAACCAGAAAAAAACAGAAGCCCTACTTATAATATAGTATAGTATTTAAGTTTAACATCCTGTTTTTGTCTCATTGAGTCGTTTTTAATAAACGTCTGTGTTGTGGGTATTAAATAGTTCTTATGTGCTTGGTGCATATATCAGTGTTTTACTTTTTTATTTTTTCCTCCAAGTACCAGCGTATGCTAACTGCATTTAGTTGACATTCAAGGTGACCAAGGGGTTGTTGGGATTTAATGTGTTTTAAATGTTTAATTAGAGAGAGTGTTTTTGCATTTCTTTATTGTGTTGTTGACAGAGCGTTTGTTTAATTGTGCCTGTAATAATTCCACTGACGCATTACCAGTTTATCATTAAACACACCGGTGTAAAAGTCGCACCCCCCTTTTTAGGACCCCCTAAAAATACCCAGAAATTCGACTTATACAACAGTTTTTATGGTAAATCATGCTGATTATATATATATATATATATATATATATATATATATATATATATATATATATATATATATATATCTTCTATAACATGGAGCTCTAAGGCGAAAATAATCTGCTCTCGGAATACAGTCAATTTATCATTTGGATGTTGTCAAGGGGATGTAGTAAAATGAAAGACAGTTTACATGATTTATTTTGGTACCATGGGCAATGATTATAAGGGTGTATTTGAAACAGAATGTGTGTGTGCTTTCTAACCACTGGATAGAGAATTTAAAAAAAAAACACATCATCAGTGGGTTGGGTTCATTGAATAATTTACAGTAATTTAAGCAATAGAGGTGTTTGTATTTTGACACAGCCAGAACTGGTTTTATCACCGTGTTTAAAACCCCTTTATGCCAGTGGCTGAAATGACATTAAACTGTTTTCCACTGATGGTTTACAATCTGCACACTGTGTTAGTGAGTCAGGATTCAAAGTCACCCAATGGCCGCAAGTGCCAAGATTCTGTATTTAAATCAATATTATTCAGCGCTTTTTGTCTTATGGTATGCCCTTAATTTACAATATTTACAAAGCTCAAAGTTGTCTATTCTATGACCAGGCCTTTTGGTGGCAGACTGTTAAAGGTCATGACTGTCCCAAGTTACATGGTAACAAGGCTCTCTTTATTGTCTGGTTTTGAGTGAACTACACAGCACTTCTGCTTTATTTTCTAAAATAGGTGGAATACTGTGCTGTCCTGCAGAGAAACAGTCAGATATTTACCATACTTTTAGATCCTGTGTCAGTATAATTCTTGCAAGCTGTGTACTCATCATATAGGATATTTGCTCAGTTTAAATACTTTACAGAGTTAAAGTAAAACTTTGTACTGCAATACATTTTCTGTAATTGAAACATATTCTAAGGAGAAGTTTGGAAAGTCCCTGATCTAAATATAAAGAATATACAACCAATAGAACATAAAACCAAATAGCAATGTGATTGCGCACTTACTGATCTAAATGACTAGAGGAGAGATTCGGTGGTTGCGGTAGGACAAATAGTATGCTTTTGTATGCAGATATTAAATATGGTTACCATATATACGTGTGTGTGTGTGTGTGTGTGTGTGTGTGTGTGTGTGTGTGTGTGTATATATATATATATATATATATATATATATATATATATATATATATATATATATATATATATATATATATATATAATACACTTTTTCGTACAATTATTTACCACTTTAGACATGACATTTTAGCCAACATGTCTTACCATAAAACTCTTCTGAACAAAACTGGTACCATCTTTCAAGCAGCCTTTTGATTGACGTTTGATTGACCATCAGCCATACAGCCACTATTATACAGTTCTGTATTTGTCAGAAAAGACAGTTCTGATTAGGAGATATAAAAAATACTTAAACATAAAAATGCAAACCTGATACATGAGCTTTGACAGGAGTTTAAAATTATATTATACAAAACATAGTCACTCAGTATTCAGTGCTCGATTTTTCTTGTTTAATTTTCTTGCCATGACTTTTGTTAAAATGACTAATACATTTGTCCAGAAATGGATATCCTGTTGATAAGAACAAAAAATGCTGGGTAATATAAAGTGGTTATCTTCATGGGGTTTCAACAGGAAATAATAACAAGTGAACAAGAGATTCACCAGTAGCATCAAATCAGCTATCCTTTAGGCTCTAATGAACCAGATACAGAATAAGTAATGTCTATTGAACATTTGAATGAAGCTTATTCGTAGTTAGCATAAGATACATTCTCCAGTTTCTAAATAATGATGTCATCTCATTATACTACTCTGCGCCTTAGAGGTTCATTTTTAAAGCTTGTGGGGGACACCCAGAATCCCTTCCTCTCCCTTTCCTCCTGATAATCCTTCCTGGAACTGTTCAAGATTAAGTCAAATGTGATAATTGGGGGTATAGTTTTGAACGCTACAGTGACTGATATGAGACCAATATTTCTGATTTACGGGAATTGGGTTTGGATCACTGTTGCAGAAAACAAGAGGTTATTAGTAACACTAGTAGGCCAAAACTTCAACTTCAACTTCAACAGACTAAACTGAACTAAAAAGTGTTTTCTTATCTTTATTGTCAGAAGGAAAAGTTTCTTTCGGTGTTTCAACCTTTCCTTATTGGGATGAAAATCCTGGAAATCCTGATTTTAACCAGCGAGAAACAAAGAAAGACGTGCCCTTGTGCTTTCCCAAATCATTTACGGTGACTCAATTAGCTCTCCATGCTTGCAGTGGAACCTGCTGTTTTCTAAACCAATCTCACCAGTATTTTCAGTATTTAGTTTGTTACAAACTCCAGGGTTTATATAACCTACAAAGCCACCGAGCGGGAGCTCTGTGTGGAGACTGAGTGTTTTCATTTTATCTCTGTACACAGCACAGCAAGGCCTGTCAGGGGCATGTAGTTTAACAACAACTCCCTGTATTTCCATCATGTAGCAAATTCCTGCTGGCTTTTCATTTCATTGATTACAGCCTGAGGGCACATTCAAAACGCTGGAGGCATATCACCATCATTGAAAAGATTTAGTCTTAAAACTTTAAAGAACTTTGTTAATTAATAGCTTACAATACATATAAGTTGTATGTGTTTTGACTTTTCACATGGATTGTGAAATATAATGAATTAAGATAATTAAGATAGCTTTGTTTTGTTTTGTTTTCTTTGTTAAATCTGAGACTAGGGCTACCATTACTGGTACTCTAGTGACAGCCTGTGTATTTATAAATCTTATAAAACACCCAATGCTCTGTGTCATACTTATTATTATTGAGTGATGACCCAGGCATGTTTTTTCACCCTAGCTACTTGTTTACTGGGGTTCCGTGTGGTAACTCACAAGACAGCCTCCCGGCTTAGCCTTGTAGCATTTCAATCTTGCCCTTGCAATGGCTTTGGTACTCTCACCCATACGGTAATGGTTACGTTTCATATTTGAATGGGAACGTTAGGTTATTATCATAACCCTGGTTTCCTGAAATATAAATATAACCATAAACCTTTAAGGTCGCTGCGTCCGTGATTGCAGCAGTCTTGAAGGAAAAATTACATTGAAGTCTGTGAGCACAGTACTTTTATACCCTTAGGGGCGGGCCATGACTGCGTCACAGGCTCTTCGAGCAGCTTTGATATATCGTATTCAAGTTTTGGGGTCTTTAGGAGGTAAATACCCATACGGTAATGGTTAAGTTTCTATTCCAGGGAACCAGGGTTATGGTAATAACGTTTTATTCTATATCAGTCTACTTTACTGGCCTTTGCCAGGAGCACTGCTGGGAACTAGATTCTGTGTCCTATTTGGGTGTAATTAACCTCAATATACATGCATCAATAATAACTTGTCATAAAACATTCAATTTTTAGATGTTTAAACACCTTGTTACTTTTACTGTTTTACTTGTAATTAAGGATCCCTGTAAGGCGAGCTTGTATAAGTTTGTCACTGCACTGTTACAACATAAACCAGATTAACCAACTATTATAAACCAGATAAACTAGCAACTTCATATTTTCAGTATTGTGGCAACTCCAGTAGCAAAATCTAGTGGCACCCTACATTTTGACCTCTGACATAAGATGGACACTATATGATAAAAACCCTATGCTTCCAGTGATTCTCTCGATCAAGTTCGATTCGTGTGTGTCGTACAACAAAAATGAACCCTTTCCTGACATTTTTTTTTTTGCAAAGCTGCCCTGCCACGGTGTCTAAACCTTGTATCCCAGAAATTGTTTGAGATAGTGACTTCATATTTGCAGGGTTAAATAAACCCTTCATGTGAAAAATGTTGCTGGTCATGAAGTTGACCTCTGACCTAATATAGCTGATAAGGTGAGGTCATGTGACTTTTAAAGTTACAGCATGAAGGGATTTTGAGTTGTTGTCTTAATCTTTGGTGCATAACTGTATTCTTACTAAGGTTCCATTACCCGCATTTTCCAGTAAAAAAAAAAAAAATCTTATTTATTTATTTACATTTTTATAGCACCTTTAGCTAAGGTACTTTACAAATTTATAACAAAAATGGTAGTCAAGAGAAGTGTGTGAAGAAAGAGGATACGTTTATTGGGCTAGGGTGGTGAGATACAAATTTGTTGCTTTAGGAGAGCAGAGGGCCAGAGGCTAGGTCAGGGTTGGGGCAAGCAGGGTCATAACAGGAAATCAGGGACCAGGAGTATCAATAGGATGAGCTAGGGAGAAGAGATGAGTTTTGAGAGAGGAGCGGAAACTACGTAGTGTAGGTGACTCTTTTATGACAAGTGGGAGTTTATTCCAATGAAGGGGAGCAAGAAGGGAAGAGAAACAGAAACAGGATTGGGCACAGGGCGAGGGTGGGACCGAGAGTAGCTGGAGGAGGAGAGGGGATGTATGGGAGGAGCGGGCGAGGTTAAATATGATATGGGTAGATCCGTTTTGAGTTTGTTGTAAAAGCGGGGAGGTCAAGGAGGAGTTACAGTAGTCGAGGCGGGTGAAGATGAGAGAGTGGACCAGAAGTTTATTAGCAGAAAAAGAAATAGAGGGGGGGTGTATTTTGCGGATGTTGAATAGGTGGAAACGGCAGGTGCGTGTTTTGGTCGAGATATGGCCAGAAAGGGTGGAGTCGAAGGTGGCCTTGAGGTTACGAGCAGAGAGGGAATGAGATGGTGGGGCAGGGTGGGGGAGTAGAAAGGGAAGGGAAGAAAAGGATTTCAGTTTTTGATGGGTTGATGAGGAGATATCAGAGCGCCATCCAAGATTGGATAGCAGGCAAGCAAGCTGATATACAGGTGGCAAGGTTGGGGGTAAAGGTTGGGTGTCATCAACAAAGAAATGATGGGGGAAGTTAAATGAGGAAATAAAAGCTTCAAGGGGTGAGGTATAGGGAGAATAGCAGGGGTCTGAGAACAGAGCCCTGGGGGAAACGGCATTGCTTGAAATACAGACCACATGGTATGATATAGGGTTCTTATAGTTAGTACAGTAATGTTCTTTGATTCTATCAATAGTTTCCAGTGCCACATTGTTTTTAACCTTTGTTTATATTTTTTTTCACATTTCCATTTTATTTCATGTTTACAAAACATTTAATCTGATATGACATACCCTTTATTATTTGTTTATTTAGCAGATGCCTTTATCCAAGGCAACTTACAGAGACTAGGGTGTGTGAACTATGCATCAGCTGCAGAATCACTTACAATTACATCTCACCCGAAAGACGGAGCACAAGGAGGTTAAGTGACTTGCTCAGGGTCACACAATGAGTCAGTGGCTGAGGTGGGATTTGAACCGGGGACCTCCTGGTTGCAAGCCCTTTTCTTTAACCACTGGACCACACAGCCTTTAGATTATGCTACTGGGGATACTTTTGTTTTTTTTTCCCGAAAACTCCCGTTTCTAGTTTTATTGCACTTCAGTGTTTAGGGTTGAACAGTAGTCTCCGCTGATATTATCCCATTGGCCTTGTAAATAAAGCATTCTTATACAGTTAATAAAGCATCTTTTAATATGGTAATACCTGAGTGGCTCACTGAGTAAAGACACAACCTCATGGATTGCAGGTTGAGCCATACAGTTACAGGAGGGCAGGTTTGTGTCCTAAATGGGTATTGAATGTATACATTCTCCATTGCTAAATAGGCATTTAATATTTATCATTATTTTGTGAAGGCAACTTTAAATTTGAAACTTTTTTTTTTACATTCTTTTTACTGGTAACTCTCTTTTTCAAGTATGTGGGTAGAGCTATTTAATCCGTTATATTCATTTGTTTATACTTTGGGATGTAAGTTAAAATAATATATGATACATGTGCTGTTCAAGCACATTGATAGATCATAGAAAAGAAAATATCTACTGCCTATTGCATTGTAAAGCTTTTATGCTTTAAAGGAATCCAAGTGAGAGTTGTTTTTTTGTACTGTATGTGTGGCCCACAGATTTTGTGTTGAGCATTAGATGAACAGGTTGCTGCAGCTTCAACAGAGCCCTAACGCCACCTAGAAAAAAACATGACCGTGAAGCTTCAATTAAGTTTTAATTTTGGTGGCAAGCACATCCAAGACATCTTTCCTGAATCTCATTGTATATGTGTTGTGTGCACTCTCCTGCTGATTTATTGCAGTCAGTGGCCAGCAAGTGTATCTGTTATCCGTTAACAAGGAACCTGACAGGACAGCCTCTTTGTTCGTAATTGTTCGTTTTTTGGATGCATTATTGATGAACTGAGCCTTATTTGTCAGCTTCTACACTGTGAATGTGATGAAGCTGCATCCCAATTCTGCTAATGCACTCACTGTTTCAGTAAAGCACTGGCAAGCTCTGCTTTGTGGGAGAAATGTGAAACATGTGCAATGATAGCTTTTAAACTTAGTTTATAATGGCATTCCAAAAAATAAACCTGTTCATCTTTAAGGCAATTCAACAAGTTCGCTGTATATGGAAACCATGTTGTTTAAAATGTGAAATATCTTACTTTAAAAGTTCTGTTTGTGAACCATGAGTAGCTTTTTTTTCTACATCCAGGTAACTGCGTATGATTTATATGCCAGAAACAGCATTGAGTGGAGTGCATACACTTGCTTTGATTTAATTTCTTCAAATCATTTTTTTTTGTAACCACACTGATCATGGCGAAAATATATTCCGTAAACTCATTATGTGTTCAGTTTTGCGTTTGAGCTTTTAGAAACATTGTATAAAAATGTGAATTGTTTTATATACAATATATAGATCTTCTTGGCATGCTTAATATTCCAAATAATTTTTTTTTGGGGGGGGGATTCACTGGAACCACAACATGCAAATTGTTTTATTATTTCATGAACTGCTTTATGTGTATCCTGGCAAACCGTTATAACAGTATATAACATCTGGACAGTATTTACAGTCATCTGCTATTACAAAAATCACACACACACAATTTCCCATTTCTGATTTTCTTTTTACATCCATGGTATGCTTTTGCTTCACTCTTGTTGCATCAGCTTTCTATTGAGAAAATGGATCTGCATTCACCTAGGATTTTAAACGATCCCAATCACCACCTGACAGGTTTCTAATAGAACTCTGATGTGTGTCCCTGTTGTGATATTGTAATCATTACTGACTTCTTCCTTGGATATTAATCAGTAATCTTTCATCACTTTTAATATGTGGCTTTTCACAAAACTGAAATAGGATGATTTATTTTTCTCACCTTACAAACTGACCTGATAGAGAGTGTGGGATTTGTTTAATTTCCCAGTTGTCTGACAAGTCAAGATACTATATGGCACTTAATGGGAATACATTTTTGAGCTTGTAAAATATATTAAATACTGAGATAAGATATAGTCGGACATGCTTTCTTAGTTAGTTATTTAAAATGGGTTTATCATGTGCACTGTATACAGTATGTTTGATTATGTTTTGTTGATTGTACCCTAATGCTGCTGTGAATGGAATGTTGATCTGATACATATGCATGTATGAAATCTTAATAGTATTGTTGGGGTATTTTTCACTGCTTTCAAGAGAAAAAACATAAGAAAAACCTGTTAAAAAATTAAAATAAACACACCAAGTGTTTATTGTGAGGGTTTTTATAGTACGTACAATCAGATTGTTTATTTTTATTTTCATTACTTTAAATTGTTATTTTACAAGGCTGGAGTACAGTTGCAGCTTCTGACTAATAAGCGGGGAGGATAAACAACAAAACCTGCTTTTATTGCTTTCATTGAAGGTTCTAGAACTGTGTGGAATAAATACAGAATCCCAGACCATTTTGAGGATACAAAACTCCTAAGAATGGGTGGGATTCTGTCATGTTAGCCAATAGCAATACAGTAGAACTTGGAAAGGATGATGTAAGGTTCAAAACTGTATGAAATAGACGCTAAACGAAAGCACCACTATACACGGTTAACACAGATGAGTTAAAACATGAGTTCAATTGAGTTTTCCCTGGTTTCTGACATATCAAGATCTGAAGTAGCACGAGATCAGAACGTACTTCAGATCTTTCTGCATTACCCTATGCCCTTGCCTTTTGTCAGAACCAGGGCAATTCATTTAGCAATTCATTTGGACTAATAACAACATGCATGATGCACAGAGTGAGCCATTTTGTTTAATAACAGATTGTAGACGAAGGGTACATTCATTTCTTCCCTGTCTTCTGTAATTATTAGTGCACTAATTACCCCCAAATCACTGACATCCAGAGCCAATAAGGATGGGAACAGGCATATCATAGACAGCTTGCACAAAAGCTATGACAAAGCCTCCCAACAAAGACCTTCAGATTCAGCATCAGTATGTGTTTGGGTGCTTTGCACTCTGTCCCTTTTTTGGGGGGGATGGCTTCTAAACATGTATTGTTCTGTTTGTTATTCTGTTTGCAGTTTGACGGTGAAAACATGTACATGAGCATGTCAGAGCCGAGCCAGGACTTTGTGCCAGCGAGCCAGGTGGGTTAATTAATCTTCTCTGCCTTGTTTCTATTTGTAATTAAACAAATTGAAAGGGATGCATTGCAAAGTAGCAGCACTATCAGTAGCTGCCATAATCAGGAGTAATTACAATTTATAAACAAAGCATTTAAGCCTAGTTTCAATTTAATTAGATGGCTCTGGTAAAGCACAGTGGTTGGCGTGGTCCTGAAAGAGGCTACAGTTTTCTTCCCTGGAAAGCCAGCAGCGGGTAAACAGTCTGATACCCTCCATACATTTGTTCTAGCCTCAACTTGAGATTTTTATTGGTTAAGCTTACATCATTTAAATAAAATAAATGAATGTTGATCACTGTGATGTCATTGGGACTATATTGAATGAAAAATCTGTATGATTTTTTTGATGATACCTACTTTCTATCACAACCTGATAAATCAGTGTCATCCTTTGTCTGAAACTTTTTTTTTTCCCCTCACAATTAGTGCACACAATCTTAAACATATGCTTGAAATCAACACTAATGGAGCCAAGGTTTAAGGACAGGATTTATTATACTAGTGGAAAAGACTGCATTATGAAATAATATTTTGGTTAATATACAGGCAAGATGCAACCTTACAATAAACACAAAAAGTTACAGAATAATAAACAAAACCTTTTGTATGCACATCAAAATATCAAAATATATATATATATATAATATTGTAGTGCTGATTTTAGTTCAATTATGTTTATACATATCTGTAAGCATTTTTTAAAATTATTATTAGTTTGTCTAGAAATCAAGAAATATAGCACTACTCATTTCCTGTACTTTTTACAAACTTTGTAATGTAACCTTTATGGCAAAAAAAAAGGAATTAATTGCCCTATAATGTAGTACAGTATCTCAGAGAGTATCTGCACTTGGAGAATTTATGCTTACAGAACTGAAGAATAAAGAATCAGGTCAGTGTTTTATGTAGCATAAATGAAACTAAATACCAGGTCCTTCTATGTAACCAGACGGCACATGCCAAAGCCTTTTTTTATTTTTTTGAAACGGTTCACCATAAACAGTTTAGTCTGGTTTTCCTTTAACATAAATCGTGTCCTTTAACTGTTTACCCACTTATAATGCATTAAACACAATAAATGCTTTAATGTGAGTTTTATAAGTTGGGAAAGACTTAATGAAAGGCAAATGTTTAGTTGGGGGGGGGGGGGTGGAATGTGATAAAACTTGCCTTAATAGACTGTGCAGATTTTTTTTGTATAACACAGATTTAGCACAGCATAGGAAATTGAGGAGTCAGATGAAAGTGACACATTTTCATTATTTCAACACATGTTTTTTTGTCTTGAGATTTAATATAAAATAAAACCAATTAAGTCTGTATATATTCTGCTGATGCATACTTTCTGAACACAATAAGAGAAACTGAAAACACATTTACACATACTGTACATGCATTATAAACCTAATTCCATTTCAGAAAACCTGGCCCCTAGAAGTAGACCAAACAAAATAGCTAACGTTACCCTCAATAAACCCTGGTTGAAGTGTTTGCCTGTTTTCTATAGTGAAGTGGGCACACACACACAGATGCAGCTGTGGAAAACAAACATAGCTGAGCATTAATCCGTAAAATATCATAAAACCACAAGGTGCATGTATCAGTACTTCATCACTTCAGGGTGCCATCGTGCTGTATTCTGACTTAACATTTGCTGAAGCCAGCTTTGTTCTGGAAAGACCATTGTACATACTGAATAACAGATCATGTCAGGGACCCACAGATTAAATCCCACTGAGCCAGGTAAACACTGTTCATGAACTCCACTGAACACCTTTTGAGACAGTGGCATTAGAGAAGACATCTGCTGCTTATGTCAACATGTTTGCCTCCAAAAGCTGACCTTATAATCTCACTGTTTTAGTTTCATATTGCATGACATTATAGGGCTAAAATGTGTTTTGTTGGTTTGTTGCTTGTAATTTGTAAAGCCTTTAATATAAAGTTAATTTAAATAGAGGAGGCAGAGTGGAATACTGTTTAGGGTTAATGGGAAAACGGGTGAACCTGCTATAACATTCTAGCTTATCCATTCACTTACATTTTACTTCAGTTCCGTGTGCCTGACAGTCCCTCCCAGCTGCAACAAAATACGAAACAAACAGGACCACACTGGAAAAGAGATGTGGCATCACAGTTGGACTATCCTCGACTATCCTGGGTAAATAATTTCTAAATCAAACACAATGAAAATATGTCCTGTAACTTTTAAAAACTGTTTGCACTGTATGGTAATGTGTGGGATTATGCAAATAACTTCATACATTATTTTAAAGCTAGTTTAATGTTTATGGGAACAGATTAAAAAAAAAAATCTCTTTTGTGTATGTGTAGGAAAGCTGTTTCAAGAAGTCGATTGCTAGTCACAGAGAAGCAATCTTATCTCACATGGCTGACTGCTGTCGGCAGCCTTGTATATTTGTCTGAGATTTAATCCTAAAAGTGCACTGTCAAATGTATTGATGGGTTTAACCAACACAGGATTGTCTCATTTAGGCCCTAAGGGTCTTAAAGTGCAACTAATTGCATTTATTTGATACAGTGAAGATGCAAATTTAATCAGCGATTGCAGCTGCAGAAAATATTTATGCTTTGATTAACAGGCTCTGAGTTTTATAAACAGTCATAACAATGCATGTTTGAATAGCATGCTACAGTGATATGGTGGCTGTAGAAATCATTTGCTAAATCTCATTTATTGAAATGTATTTTCCTCCCGTTATTTTCATAGCCTGCTTTTATAATGGGCTGTTGCTATAGAAGATGGTTGCTAAACTACATGTGACTTTAGCATTTAGGATGAAAATAAAAATACATTTTAGGTAGATTGGACATTCATTTGTATTTTAAGTATGATATTTTAGATTTAAAAAAAAAAAAAAAAAAAGTTTACCTCAGGCAAACTCTCATTATCCATGTAGGGCACAGGAACTGGAAATTAAATTAACTGTCTCTTGGGTTTAATTATTGCAATGCAGAAGAATTGACATTTACAACACCTGTTCCAAGCCAGTTTATTTTTGCTCAAGCAGATTACAGTTATGGTTGTGCATGTCATGTAGGCCTCTCGATTAAACAAAATAACAGTTCTAGTAAACAACAAATAAAGCAGACATGTACAAGCATGCTAGATGAACAACAACTCTTTTGCTTCTTGACTCCTCCTGCTGTGTCAAAGCCAGAGGGAGTTAAGGTGATGTGGCGTCAACCGGAAAAAAAAAAAAACTGTGACAAAAAGGTGTTTTTCTCTGTCGGGTGCTTGTGTCTAAACTGTTTAGTGCAGAGACTGTGAAGCCAGGTAAAATTAAGATTAAACACAAAATTATCCATATTAGTGAAAATGAAAGGTTGATTTTCCCTTAATTTGCACATGCATATTGTAAAATGCCTGTCAAGATTATTACAATGAGGTGACCTTAACTACTTTTGCATATGAAAAAATGCTATATATATTTATAGGCCTTTTGCAGGTTTACCAGTTCTTTATACTGAAGTTTAGTGTATTCATGTATGGCTAATGATAAGTCAATAAAGGTGATCATATATTTAATGATATTTTATATTAACTGTAGAAGGCTATGCATCGTTGTTTTTTTTCCATTAGCACCTGGCTCCTTCAGCTTTCAGCATTGCATACTTATGCAACCAGATTTTGTGCAACCAGAGAAATTGCAGATGACTCGCATTATCCTGGTAACCTATTTTACTCTGTGGCACATCTGGATGCCTCTGGTAACTAAGAAAACTTGCCTCGCAGCTCTACTTGAAAATTATCCTTTATGTTCAATTTTAAAATCAGTACATGCTTTAGGGCTTATAGACACTGCTAAGTAGCAACATATGGCAGCTACTGTTCTTGTGATGTCGCTGCAAGCAAACAGCCTAATTCTGTACTTGTAAGAATTTTTACACACAATAAGTTCTGGATACCAGCCAGAAGTATGAATGCTGAACATTAATGATATTCTCTGGAAATTCCCCAGGGCTGCTTGTCATCAGTATCTTTCTTTAATATCTGTTATTAATAAAACCGATTTGCCTACTGTATATGTATATGTTAAATATGCAAATATTGGTAGCTTTCTGCCTCACCTAGATTTAGCTGTAAGCCACTTTGCATTCTTTTGCAGTTTCTTTATGAGAGGAAACAAGTTAGAGCACAGACATAGCATTAAAAAGGTATGCCATTTTACATTTTATACTAGTGACAAGTGACTTTACCCTGCTCAGAGGACTGGTGCTCAGGGGACCGGTGCACTGTCGGTGCTCAGGGGACTGGTGCTCAGGGGACCGGTGCACTGTCGGTGCTCAGGGGACTGGTGCTCAGGGGACCGGTGCACTGTCGGTGATCAGAGGACTGGTGCTCAGGGGACCGGTGCACTGTCAGTGCTCAGAGGACTGGTGCTCAGGGGACCGGTGCACTGTCGGTGCTCAGGGGACTGGTGCTCAGGGGACCGGTGCACTGTCGGTGATCAGAGGACTGGTGCTCAGGGGACCAGTGCACTGTCGGTGCTCAGGGGACCGGTGCACTGTCGGTGCTCAGGGGACCGGTGCTCAGGGGACTGGTGCACTGTCGGTGCTCAGGGGACCAGTGCTCTGTCAGTGCTCAGGGGACCGGTGCACTGTCGGTGCTCAGGGGACCGGTGCACTGTCGGTGCTCAGGGGATCGATGGAGTGTCGGTGCTCAGGGGATCGGTGCAATGTCGGGGGCCATGTGTACTGTACAAACATGATTATTATATAGGACTCAAGCTTGAAAAAAAGTAAAGTAAGTTGACCTGTCACCTTGAAATATAAAGCCATATTCATTTACCCCAGGCAAATTTTACTATAAAGGTTTTATTCCAAATTCTGAATATAAAGTAAAAGGTATTAAAAGCTGTAAAACAACATAGCATTCTTTATTTTATTAATATAAGTTTACAGTTGGAAAGTGGATAGCACAGAGACCACATATTGTACTGTATTTAATAGCTTCAGTTACTTAATGAAAAATATTCAGATTAGTATGATAAGAAATTACACCCTGCAGTATAACTTGCAAATATTCCATTGATAAGACCATCAAACGCTGGGAGATTGGCCTGATATTTGGTGCAGAAATATATTCTGTGATTCTGGAATTGTATTTGAAAGTAGGTAATTGCAGGTTATCGACAAAGCCTTAAATCTTTGCAAATGTGATGTCAGTACCTCAAATGTGATGTCAGTACCTCAAATGTTGTCCAAGTCACACAAAAAATGCTTGCTTAACATTGACATATAAATAGTGCATGCTAAACATTTTGAAAATCTTTCCTATGTTCTTCTATATTTTGGACCGTCTTTGAAGCAGGGGAAGGTGCAAGACTGTTTTAAAATTATTATATTCAGTGATGATAACATTTAGTCCCTTGTGTGATTTTGTATATGGGTTGGGAAACTTGGGTCACACCCCTGTGGTAAGACCTAGTAATAGTTGTACCTGAAGCGGAGATGAGCCTGAAGAGTGAATTACACCATGCAGGTGCTTTAATTATGTCATCTTCACTCTATGTGCACATACAGGACACATTGCTGGCATTTCTTTGTGATAATAAAAGCGTGTGGGCACTAGTGATTCTGCAAAAGCCACATATGTTTTTGCTTTAAAGATTAAAAAATGCTATCCCTTATCCCAGTCCACAGGGACCGAGCCAGTACATTCTACTTGACCCTGATGGTCTTTGACCCAATAAATGTCATAGCTGGCAGATTTTGATTTATCTGGTTGCTATAACAGAGTGTGGCAGCTCCACAAGCCCAAGCCAGTTACTGGAACCAATGTAGCATTCAAATGATTACTGTGTACAGTCCCCGAGGTATTCATTACAGACAAAATTGCTCTTCTTGCCTTCCATACAGGCAGAGCTGCAATGGGAAATGAAAGGCTGCCTGGGAAAATAGGCCACCTAATTAAGTTAAACTACTCTAGCATTTAGCCTGACATCTTCATTCCTCCAAATTAAAATAAAACGACTCAGTTTTTACGCACAGGTTACCATTGTTTACATTTGTTTCCTTTTAATTAGTTTTCTTATAAATACATCTTCTACAAACTATACGTATTGAAAAGTAAGCTACCAAGAAATTACAGGCTACAGTAACTGCATACTACAGTTGGAAACTAACAGCACAGTATATATAGCTAGCACTTATATATATTTATCAGACCATTGAAGCAACCTTTTAGCATAAGCACTGACTAATCATAATGTGTAATTGCCAATGTAAATGCAAAGAGCTTTAACAGATGTTCCACTTTGTGTATATTCAGAAGCCCAAATTACCAGGGGGCCATTTCCCAATAATAGTAGAACTTGAGAATGTTATATTATTCTCTTGATTATGATCTAGGCTTTTGTGATCAATTTTGATGTGTGTTCGAAAACCCCATGTGAGAATTCAACTTGTTCAGGGATTCTTACGAGCATTGTTTTGGTTTTCACATTTCACTTATGATATTGTAAATAAAAAATACATTTAGAAAACAAATCTGTTTTTACAGAAACTGAAATAAAAACTCATTGTAAGTGAAGTATAAATAAATAAGGAGGCATTGTTCTGTAAATTTAAAAACAAAGTAACATGTATTATAAACCTACCTCAGACCACTCGTGAACTCAAGAAAAAGTTCAAGGTCATCTGGAGACACTTAGAAGTTCGGGAAACACCAGTTTGCAATAGTTGTTCTTAAGATAGTCTCACAGTGTTGATTAGGTTTTTGGAAACAGTCCCCAGAACTATTGATTATAAAACTCTTCCTGGCTGTACTTCATGTTGAATGTGTCCAATAAGAACAATAATCAGAATCCAAGAGATTTGATTTACAATTTCAATTTTTTTTTTTTATTTTTTTTTTTTAGATCAGAGGTAATTGATCTGTAAAACAACATTATCTCTAATTTGAACCACACAGCATTTTTTTGTCATCCATTCAGTGTGTTGTTTATTGTGTGCTGCCTCTGCCGAGAAGTCCCATCTTACTGCTTTACAGCCATCTACCAAGGGTTTCATAATTATCATCAAATAATACAGGAAGCCTACAGAGCGTCCACTTTCTCAAGACCTCCACCCCCTTCCTATCAAAAGCATACGTGATAATGATGAACAAACTTTTTCGTGATGCACCTATTTATTATAATAGTTAAGGCATTACATTAAGAAACCAAAAATAGAGATGATTATATATATATATATATATATATATATTATATACATTTGCAGCAGTGTGGAGTAGTGGTTAGGGCTCTGGACTCTTGACCGGAGGGTTGTTGGTTCAATCCCAGGTGGGGGACACTGCTGCTGTACCCTTGAGCAAGGTACTTTACCTAGATTGCTCCAGTAAAAACCCAACTGTATAAATGGGTAATTGTATGTAAAAATAATGTGATAACTTGATAACTTGTAACAATTATAAGTCGTCCTGGATAAGGGCGAAGGGCGTCTGCTAAGAAATAAAAATTATATATACCTTATATTTATATATATATATATATTATATATATATATATATATATATATATATATATATATATATATATATATATATATATATATATATATATCTTCGGCCTCGTAATTTATGACATCACAGAAACTCTAGATGAAATTATTTTCCTGTAACTCACTGAAGCCCATCTATTATTCTCTGTCTATCTATCTATCTATCTATCTATCTATCTATCTATCTATCTATCTATCTATCTATCGTTATATATATAAAAACGCAGCACTGCCTTTTCCATCCAGCGATGGATTTGTAGTCTGACACGTCCTGATATAATAGATGATTTTTTTTGTTTTTTTAACTTTTTCAAATTTTCCTGTTAAATGAATTTACAGTAAAGGTTGCTTTACTTTGTAGACACAATTACATTCTTTAATAAATAATTTGTCAGCTTAATAAAAAGAACTGCATTAGTGTTGAACATAGCTTATATCTTAAATGATTTCATTGCAGCTAATTGGTTAAGAAACAAAGGGAAGAAAAGAGAGTTATATACCATGTTCAAGAGAATTTAGAATCCAGGTTAAACAATATTGCTCATTGTTGTACTTTGAAGAAGACACTTGAAGTAATGAGTTTCATTCTCATCTCTAAACTGAAATCTTATCACTTAGCTGATAAACGCAGATTCATATCTCACTACAGTAGGTGAACTCATCTATTGAATACATTGGTTGTGTATACTTTAGTAACAGAACAGCATTTCTTAGTTAAATGCATACATAGTGTGCATCTCTCATACATAGGTTTACTCTTTGATATAATTAAAGGCTGTGTGAATCTTAATGTGATTCAAGTAAAAGATACTGTATATTGCCACTTTATTCTAATTGATAGTATGAGATGAGACATAGAGTTGTATATGTACACATGTACCTAAAGGAAATTCAGTTACCTAGCTTCTAAATTTGAAACAGTTCTTACATAAAATTACCAATCTTTGCCACAAATGATGCAGTAGTCATGTTAAATGTAGTGTGTCATTAAAATTTCCAGGTCCTAGGATCTCTGTTGATGATCTACTTAGAAGCTATTAAACAGCATTTAATGTAATATAGTTCAGATTAATATTGTGTATAATTACTGAGAACCTAATATTCAAAGTTATTGTAGCTTAACAGGAATTTGAACAGTTATCTTGAAATGTAACCATAAGTAACAATGTGGTTTTCTAAATCCCAGTGTTTACATGTTAAACTCATTAATCAGCACTAGACAATGGGACACTGGAATAAACAGAAACAGAACAAAATAATAACTGGATTAAAGAAACTGCTGAGTGTAAATGCTGTTCAGTTCCATCTTAATGCATTTTTGATATGAGTGGCAAGATAATTATCATGCACATGCCCTTTTCAGAAAATATCTCTGATTTATTAGTATTGTCCAAAATATGATAGCATGCATCTTTTGCAAGAGCCAGGACTTGAACATGAGACTGGGCTTTGTTAGAATTGGCTAGAATATTTGAAAAAGGTTACAAAACTATTTCCTTGCATCTATAATATTAAAGATTTGTTCTGACAGACCATGGCTCAAGGAGTACACTGCCTTTTATTTATTTATTTATTTTTAACATGTTTTTGCTATCCACAGCCTTTCCTGGCACTCCTACAAACAGAAACATTGCTACATTTATTCACCAACCTAAATGAAAGTAGTTTGACGTTTTCTATTCTGCCACCATGTGGGAGTGATAGCTGTTCTCTGAACTCTCCCCTGGCTACACAGGCATCGGCCAGCACATTTCCTGTCCTGTACTCAGGATTCTTGCCCTAATGTCATTGCATTGCACATGTGCAATGTATTTTCTGTGTTTTTTTATGTTTCTCCCATTTAAGGGGTGGTTTTGCTTATGTACTCAGCATTTTTCTTCCTGTGGGCAATCCATTACACATCCACAAGCAATGACACGATCACACCAATAATCATTGGCAAAAAGAAAACCGGTTCACCCAGGCGGAAGCTTTGGAGGAAGTCTAGGGCCCATTTGGTGGCATTCAGAATGATGAAGTCAGTCTGTTTGAGCAGGAGCTTGTGGGGATTACTTTTTTATACATTGTTTAATAATTATTTTATTTATTTCTTAGCAGACACCCTTATCCAGGGCGACTTACAATTGTTACAAGGTATCACATTATTTTTTACATACAATTACCCATTTATACAGTTGGTTTTTTACTGGAGTAATCTAGGTGAAGTACCTTGCTCAAGGGTACAGCAGCAGTGTCCCCCACCTGGAATTGAACCCACAACCCTCCGGTCAAGAGTCCAGAGCCCTAACCTCTACTCCACACTGCTGCCCTAATAATGTCTTGCAAGTGAGCCTACACAGAGATGTTATAGTTGTAGTAATATAACATTTTTATTAAAGATTCTGGTGAATGTTTTTGAGACATTATATCCTTAATCTGGAATCAACATTTGAAGTTCATTAAGGAACTTCAGATTATGCTTCTTTGTCTTTTTGGAGGCTTATTTTATACATCTGGTGCAGTGCAACAAGAAGGTGCCTTTTTAACAATGTGTTTGGATGCAAAAATACAACCAAACAACAATGTGTATCGATGCATAACAGTTAGGGAAAATAGCCTTTAATTATCAATCTTATAAACCTTTTGCTGGTTTGTAGCAGGTGCTGTAAAGTATGGTACACTGTTGGGGTAGTGCTTGAACAGATTTTCTCGGTCTGAAGGCCTTTGATGTTAGAAAAAATCAATGCCACTCAGTCTAATCGCAGAAAAGTATTATCTTTTAGAAAGCCATTACTCCTCTAAACAGTATCAATCTAAAGTATTAGAGCAGCACTTGCAGTCCTGCACTTGTGTGAGGAGATTGCAGGTCAGAGGTTTAAAGTTTACAAATGTAGAATTGTGTTAGATACAGTCTCACATCAGTTTAGAACAAGGTAAATGGGCTGCATTTTACATGTTTTGGAGGTGGGATGATAAGAGCAGGACAGAAAACCCCAGAATATCAACATGTTTTCTCAGCATCTCAAAAAAAATCCAAAATGCAAATTAATAATGAGATGAGTAAGCTATCATTATGGGAATAAATCTGGAATTTGTTAAACACGTTATTGTGACCTGCAAAAACAGCTGGACTTAGATTTTAGATTTCATTCTTTCATTAATTGTCTTAACTGTCTGTGTCACAGGCTGCTGTGTTTTCATTGTGAAGAATTTTTATTTTTAATAATTCATCTGGGAGGGAAAAAACACTCTAATTATTTTAAATGTAATGTTGGCAAGGTTTAGATCTAGGTAAATCTATTAAAAGGACATATAGAATGTGATTTCAGCTGGGTATATACAATTTCATTTTTAAATAATTATTACATGGGCTAAATTAGAACATTTTTGTCATGCATCTTCGGGTTCCATCAGCAAGCGAGAAAGGCTATACCAAACTCACAACGGGACAAGTAAATGTTAGTAAAAGCAAAGCTGCAAATAATTATTGCCGTTAACAACATGTAAGCTATTCAACCAAGTCTACTAAATAACCCAACTGAGAGATCCTGTCTCCATTCCAGGGGTGTCTGGCTGGTAGCCAGTATAACAACAAGGTGAAACAAGTAGTTGACGGAAAGTATGAGTGGTTGAGTGGGACCTAAACACCAGGGACTTCTGGGCTGGCTCTCATTGATACATTTTATTTCCCTGAGCTATGATACCATGCAATCATCTAAATACAGATAGCTATTAATAAATGTTAATAAAAACAACAAATATATCAAAATATATTCATACAAACATGTGTTCATTGTTCGCGCTATATAAAGCTTAAAATAAAGTATAACAAAAGTTTTCATATACACTGAATAACTGGATGCTAAATTAATAAGGTCTGGAATAACACGTGAATAATATCTGCATTAATATGTTACTACGCTGTCAAATAGCATTAATAAAGCAACTCATTCAACATGTACACATGGTAAATTGCAATGTACTAACATAATCCTTGTAAATACACATTCATGCATTATTTTCAACCACTATATCGTGTCAGTGAAGTGTAACCATGCATTCTAGGTGTAGTGAATTTCTTCTTTTTCTTTTTTTTTTCTTTCCAATCAGTCTTACCCTGTTCCTAGTCTTGGGGATGAAGACTTCAATATTCCTCCAATCACACCTCCTACACATCCTGAACAGGCACTTGTTCACATGCCAGAGACAGAAACTGGGGGATACCACTCCCTCTGCTCTCCAATGTCTCACAATGGACTGCTTCCATTCCACCCTCAGAACATGGACCTCCCTGCCATCACTGTGTCCAACATGCTGAGCCAAGATGGAGCTCTGCTGTCAAACCCTTTGTCTGTGGTGAGTCCTATAACACATAATGCGCGTGCATGTTACATATAAGCAGGAATGGGCCAACTGAGACGTACATGCTTACTGCGGTGTTCTGGATAAGCATTATACATACTACAGACCTTTTGCTTTTATTTTTCTGATATTTAATTGTTTTCTAGAGAATCTTGGATGCCGAGGACATACCAGACCTTATTAATTTATAATAAGGTCTAGTATACGCCGATGATAAAACTAAACTGATGAGAGAGAACAAAATGGATTGTGTCCATTTTATTAGCAAAACAAAACCCACAAATACGGTAAATGCAATACACTTACCTGATTAAAATTTTTTTTAAAAATTCAGTTGGAGACCGATGAGGCAAGCTGTATAAATTCTTGGTAAACCAAAGCCTATTACAATTTATGTGTGCTAATTGTATTTTATGGCATTAAAATTCACCATAAATTAGCAGTTCAACAGATGCCACAGGACTGTTAATGAGTATGAAACGGCAGTAAAATGAAATGCTTTCTAAAACACATTGACAGCTGCTGTGAATACGATGTATAATTATTTCTCTTTATGTCATCATTAGAGAGAACTCAGATTGCAATAATTGTTGGACAAGGGAGAGTTACGTGCAGTTGAATTTTTGTCAGCTGTTAATCTGTTTTTTATCTGTCCACTTTTATGTCTACGTCTGCCTAACTACTTTTCATAGATTTTTAACAACATAAGTGTAGCTCCAATGGATATTAAACATGTATTTAAAATTACTGGTACTAAGTTGGTCCAGTAGTTAAAGAAAAGGGCTTATAACCAGGAGGTCCCCGGTTCAAATCCCGGCTCACTCATTGACTTTTCACAGATTTCAGAGACCCTGATTAGCACTAGTCTTGGTCCAACTAATGTTAATTTAGGTAAGGTGTTACTCTTGGTCTGTGAAACTAGCTGTGTGTTTAATAGTGGTTGAGCAGACAGAACTGCACAACAACATACTAACTTTTCAGCAACAATGAAATGTATAAGACTTCTGCAAATCAGAATTACATCTTTCTCTTGGATTATGATAATGCACTACTTTTCATATGCATACTATGTTATACCACAGATTATTATTTATTGGTAGTGTTTTACTTAATCTAATAATTATTGATGCTAACTGAATTTCTAAGTCTGAAAAAAAATGAAACTTATCAGTGTAGTTTGGTTTTCTGGAAGCAGCCACGTCATGTGCTGTCTTGTGCCATTGTGACTAATCTTGTGGTTTACCCAAAGTGTAATTTGTAAATGTAGCTAGCTTTATTGGGGGGAAAATGGTATTCGGTTCTGTGGTTTGAAAAATATTGCTATTAAAATATGCATTTAGAAAATAATTCTAAAGTATTTTATCATTGGTAAAAATCCTTTCAATTTGCAGAAATGTTATTGGCTTTGACCTTCTGCCACATGGCTTGCTGCATGCTGTAATATTCCTACATTGATAAATGCGATTGGGTGTTCTTTTGCTCCTCACATATTGGCTTTAGAGATGTATTTCAAGATCCTGAAAACTTATTAAATGTTAAATTAAATTTGGCGAAATAAATAAATAAATAAATAAATAAATACATTCTCTTGTGGCTAATGTCTCCCATTTCTTAAACCATATGGGTCTTTGTAGAGTTCTGTTGTTGCCACATGTAACAGTAAACTGTTCAAAAAAAATTGTTTGAGAACATTTAAACTGTACAAGAGGTGCGAAGGTACTGGTTTATTGTATATTTTCTGACCACCCCTGGCTCTTTTGTACCGCGGCTCTTTTGTACAGACGGCTCTTTTGTACCGCGGTATCGGCGCTATGCTTCAGAGCGGTAGGTCCCAGGTTCGCGTACCCCTGCCGTCGGGAACCGCGGTTCATCACAATATGTGTTTTTTAAATTGATTATCTCAATAACTAAGTATCTGTTCAATCTAAAAATGTTCTATATTTATCTAAAGACAAAAAAAAAAAAACTTTCCAGCTTACTGCTTTTTTGAAAAAGGCAAATTTCAATCATATTTGAAGCAACATATTTTAAACAAGTGCTACTTATCTTAGAAAAAAAACCAATGTAGATAAATGTACAATTACCTGAACCCAGTTTCCTGCCACAAAAGCATTTCAATATTATTGTATTACCAGAAAATAGAATGATATGCATAATGAAAATTTTTACATTTGCCCAAAGCATTTATTCTTTTCACCTTAATGTTCTCAGTGGTAGAAGAGTATCCATTATAAGCTGCTATGAATTGTATGGTTGCCTAGCAACAAGGGAGCGCTTGTAGCAGCACTAAAGAATGAAATGGCTGGTTGATAAAATGAATTTTCTCAGAGCATTAGCCTGTTGAAACTGCCTTTTCTTTTGGAACATAAAGTGCATTTATTTGTCTCATGCATTTTTTATTAGAACATTATTTGAATTCCAGGGGCTTGAATTGATTTGCTACAGGAGATATTTGATTTTAATGTGTTTTACAAAAATAAGTAATAGAAAAGGGGGTTTTAGGTCTCCGTGAAGGCAGTGAACCATCTTCTGTAGTTCCTTTCAAAGAAATAACACGTTAAGAGAAATGCACGTTAAGATTTGTGGCTTTATGATTCAGAGGAAAACATTAAGGTGATCAAGCATGGCGTGTGTTTGTAAATTAAAATTTCTTGTGAAACATTATTTCCTGTTTCAAACATTTACAAGTTTAATTTGTTTAATTTTATTAATGTTATTGATAAAATAAATAAATTAAAACAAATATTGTTTTAGCATCCTGGCAAACGGAATTATATTTCAACATGTAGTCTACAGTTTATCATGAAGTGCGCACCCATGTAGAGAAAGAAATACCGGTAATAAGTACACTGCAGATTACAATTATATCTGTTTTACACTGGTGCAATTATCTGCCATGAAGTAATGTAAATATACCTTTATGTTTATATACATTTGCATATCATATACTTTATAATGCCTTTGGTAATCAATTAGAATCGTCTGTGCATATCTAATGAGGCTGATGCCATAGTCACTATAGAAATGTCTGCTGTGCCACATTATAAATAATTTCATGGAGAGTAATGATTTATTAAATTAGGAATGAACTTCACAGACATCAATAGATTAGTTGATCCACTTAACAAAGTCCTGTCAAATCCCATTGAGAGGCACATCAGTTTGGTATTGTTACAAATGACTCTAATCTGCTCATTAGATTTGTATTAGTTACCTTCAACAGACAAAAAGACCTTTATCAAGTTCCGCATCAAATACGCAGCTCTGGAAGATACACTGACAGACTTCTTCCTAAATATATATCATGTTTACTATCTAACACTAATACATTTCAGTAAGGTTATTACAGAGTAGATACTTTATAATGCACAATATAATTATAAATTCCAATGGAAGGATGTTTGCTTAACAAAGACCTGATATAACGGCCTCCATTTTGTTTTTTAGAATTCTAAAGTGCTGAACACATGACCTTGTAAGGTTTTTGGAGCTGACCTTGTAATTGCTTTTCCATTCAATACTCACAACCTTTGTTCTCGTGTCATTTAAGATTAATGGTGGCTAAGAAGGAGAATACATACTATCAGTGCTTCAGTATGATCATACACATTGTTATATATTATGCATCAAAAAGAGAGGTCATCAACCATATGTGTCAGTCATCTCCCTCCCCCAATCTCCATAACCATAGATGTGAAAATAATTAAACTGTTTCCAAGTTTCGCATTAACACTGAATCCAACCATTAGCTTGACATCTTTCTATTTAAGTAGATTATATATATTGAAGTTTGATATATATATATATATATATATATATATATATATATATATATATATATATATTTATGACGACTACAACATAGTTCAAATAGAGAAGGACGGGAACTGTTTCTTTAGATGTTTAAGTGTAGTTTTATACGGTTCACAAAATGACCAACGAAGAATTAGACATAATATAATAGAACTAATGGAAAGCAATATAAAACAATATGAAATGTACATCGACTCAGTGACCCATATTGAAAAAATGAAATTAAGTGACGGGAGTATAGATTCTTGGGCTACAGAGGCAGAAGTTATGGCAGCTGTAGATCTCCTAAATAGGCCCATACACGTATACATAGACTTAAAGAATAAGGACTGTTTTAAATACGAAGGCACAATAGAAGCTATTAAAAATAAGAACGATCCAATTAATCTTTTATACAACAATAACCATTTCTCAGTTATTGTATTTAAAGACAATGAAACCGGAAGAAAATCTGAATACTGTGGCATAATTAAGAAAGATTATCAAAATAAATCTAAAACAGTAAAAATAAACCAGGTTAATAATAAAATGCGAATAGGGAATTAAACATGACTAAGACAGAGAATTCAAAACATAAAGATAGGAGACCCAAAAATAGACATGGTACCAAATACACAAAAGATAAGACAGAAGACATAGTATTTAATTTATCAAGTAAAACTTTAACCACATCCCAAAAAGCAGTACTGAGTAAAGGACTTAGGTTTATACCGACTAAAAGATACATTGATAAAGATAAACTGGCCACTGAATTGAAGGAGTGGGAGAGACGCATGAGATTAGCAGAATATTTTTTCAATGAAAATATCTCAGATTCAGAGGGTAATTATGAGCATGGGATTAAAGTTAATAGTACAAGCACATGGACTCCTCCGGATGGAAGAGATAAATGGTTAGATATGTATATTGAAGTAGTTAAACAAGAAATAATAGTAGGACTAAAGAAAAGATGTAAACTTAATCTAACCAATATTGAAGAACAAGCTATGACTGAGTTGTTAAATGATGATGATATAATGATAAGACCAGCAGATAAAGGCTCAGGAATAGTGATAATGAACACAGATGACTATATGAAATCTGTAGAATGTGAATTAAATAATACAGATACATATGAAGAAGTTAAAAGCAATAAGATCAATAAATCGGTAAAAGAGGTTAAGGAAATTGCGGAGAGACTATACAATAAAGGAATTATATCAAAAGAATTTAAAAAATACATGCAGCCACATAATGCAAGAGCAGGCCTAGCAAGAGGAAATCCTAAAATGCACAAAGAAAATCACCCTATGCGAATGATAGTCAGTACAATTGATAATCCAACACACATAATAGCTGAAATAGCAGAAAAACAACTTAGGTCGCACATTGAGAAATTACCAAGCTATGTTAAGGATACAACACAATTTTTAAAAAGACTTGAATCAATAAAACACAACCTTCCAGAGAATACAATTTTATTTTGCATGGATGTAAAATCCTTGTACCCAAGTGTCCCTCGTAAAGAAACTTTAGAAGCTTGTCAAAAAGCACTAGAAAATAGACTAGATAAATCAATACCAACAGCAGAAGTACTGAACATGATCAACGTAGTTTTAGAAAACAGTTATTTTACATTTGTTGATAAGAATTACAAGCAAAACGATGGTACAGCAATAGGATCTAAATTAGGAATGCATTTTGCCAGTACATACATGGGAAAATGGGAAGAACAATTACTTAGAAAATCGGAAAGAGAACCTTTAGAATGCATTCGGTTTGTAGATGATATTTTTGGGGTTTGGACACATGGAGAAGAGTCTCTTTTCCAGTTTCATAAAATAGCAAATTAAATACACAGTAATATTAAGGTGGACCATCAATGGACAAGGAAATAGAATTTTTAGATACCATAGTAAAACTTGAAGAAGGTTCAATTGAGACTGACCTCTTCTGTAAACCTACTGACATGCACCAGTATTTACACATGTCCTCTGCACATCCGATACACACTAAAAGGGCAATCCCAAAGGGTCTAGGAATAAGAATACGAAGAATATGCTCAAAAGAAAGTAACTATGTAAAACAAAGAAATGTATTAAAAACAAATCTTAAAAAAAGAGGATACAAAGAAAGAATTATAGAGACAGAGTTAAGTGGATAAACTAAAAAGAGATGATCTACTAGATTATAAAAATAGAGATAAAAAGGTCAAAAGAGTCCCATTAGTAATGACTTACTCTAAACTTTTGCCCAATATTTCTAAGATAGTTTGGAAACACTTGCGGATTCTACAAAATTCAGAAAAATTAAAAAAAGTATTTCTTAAGGCCCTAGTTGTAGCATTCAAAAGAGAAGCTAATTTAGGTGATATTTTAGTTCACAGTAAACATAAAAGAATAATGGACAAAATAGGTTCTACGAACATGTGCACCAGTAGATGTTAAGTGTGTAAATACATAGATAAAAGTAAAAATATAATTAAACATAAGAACACCACATATCCACTAAAAACTAATACCTACTGTAAAAATAGCAATGTTTGTGGAATAGCCTGTGAAAAATGTGATGAAATCAAATATGTTGGAGAGACTGGAACTACTTTATATAAACGAATTCAGAACCACCTTTCATTAATTAGAAATAAAAAAATGAATGAACCAATAGTACAGCACTTCACCAGTCAAGGACATGACATAAATGATGTAAAGTTTGTAGTATTAGAACAGCTAAAATTAGACAATGCGACATATAGAATAAAAGAAAGTAAATGGATAAATAGACTGAACACGATTATGCCAGCGGGACTCAGCAGAAAAGAATGAACTAATTAACTTCAATACATATATAACATTTAAATAAATAAACAAAGTTTGTTCAAAAGTTGTGCATGCTGATGCGCTGGGGAGGCCAAATCTAGACTGATCCTCAGAGCCAGCATTGCATGATATAATAAAAATATAAATTTATATAAAGTAATGTTAATTAGAATTAATACAGATTCAAAGATAGAAGTAAAAATGATGTCACAATATATAGAACAGCATTACATCATGTAAGAATAAATCATAGATTTGAATGTAAACAATAACAAGTAGTTGTCATGCCGTCAAAAACCTATAAATACCTCCAATGTTTTGATTCAAACACAGGCTCCCTTGAGAAAGATATGTGCAACATATCGAAACGTTGGGCAGCTGGCTCTTTGAACTAAAATATATATATATAAATATATAAATTGATGTTTGATATATACGATAGGACTCCAACCCGAAATACACCCCCATCCTGATCACGTCGACCACCCCATCGGGTTGTGGTTAATTAAAATTTTTAGTACCCCGAAATCTTTTCATGTTCGGGGTGTGGTTGTCTTGCAAATGACCCCATTGCGATTTATAACATTCACTTAACCCGAACCCAATCTGAAGAAGATCATTTGAAAACACAAGTAGTGAGCAGCAGCGTCGCAGTACACGTTGGTCTTCTAATTAAAGCTACAGTACCACATTAGCTGTGCAGTACACAACACAGCAGCATAAAATAACACATCAAATAGCAACCTAAATATTCAATATTCAGTTGTCATCAGAGGTCAAATAAAGGTGCAGTTAGAAGTGATATTTACAGTATCTCAGTTAATAACACAATACAGAGCAATTTGTTAGTTTTCAGATAATTCTAAATTCAATACTGGAACAATTATCAAAAATTAGGTAACTACTTCAGATAATGCTAAAATGCAAAAATTCAATATTGGAGCAATTATCATCAAAGACTAGGGAACAACTTACATTAGAATTAAATATTGTTTGGGAAGATGATCTAGTTGAATTCTGATCAAATATTTATTATTATTATTATTATTATTATTATTGTTTATTTAGCAGACGCCTTTATCCAAGGCGACTTACAGAGTCTAGGGTGTGTGAACTATGCATCAGCTGCAGAGTCACTTACAATTACGTCTCACCCGAAAGACGGAGCACAAGGAGGTTAAGTGACTTGCTCAGGGTCACACAATGAGTCAGTGGCTGAGCTGGGATTTGAACCGGGGATCTTCTTGTTACAAGCCCTTGTTCTTTAACCATTGGACCACACAGCCTCCAATTTAGATTTCATTATTTTATAAATCCACTTGATTTTACCATGTTTATTTCCATCACTTGCATATTCACAGGTGTTAGTAAAGGCATTTTCAACTGTAAAATCATTCCAAATGATGAGGTTTGTGTAACTATGTTAACAGATTTGGCCCTTACCATCAGAGTGCAGTTGTCAGCACACAGGTTCTAGAGGCACATCATGCCACAAACAAAATAAATTCCTGAAGACCTCCGGAAAAAAGTTGTTGATGCCTATCATTCTGGAAAGGGTTACAAAGCCATTTCTAAGGCTCTGGGGCTCCACCGAACCACAGTCAGAGCCATATTGTCCAAAAGGAGAAAGTTTGGGAGAGTAGTGAATCTTCCCAGAAGTGGCCGTCCTGCCAAAATCTCTCCAAGAGCAAGGCGTAAAATCGTCCAGGATGTCACAAAGAACCCTAGAACAACATCCAGGGATCTGTAGGCCTCTCTCGCCTCGGCTAAGGTCAGTGTTCATGACTCCACCATCAGAAAGACACTGGGCATAAATGGGATTCATGGCAGAGTAGCAAGGCGGAAACCATTGCTCGCTAAGAAGAACATGAATGCTCATCTCAAGTTTGCCAAAAGGCACCTGGATGATCCTCAAGAGTTCTGGAACAATGTTCTATGGACAGATGAGTCAAAAGTGGAACTTTTTGGCCGACATGGGGCCCGTTATATCTGGCGAAAACCAAACACTGCATTCCACAGTAAGAACCTCATACCAACGGTCAAGCATGGTGGTGGTAGTGTCATGGTTTGGGAATGCTTTGCTGCATCAGGACCTGGACGCCTTGCCATCATTGAAGGAACCATGAATTCTGCTCTGTATCAGAGAATTCTACAGGAGAATGTCAGGCCATCCGTCCGTGAGCTGAAACTGATTGTGATTGTAAAAATAATTGTGTTTCTTATTTGCTCCAAGTCTGCCAACTTGTTTTTATCATCAGAGCACCTCTAGCAAGCGAGCTTGTCATGCGAGTAAAAACTTCTTAAAAGTCGACTTTTGTCGCATATATTTTCTTGTTCGCGTAAGTTTTACCAAGCTTAAAAGTTGGATGGAAAAAGGCCTTATAGAGAGACAGGTGAACAATAAAGTGTGCTGTTTTTTTTTTTTGTTTGTTTTTTTTTTTCAAAAAAACACTCACAAAAAAAAATCACTATTGCTTCCTCAGCTACTCTCCCTACTGAGGCGCTGAGGCCTCCTTTTATGTCAGGTGACTGGGTGTTAATTGATTAATTGATTGCTCCCATCTGACGCAATAAACCTGGGCAGGGAGGAGAATTTAACTCCATCCCTGCCAATATTTACAAGGGCAGAGCCCTGCTCTGCTACAGGGATACACAGGAAAAGTGAGAGAAAGAGAAGCAGCAGTAAGATATGCTCCTTGCCTTTACTTTTGTTTTGTGTAAACTATGCTATGTTCTGTTTGAGAAAATAAATAAAAAATTCTGGAACGCTTGCATCGCCCTGAATCAATACAAGTACAACATTACATTAACAACAACAACAACAGCTGAATATGATAGATGTCATAAAGAATCACACAGCATGAAGCACATTTAACATAACTGTTTTCAACCTGAGATGTATTATTATTATTATTATTATTATTATTATTATTTCGATGTTTCCAGTACTGAAAAAGGTTACACAAGTCTACAGATCTGAAGGGACTAAATGTATGTATACTAGTAGCAGTATTTAAATATGTATCAGGCACTTAAAACATTAATACATGTGATAACAGATTTTCTACCTGTGCCGACCTCTAATATAGCAGAGATTGACTGGAAGCTGAATCATTAGCCTTACATATTGCAAAGCCAGCAATGATTGCTTTCTAACCCCCTATTTACTGTACAATAAAATAGCAAGAAAAAAATAAAATAAATATATGTTCACTGAAGACTGGATGTAAGGAAGTTTAAATTGGTTACACTTTTTAATGTTCAAATCTAAGTTTGTCAGTTATAGACAGAGCCACAAAACAGATGTCAAAAAGTATTACTCATAATAAAAGCGCCATTTGTACTAATCTATTATTCAGCTGCAGATGTTTCTGAGAGGCGTGTGAAATTTTCTCTATAACGTCTCGTGTTGTAAAAATGACTCCAAAGCTGCCTTTCTAAAACCCACAGCATTTGATTAACACATTAGATTTTACAATTCTTACCTAAAGTGACTGGGATATGAAATTATAATTGTTTTTATTAACACTAGTTCAATGACACATTAAATGGTCATACACATTCTTAAGAAGTGTGCACTGTTAACATTTTTAATCTTAAAAAAATCTTCTGTTGTATGAAAGACAAATGGAAATTTAAGAGCCATGTTGTTCATGTGACTCTCTTTAGGGGGACTTTCCCACTGACTTCAGTGTATTTAAAAATTAATTTTTTTTTTTTTTGGTGGTGGGCCGGGAGGGGTTATTCCCCTTCCTACTTATGGTTACTATCTCTTTAAAAAGATATAATGGTTTCATTATCTTGAAGTACCAGGGTCAGCCTTTTCTCTATCAGACACTTTTAATTTAACCTGAAAATACACAGTACAGGGATTAAAAACCTATTTTTTAAAATGTTTTAAAAGGAGTATACCATTATACATTGCATTCCAAAACCTAATAAAAACCACTTTTCTAATTTCATGGTTGAAAGCAGAAGCTAATCAAGATTTAAATAATTCAAACGAGCCAATGTAGAAACTTTATTAGAAGCTAAGTGAATTCTGCTACAGTTTCAGAGGTTTGGCCCTTTCCATGTCAGAAGGCCACATACAGTAGTTGAATTCATTGAGCACTGGGGAAGGAGTTGGTTAATTTGGGTACTCCACGGGAATGATTACATTCATTGAATAACTTAAAATAAAATATGTATAATATAATTAAAATAGCCACAAAGATCAGATGATGAACTTGGAGAAACACTGTTTTCATGCTTACACCTGTCATATTACTGTAGGCATAGCACAATTGTGGCTTTGAGTGTATTACAGATTATCATTCCAATTGATTTTGAATGATGTCATCCTTGTCATCTGAAACCCCTAGATGATATTGCCAGTGGCTTAAATGTATGGTGTTTTTGAAGTTAATACTGCGGCTTGGTTTCTCTAAGATGGGGTTCCCTTTCAAGTAGGGAACATTAACTATTGCACAATGGGTGTTTCCCCTTTAAGACACCCAAGCCTAAATCTTTATACCAAAGACACTCGTCAGAGGAGGGTGACACAGTGCTGCTCCACCCCCGCGAGCATAGAGCCACTACTCACCCTGACAGTATCGCCATTTTCCTTTTCAGCCTAACCTGATTAACATCAGAGAGTTGATAAGTAAATCCTCTTGTGTATTTTCGCGCTCCTTTTTTAGCAGTTGCTTAAATATGTGTGGAATTATTATGGAATCGCTATAATAATTATTTATATTCTTTCTAGCATGTTTTTTTGTATGTATTCTGTGTATTTTCTCTATATCTTTCCAGCTAGCGCTGGTTAAGTCCCAACGCGGCCTTGTGTGCCGTGGGAAGCCTGTGGCTCTACTGTCGTCCCTACCGGGATCTTAGCGCAGCAAGTCGATAACTTGTTCAGCTGAAATGTATATATTTAGAATATTTGGAAAATATTATTATTATTATTTAATAATTGTCTAATTATTAATTTACAGTATTATGTACTGTGTGTTTTCGCTTTGTGTTACTTTCTGTGTGTGTGTGTGTGTGTGTGTGTATATATATATATATATATATATACACACACTGTGTTTCTTTCTTATAGGAAGGTTTGTATTGAAACCTGAGCAGCTACTGTGGGCGTGCCTACTTTAGCAGCTCGTTGCAGTTTTAGTGCAGCTATCCAAGCTCCATTATTACAAAGGTTTGTTCGCAAGCAGGCTATTTCTAGTCTCGTGTTTGCCAGTGGCTTGTGCAGGTGGGCAACCTTGCTACTCGCTACATAACAGTAACTAGCGACTTGTCACCCCCGATCCTAAGGGACCGAGGTTACTGTTCCGGTGCAGGCTACTGCTGGTCTTGTGTTTGTACTGACTAGTGGTTTAGCCAGTGGCTGACTTGCAGGTGGGCATCTCTGCTAACTTGCCACTTGCAGTAACTGCTTTTATCGCCCCCGTTCTTGCTTGCAATTTGTGGTTACTGCTTCGGTACCAAGGGTCGGTTCTTACTTGCAACAATGGTGAACAAGTAGTGCAGTGTTGTCCGGGTTTAATGCTGGCCGTGGGTGACAGCTCCGGATCTTGTTAGCCATTTAGTCTATTGAACAAACAAACAGTGCGTTTTTAGACAGACAGACAAAACGAACAAAACACTCACGGTTAATAACAAAACACAGGTCCCTTTGGTTTTAGCGTAACCATCACAAGGAACAGATAACATCACTACATCCCCTTTATATACCGTCAACCATGACCCCTTGGTTAACGAGTGCACCCGCTCCTCCAATCCGTGCATGCCACACCGTTTCTCTTCTGGGTTTAGTGTACGGTAGCTCCACCCCCTTTCTAGATGGCTGACTTCCGCCAGACCTTGGGAATGAATTGTTGGGCCATCCAGTCCAGGGTACTCTGTTCTCTTTACCCAGTGCCCTCACAGGTCGTGAAGATCTAACACCAAGAATCATTCAATCTCTGTCACCGTTCCATACATGTACAGTATCTCGTGCAAAGCTAAACTGCCTGCAAGTGACGGACATAAAAAATGTACTGTTTGGGCCCTGAGCATGCGCATAGCACCTTGACTGACATCACTTTTTGTGATTTGTGTGCTCCATTCTCCAGGCGTACGCTAGAGGACCAGGTAGCACGTCCCTCAAAGGAGCGTTCCTCCACGCCTGCGCGGCATTCAGCGTTACCGATCAGTGAGGCTGAACCCTCCTTCCGAGGCTCTATGCCAAGGGGGAGGGGGGGGGAGGAGCAGCGCTGAGAAGAGTAGAGCCGAGATATCTACTTCGTCTTCTTCCTCTTCCTCTTCCTCTTCCAAATCCCCTTCACCTTCCCCTCCTCCAAGGCGGAGAAGGAAGAAAAGCTCCCGCTCATGTTCGGCAAACGGGACATATGGATAATATCTGGGAGGTTGTGTCACGCCAGCAGGCAATTTTAACTGAGCTACTACAAGAGCGCTCGAAAATATTGATGGCGGTTGTATACCATGTCTTGTGATGGTTAGGTATACTCATATACAGTGAGATGGGTCCTTACTTGTTTTATTCCAGCTATGCTGGTAATTGATTCAGGCACAAGGCGGTTCGGCTTGTCCTCTGCAGTTGTGTTATGTATGCTCCATGTCCTTGCGACAGCTTGGGTATACCCACCTATTTTGTAATGGTTAATATTCCCTACTTGAAAGGGAACGTTCGGTTATTATCATAACCCTGGTTCCCTGAAATAGGAATATTAACCATTAGGTTGCAGCGTCCTTGGTCGCAGTTCTCGAAGGAAAATGGCGATACTGTCAGGGTGAGTAGTGAGTTTTTGCTCAGGGGGGTGGAGCAGCACTACGTCACCCTCGTCTGACGAGTGTCTTTGGTATAAAGTTTTCAGGTTCAAGTGTCTTAAAGGGGAACACCCATTTTGTAATGGTTAACATTCCTATTTCAGGAAACCAGGGCTATGATAATAACCTAAAATGTTCACAGTTGAAGCATAAGTTTGCCAGAAAGCAGCAGGAGGACACATAGTTTTGAAATGCAGAAGATTATTATTATACTTGTATTAACACAATTATAAAAAGCTTATTTTTATAATGGTGTTAATACGAGTATAATAATAATAATACTACTACGACTACTAATAATAACAGTTGTAGTAGTTGATTCAAATGATCTCTGTTTAAAGTTTGTTTTTATCTCTAAAGTAAAGCTCAGATTGATCTATTGTGAATTGATCTGTAACATGTTGTGATAATTGTTCTAAGCAGAGACAGTATGAGGTGTACAAATTTACCAGACGTTAAACTCAGTGGTCATTTAAAATAGTATTTTTCATTTATACAGTAATCCAAATTGACTTCTATGTGAACATAATTACCATTACCTGTAGTTTTCCTCTTGCAGTTATTTCTTATGTGTGAAGGTGGTAATACATGGAACTGTCGATGCAAAAGTAGTATGGGGGTATCTGTGTGGTAACAGACAAATTTATTTATACTACATGAAAACATGAGGTACATGAAAAACAAGCTACTGGAACCACTGCTCTCCTAGATCTGATTTCTACATCTGAATGTTTCAAATATTCACATTTTCCTAGAGGCTAAGGTTTTTTTTTTCTTTCTAATATGTTAATGGTCTCCAACAAATAAATAAGCAGAGGCATACTGTATGTGACCCACTTTAATATATAAAAAAGGCTGTAGCTTATTATTATATTTTTAGTGGCATAGGCAGCGGGCATTGAATTTCATTTCTGAAAACTCTTTGAAAGCAGTGAACATTGTTTTCTTTTGACCCATGTCAGAAGGTACATGACGAGAGACATGTAAGAAAAGGTCCAGTGAGCTGCAGTCACAGTAAACTCCAGCAGGCTTTGACTCTCCCTACAGCCCTAGGGATGGCACTCAACAATGTTCAGTGTCAAGTGATGTCAGGCAGGGGTAAATGGAAGGGCCTCAGAGACGCCTCACTCTGTTGTTCCTTAGAAATACTGGCACACTTCCAGCCCGGGCTGCTAACACCACATACGCAGCAGCTGGTAAGTAACATTAACAAACAGAGCCCGGGGGCGGCCTGCATTCCTGCTCCCCGTTTACCAACTGGTGTGTGGTGAAACAGCTGGATCAGGAGGCAGGGCCCAGGAGCACTGCAAAAGCCTGGCATACAAGTGTTTTTACTACAGGTTTTAGTTATCAAAATCTTTGATAATGATAGGCTTGCATGCTGATAAGCTTGTCGTTTAAAACTAGTTAGATAATGTGTTTTTCTAGGGGGTGGGGAAAACTTGATTGGGCAGCTGTTGGTTGAGAGAAGTTTTTTTTCTTATTTATTCTTATTCAGTGAAACATAAGTATAAAAACAAACTTTTGGGTAAGGCAGAAGTGGTCTGAGAACTCTCTGGACATTTTAATTTACTGACATGCTTTTTACTGAGACAAGTGAAAAAGTGTAGTTCTACTGACATGCCAGATGTCGCTATGATTATTTATTTAATTATGATTGAGTTCATGGAACTCTTTCCCAACTGCTTATAAGAATAACCTTAGGCATGATTCTTAATAAAGGAATATACCTACTGACATAGCTATTCTGGTCTAGCATGACATATTTGGAAACATCCTAGCTTGTACGTGATGGCTATTCTTCAGATTTTGTCTGTAAAATACTGTGGCATTAATCTGCGCCAAGGACATTTTTATTAACAGACACATTGATTTTGTGTTTTATAATGGTCTTAGTAGGGGCTAAGAACAATGTGGTAGTTGTTTCTGTAAATTATTAAAGCCTATCATTATCAGAGATTTTGATAACTAAAACCTGTAGTAAAAACACTTGTACACCATGCTTTTGCAATGCTCCTGGGCCCTGCCTCCTGATCCAGCTGTTTCACCACACAGCAGTTGGTAAACGGGGAGTAAGAATGCAAACTATAATCACTAACTATGTGTGCTTATTATTTTTATTATTATTATTATTATTATTATTATTATTATTATTATTATTATTATTATTATTATTATTATTATTTGTTTATTTAGCATACGCCTTTATCCAAGGCGACTTACAGAGACTGGGGTGTGTGAACTATGCATCAGCTGCAGGGTCACTTACAATTACGTCTCACCCGAAAGATGGCGCACAAGGAGGTTACCAGTAGATTTGCATCTAGAAAAAAAAGTGGGTTGGCATACAGTAGTTTCTACTGGGAGCACTTGAAATAGGTGTATAACCCAATAATAAACATTCATCTCAAGTCATGCCTGAGGGATCCAGGGGGTTTTAAGTAAAATGGTGTTCATTTGAACATTCTGCTCTACTTCAAAGAAATGTACATTAGCTATGTTTCATACAAAACCGTCAATTAATTAAAACACTCATGAGGCAGTCATTTCTCCTTAACATTATTGTCAACAAAATAAATGAAATTAATTTACAACTAACTTGCAGTAAATAATCTACAATGAAATGAACAGACTGTAGACTCCCTGGATAATTCAAACCAGTTTGGGCTAGACCCTGTTCCTATCAGTGGTTTGTTTGGAGTACTGACCGGAATCTGTACCTTCCTAAAATGCATTGTCTAGTCTCTGGGTTATGTTTTTTTAAACTCTCCTAATTTTATATTTCATCCAAAAATAATAAACATTTGAAAAATACTGAGACACTTGTAAGGGTACTACTGATTAAGCTATTGTAAATGTTTTTGATTAACATTAGGTTTTGGAAAGTGTAACATTGAATTTTCTTACTGGGAAATGTTCTGAGCTTTTTGCTATAGCACAACTAGTGCATTGAAATAGTGGTCGACATCTACTTCGAGGGTCTGATCAATGTGAATTCAATTTAGATTCTAAATTAGTTTCTAAAAATATTTCAAATTTGTACTAACTACAGCTATGGCCAAAAGTTTTGTATCACCTAGAATTTTATGATTGAGACATAATTTAAAAATTAAAACTATATGAACATAATTTTGATATTTTATTTAACATCATGTAGGCTAATCAAAGAAATTACAAAATGATATTGCAAAAGTCTTCCGAAAGCCATGATTTCCATTACATGAGAGTAGATGTTAAAACTTCATGCTGATTTGAACTTGGCTCTCGCCAAGATAAGCACCAACTAAGACGTAGCTTCACAGTAAACTAATGTGATCCATATGTGTCTCCATCCATTTGCGCTTCCTTCCATATGATGATGTAGATATCCTTCTGTCTGGTGTTGATGGCTGAAGTGTAATGCTGGCTCCAGGGATCAGCTTATTTTGCCTCCCTAGCGCATCAGCACACACAACGGCTGCGATGCTGGCTCCGGGATCAACCATAGTGCGGTCTCCCCAGCGCATCAGCATGACAACCGTCTGGATTGAGCTAAGTAGGGTACATCTCTGGGGTCTTCAAGTGGGCACCTTCCATCCTCGGTGTTTCGTCGACTAGCCCACGACACCTCAAGAGGGCTCGACGGTGATTCTGGCGTCCCAGCATCACCCCCTCCGCCCCCACTCAACTCAGCCCAGCTTACTTACCTGTATATCAGCCTTTCTTTCTTTCTATTGTGCTTGAGATCCCCAGCCAGAATCTTTCCGTCTCAACCACAGCCAGTTGCTGCTCCTCTCTGCTGCTTCAGATAAGTTCTTCACTGTGCGACGCAACTCTTGGCCATTGAATCCGACATCTCTGAGAAACCGGGTTGTAGAGTGTGCCACAAATCCTCGACATCCCACTTCCACTGGGTAAACCCAGACTCTCCATCCTCGCTGTTCCGCTTCAGTGGCTAGTTGAGCATACCGCAGTTTCTTCCTCTCATACGCCTCATCTACAGCATCCTCCCATGGCACTGTTAACTCCACCAGGTGAACAAGGCGTGCTGATCCAGACCACAAGACAATATCTGGTCGAAGGTTTGTGGTGGCAATCTCAGGTGGAAAAATAAGCCGCTGATCAACATCCGCCAGCATTTTCCAGTCTCTAGCAGCTTCCAGTTGTCCTGGGCGAGGATTGGTTTTAACACCTTTTCTTGGTGGTTGCTCTCCTGGGCGGAGGAATGTTGTCTTTGTGTGTAATGTTTTGATGGAACAGGTGGCAACTTATTGGTCATGTTACGCTTGTCTTCCAATGCTAAGGCCAAACATCGCAGCACCTGGTCATGGCGCCAAGTAAACCGTCCTTGGCTAAGAGCCACCTTACATCCTGTCGAAATGTGCCTTAATGTTGCAGGTGATGAACACAAAGGACATGAGGGATCCTCTCCTACCCAGAGGTTTAGGTTCTGTGGTGATGGGAGAACATCATATGTTGACCTTATAAGGAAACTGATCCTGCTCTGTTCCATTGACCATAGGTCTTGCCAGCCAATCTTGCGTTGTTCCACACTCTCCCATCTCATCCATTCTCCCTGCTTGCCCTGGGAAATGGCCTTTATACACCTCATCCTCTCCTCCTGCTTTTGCACCTCGTTGACTACAAGCTTCCTCCGTTGCGCTGGGGCTGCCTTGTGCCATGTAGGAGGAGCTGAACTGAGACCAAGACCCCCTCTTCCATGCTGAACTTACCCCATGATATCACCAATTGAAGGGCAGCCTTTGCATCCTCCACAGCTTTCTTTGCCACCCACTTTCTTCCAGTTTTCAACACAGGTGCTGCCTCCCTTACGCATTTATCGCGTGACTCTACTAATGTCATTTCCAGTCGGACCTTGGCGCACTTAAACTCCTCGGTTAGAGCGGAGACAGGTAGCTGCAGTATTCCTTTACCATAAAGTCCCACTCTGCTGAGGCAGCGTGGAACTCCCAACCATTTCCTGATGTGTGAACTGATTAAAGCTTCCAGCTTCTCTACTGTTGTCAAAGAAACCTCGTACACAGTCAGTGGCCACAGCAACCTTGGCAGTGGGCCAAACTGAAAGCACCAGAGTTTTAGTTTGCCTGGTAAAGCGCTGCTGTCTATGCTCTTCAACCCTTCCACAGCTTGTTGTCTAACTTCTCCCACACGAACTGTGTCCTTTAATATAATAGTAGTACAGTTTTTCGTGTTAGATTTCGAAATGTCACATTTTTCAATTTCTGTCCGTTTTTCATTAAGTATATGAAAAACTTCAAAAACGGTATCTAACTCAATATGTTAACGTAACATTATTCAGCAGGTTTCATTCAACTTAATGAAGCAAAATTACATAATTCTATAGGGTGATGCAAAACTTTTGGCCAATGCTGTAGTTTTCACCCCCAATAGCCTTCTGTAGATGGTCCTCCACAGTAACATGCTCTTCAGTGTGTGACACCTGTTGGTGAACAGATGTTTTCAGTTATAATTCTTGAAATTCCAGTTTCCAGCCACGTGCCGCTCTCTAGCATGCAAAACCATAATTACGCGTTAAACAAATTGTGACGACAGATTTCACATCACTTTGGTATGAATGGTGAGTTGCAATGTACTATGCATGTGCATGTCACTGTTCAGTTACTCTGTGTGAGAATTCAGTTTCTGGCGCGGCTGTCAGCATTCATTGTATGATGGCAGAGTAGCTCGGATTATATGTCATTTCAGACTATTGGTCTTTGGATCAGCATGTTTTCTGTAATACACTACTATAGTTTTCATGTCTAGAATTGTCTTTAGCATGAGAAATATATTCCGTATTGACTAGTCAGAACATCTTTATTATTATTATTATTATTATTATTATTATTATTATTATTATTATTATTATTATTATTATTATTATTATTATTATTTGTTTATTTAGCAGACAACTTTATCCAAGGCGACTTACAGAGACTAGGGTGTGTAAACTATGCATCAGCTGCAGAGTCACTTACAACTACGTCTCACCCGAAAGACGGAGCACAAGGAGGTTAAGTGACTTGCTCAGGGTCACACAACGAGTCAGTGGCTGAGGTGGGGTTTGAACTGGGGACCTCCTGGTTACAAGCCCTTTTCTTTAACCACTGGACCACACAGCCTCCTATCTTTAGGGCAAGACTACAAGTGTTGCATGTAAAACCAGGGGTAGTTCTGTGAAACATTTTATTTTTCTTCTACAGATGCAGGACATGGCAAACACAGAAACTTCCCAATATAATACTCATCCACAGATGGAAGCTTTGAGACCCAGGGTCCAGTCAGTGATGATGCAGCATGGTCAGCTGACCACCATCAACCAATCACAACTCAGTGCACAGCTGGGGCTTAATATGGGGGGGAACAATGTCCCCCACAGCTCCCCATCTCCTCCAGGAAGCAAATCTGCAACGCCATCTCCTTCAAGCTCAGTCCACGAAGATGAAACAGATGAAACCTCAAAGGTACATGTCACATTGTGCTTTTTTAAATATATATATATATATATATATATATATATATATATATATATATATATATGGATAATATTTTGATATAAATTTAATCTGCACTACTAAACAATTACTGTATGTCTAATGTAGTTAATAAAATATTGATGATCAGCTTGCTATATCCAAAAATGTAGCACACAGTATGCTACTTTCAACAGAATTAAACACTGGTTAAAAGAAAATCATATATTCAGTACAAAAATAACTAGTTTCTAAAATAGTAAAGCAAAGTCCGGGTGCCTGTGAATTCTAAAAAAGATTACTAGCCCCAGAGAAGAAATTAATTGGTATGTCTCATGGGGACAAAATACCCTAAATTTGTCTGCAAATGTGACATTAGAATCACCTACAATTTGTAGCATTAATTTGTTGAGTAGCATTACTGTATTTTGTAATTTGGCTCATAAAATGTGTCCAAGTTACATGTTTGGATGAAGATAAAAATCAATGGTGTTATAAATTCCCAAGTATCAGTCAATTCAAATCTTAATATACTGTAGTTTACAATCATTGATAAGAACACATCTGCAAAAGTATTATTATTAGTATATGAATATATGTTTTACTTTGGATTGAACCATTATCAATATGTCAGTGTACAGAACATTATAAAAGAGCATAAACAAGCCAAGTGCTCTGATTGGCTGACACAACCAGTGGATCTCATGACCTCATTTATAATTCTCATAACCATTTCAGGCCAGGGCAATAACCCTCTCAGAGCCAAATTTTGTTCACAGCACAAGTCAGGTGTGAAGGGATTTTAGTACCTATCAGTGCTTGCCTCATTAACATGTTCATCTGAGCAATTTTGAAGACAATACACAGGTTTGCCTTTGCGATTCAAGCAAACCTCTTCGGAGCAGGTCTGACTAACCAGCAAACTGTGACTTGAACACACAACAAAACAGAAACTTGTGAGGGTGACAAGAGGGGGAGAGAATGGAGAGAAAAGTACCTAGAAACTTTAAACAAGCTTAAACTATGTTGTTTGTTTTAATTAAGGAAAGGCAGAAATATTTGTTAATTACAGGTAATACCATTAAACAGTTACCCTGTTTATTAAATATAGTATGATGTGGTATTTATTTAAGGAACAGTAGTATTTGTAATATAAAGTATGGTCGGCAAGCAGATGTCTTTGCACAATCACAATAACAGAAAGTTAGTACCGGTTTGGTCCTTAGTTACAAGCACACACTTTTCAGTCTTTAAAATGCCATTGTAAATCAATCTTTGACCTTGTCTTTATGGTAGTGCCCTTGCATATGTGCCAGGCTCTTACCTACCTGATGCGATCAACTTCCAGATAGAAATGCCCTCTGTTACTTTAATCAAGTATAAATCTTGCCTAATGCCAGTAGTCCATGTTTTATAGAATATCAAACATTGTATTTACTTTATGGTGCCCATTATGCTATTTTAAAGGAATGGGTTATTACAGCCAAAAAGCACTGTCACATACAGTACAGTAAAGTAACACTATTTCAATTTGGCAGAATTCCAAACATTATTGAAACTGTTTTTTTTTTCTTTCTTTTCTTTTTTAATTATGGTTCCCAAAAATGTCATTCATCTTTGAAAATTTAATTAAGGAACATTCATGCAATTTAAAAGTTCTTGAACTTAATTTTGCACAAAGTTTCAGGAGAATACAGTGAATTCTGTAAATGATTTTGGAATACACCCTGGGGGGACTGGAGTTAAAGACTTTTAAGCATTGTACTCTAATGGAAAGGTCTGAGTTGCTACAGTACATTGATAGCATTATACAGCATTGATATTACTGCACATACAGCATCCACTGAACTTATATGCTGCTGTCATGTATATTGTACATAGATTAGAATGGACAAAAGCAAACATAGCTCTATTAAATTCAGTACAATGCATTTACGTGTATATACAGTTATATGTTCTTCTTAACATTGAAAGGAAGACCCATGATGAATTGTGTTTCATTCCTGAAATGGTAAATTGTCTGTTGAGTCATCCCATTCATCTCAATGGAATATTTTCTTATGGGTTTTTAAATGAAGGTTTGATTTAAGCTAGATCATCACAGCAGGTATTCATTTGTATGTGTTTTTACACCCTGCTGACTTTTGTTTTTTGTGTGGTCAATTCCACGAGATACTTCTATAAACAGTATTAAACCCACAGAAAAACCCAGTTACCATTAGGCAGAATTCACTAATTATATATAATAATGAAGTCCTTCACTAACTGTGATAAAAAAGAATACTACAGTACCTCATTTTCAAGGATTTTGCTTTAAGCTGTAATTATTAATATACATATTATGGTGGCAACATCTTGTTAACCTTCTGCTTCCCTTTTGATTATCTTTCTCTTTTTCCTCCAAACAAACTTTATTCAAAATCTAGAAGTTACACAAGAGCAGTGATAATGCAAATCGAAGCTATCTGGCATTCAAGAAAATAAATGTAAAACTAAGAGAAATATCAACAGATATACTCTAAAAAGTGGAGTTTTTTTTTTAAAGAGAATGTGATACATTGGATAGTTCAACTTTAAATTACATAATAATCATTTTCAGAGTTGGGCTGTTTCTCAAAACCTGTAATGGACAATAATGACTCCATCAATATAGGATACAGTTCCAAGGTTACTCAGGAACAGAGGCAGAAATTGGTGTACAAAGCATTAGCTGACACCTCAAATATCATTAGAACATATATCCGTAATCTGTGGTCCCTGAGGGAAAATGATTCATTATGCCAAGGTGCAAAACTAATGTACATTATTAGGCATGCATATTAACACATGTGTAACAGCATTTGTTTTTCTAAATGTACCGATATGTCTAAATAAATAAACAAATAACATATACAAGCAACATGTGTATTAATGTAAGTCAATTGTACTTAATTTGTTGGCAATTGCAGAATGAAAAGTCCCAGAATTCTACTACAGCTGTTTCACATTAGTGTTTCTTAACTTTCTATAGAACGGACATTCTGTCAAGCCAGGCATTTGACCAACACATTGTACAGTCATTTGGCTGTGTGCCTAAGAGTTGTTGTTAATTGGCTCAATACCTGATTTAACAAAATGACTATAACATAACTTATACATACTGAATGATTCTATTTACTGATTATGTTTGCTAGTCAGTAAATATAATTTGACTGTTCTGGCAGAAATTGTTTGGTGAATAGTCTTTCTAGGCCAACCAGAGTATTTTTTGTAAGCAAAAGAGAAGATTAAAGGTGTAATGACATCAATGATGCTGGGTAGTAATGACTTAAATAGGTCACGGTGTCTATATAAAAAATATAGGCTATGTCTAGACATTGCCCATAATGGAATCATTGTAATATCTGAGTACATATTTCAGATGACATTTTCCACAGGCATCTCTGCTCCTAGGTTATATACAAATAGGCACTGGAGGGAATGGGAATATGCATAATTATTAGTATTCACTTTAGTGGAAATAATGGAAACAAATCTGCTAGTGTTATCATGCCTGATATTCTTTCTTTATACAGTATGTAATGGTGGATTTAATCTACTACAAGTAAGTCACTTGATAGAGACCTTGGGGACATACAGTAGACAGCAAATATATTGAAGAAAAAAAAAAAAAAAACGTTTCAGAATCAACCTTTGAGACAAGGTTTTATTTTATTTTTTTATTTTTTTTACTTTTACACTTTTTTCCTTTTTTTTTTAAACATCCTATTTTAAGAGAGCAGTGTCACCCTTTGTTTGTGAGAACCCCGGTTCCCTGAAAGAGAAGACGATCAACAACAATAACAGATGAAGAGCTCATCAGACTGACGCAGCGCTCTCATCCTATCCACATAACCTCTCAGTGCCCGAACCGGCAGAGGGAATTTAAGCTCCGATCCTCCTCCAAAGAAAAAGAAGGGGGATGGAAAGCCTCTAGTTCCACTGACTGGTTTAAGTAGAAAGCTGTAACCACCTTTAGGGAGGAAAACAGGGTTCATGCGTATTGATACCCTGTTTCCATCATCCCAAATACACATACAAGCACTGTGCACTGACAGGTCATACACCAATTTTGAAAATATTTCCACTTATAGGTGTACAACGACCTAGTGGAGGAGGCCCTAGCATTCTGCAGTGTACTGACGACTGCATCTGAGAGCCCTAAGGCAGACAAACGGTCCCGTTCAGGGGCCAGACCCACAGTTGGAGTCTGCCCGGATCTGAGTGCCAGAGGGTGCCTCTCAATGTTCCTCTTTGCCCAGCTCAAAAGCCAAAAGGCTATGCGGTGCAACCTGGGGACCGAAGCCCTCCCTGGTGGTTGACATACACTACTACAAACAAGTTGTCTGTGCGGACAATGACATGTCTCCCCTGGAGCACTGGAGGTGAACCGCTTGCAGTTCCAGTGCATTTATGTGCAGGGATGTCCAGCGACCCGACCACAACCCATAGACTTCTCTGACTGCCCAGATTGCACCCCAAACGGGGTTGGATGCATCTGTTATCACCACCTGACGGCAGTGAATCGCTCCCATCCTTACATTTTCGCGCAGGTGTGAGGCTTGCCTCCACCAGCGCAGGACTTCCCAGCATATGCACGACACGGTCAGTCGACAATGTGTCTGTCGTGTTTGGGATGTAGCCGGAAGGCATTGAGCCAAGCCTGAATCAGACAAATATGGAATAACCCCAACTGGAGATCTGATGAAGCTGCGGCCATCAGACCCCGTAACTTCTGACAGAACACCACTTATACTATCGATCCCTGTTGAAACAGGGCTAGACAGTTGTGAATGGCAACCACTCTGTTGTCTGACAGGTAGGCTTGCATTGTGAGGGAGTCCAGAATCTCCTTTCCCTCAAGAACCCGTTGAGATGTCTCAGGTGTAGGATGGGGCGGAGGCCACCGTCCTTTTTTGGCACTAGAAAATACCTCGAGTAGAAGCCCTCCTCTTGAGAGGTGGGTTCTACGAGGTGAATGGCTTGTTTCAGAAGTAATGCATTTACTTCTTGCATGAGGGCCAAGACTCGGAGAGGGTCGCTCACGGATGTAACCGTGATCCCTCAAAAGGGAGAAGGGCCCGCACATAACTGGTGTTTACGGTGGCGAGCACCCAAGAATCTGAGGTGCAAATGCGCCAGTATTGTAGTTGGTGTTGAGAGAAGGGGTAGGTCTGAGGCCACAAGCCTTCCGGCGTTTCCCCTTCCTTGCGGGCGGCCCCAGTTATTAGCTGCCACGGAAGCCTGAAGGCGATGCCTCAGGTCGCCACGCGGTGCAGTGGGGATCAGAACCATTCGTGTCACTGTATGTGTCATGGGCGGATGCCAGCGTCTCATCCTCTCCCGCGCCGGATCACAGGAAGTGAGACCTGCTATGTTGGCCAGGAGCGCAACTTGCGCTTCAGCTGCATATGCCTTCTTAAGGCAGGCCTCTGTTGTTCTGGGCTGCTGTCGGAGACAAGAGGACTGAACCTCCTCCAGAAAATCTGGGAACACCGGGAAGGGCTGGGGGGGGGGGCTCTGCCGGATCGATGGGCTGGAGCCTGCGCACAGGGAATGCTCTGCGAAGGACTCAGTGCATAACTTGCAACGGACAAAGGTGCTTAGTCTGGACTGTGTGCAGTCACACAACTGGGGCAGCGCGTAGCTTGCAACGGGGTGGAGCACAGCCTACAGACAGGGCACGGGGGTACTGAAGCACCGATCCACCGAGGGGACCAAGGATGCCTAGTCAGGACCTCATACAGTTACACAACCAGGGCAGCGCGTAGCTTGCAGCGGAGTGGAGCACAGCCTACAGACCGTACTTTTTTTTGTTACTGTAAAGCAGTAATAAGAAAGACATGAGTACACACACACACAGTGGTTAACTATGGGGAAAAACAATCACCACAGCAGGTGTGTGAGCTGTGAAATCCTTTATTATTTTATTTTTTATTATTTTAACAAGCGCGCCGAGTAGGCGGACGGAGACAAGCCAGCAGAGTCAACTCAACAGCAGATTGCAGTAGAGCTGGGTCCCAGTGGAGGAATCACGCGTCTCTCTTGTTTTGTTTTTTTTTTGTTTTTAACTGCAAAGCAGTAAGAAAACACACACACAAACACAAGAAGAGCTGTGAGGGTAGAAAGTTTTTGGTCGAGCGCACCAAGAGGCGGGCCGAGACAATCCGGCGAAACTCAATAGCAGAGGAAAAAACACAAGTGCTGTAAGGTTAGAAAGCAGACTACAATCACAAAGCGATGTAGGTTGTTGAAAGAAAAGATTAAACACAGCACAGTTGCGCAACATTTATAGCTCAGTTCACAGAAGCTGAGTTTCTGATTCCAGGGAAGTGGCAAGCCGACTTCCAGCAATGAATTGCAGGCAATAAAATTGCAGGCAGTAAATTGCAGGGGAACTCCAGAAAACTTGAATGAGAGCTCTTTTACACAGACTCAATCACAGCAACTGGACAGGTTATTTATACCTACCTTACTTACCTGATGTGAGAAGCAAAAGAGAACATGATCTCTGCGGAGTGACTACTTATTCCCTCGGTAGGCGGGACCGAGAACATCACTCCCCGGAGGGGCCTATCGGCAGCTCTGACATAAAATGCTCAGTAAATACCCGACCTGTAGCAGTCGTATCCCAAAAGTACTGTTATTGGTCGTCTTCGAATTGAAAGGGAACCATAAAACTGTAAAAAGAGATAAAACCCCAAATGAGTCCTATATGTCCTTTTGTACATGTGTGCTCAATAAAGGTGCTACCACAGCTCTACAGTAGCTGAACAGTAGTTAAATGTGCCTTTTAAAAAGACAGCTTAGAATCATGAGTGGGATTACATGTACCAGTTTCTTTGTAATTAAGTGCAGTTGGTCAATACCAATGTTTAATTTGCATTAATTGTTCCATCAATTTGTCTACCATCTTTAAATGACTACTAACACATTGTGCTTGCAGATGAATGGGGCAGAGAAACGGCCTGCCACAGACATCGGAAAGAAACCCAAAACTCCAAAAAAGAAGAAAAAGAAAGACCCCAATGAACCACAGAAGCCTGTGTCTGCCTACGCCCTTTTCTTCCGTGACACTCAAGCCGCCATCAAGGGGCAAAACGCAAATGCCACGTTTGGTGAAGTTTCCAAAATTGTGGCGTCAATGTGGGATGGCTTGGGGGAAGAACAGAAACAAGTAAGGAAGCATAAGTTACAAATTATAAATGAAAAATCTAAATTGTTATGAGGAAACATTTGTTTCCAGAATATATATATATATATATATATATATATTGTAAGGCAGCAGGTTGTGTGAGACAGCAGGGAGGGGGTTAAAACCTTCCTGAAGAGAAAAATGGCACCTTTTGTTTATTTAATTGTTTTGTGCTTCTGTTAATTAGTTTTGTTAATTGTTTTATTTTTTAATTTAATTGTTTTATTATTAATTATCCCCTGCACCTGGTAGCTATTGTTGAATTGGGACCAGGGGCAGGGTATTTAAGAGGAGCAATCAGTCTGCTCAGGGCTGCTGAGTAGAAGGAAGCAGAAGAGAGGTGCTCTGCTTCCGAGCAGTCAGAGAAACAGTAAGTGCTGTGTAAACCTGTATGGTTTTTTTGTTTGTGTGCCAGGTAAATGGCTTAGCCGTCCTGCAAGTTAGTCAGGGAATAACCTATGTAGTAAGTACTCCAAAACGGAGTTAGGTTTTTGTTTTGCATTGGTTTGTTTTTGTGTTTATTAAAAAGTAGCGCAACCGCACTTGAAAATCCATTTCTGCTGTGTGCTGGGTCGTAATTTTAAAGGGGCACGAACCCATGAGTGGCGTGATCGTTCACAATATATATATATATATATACAGTACTGTGCAAAAGTTTTAGGCAGGTGTGAAAAAATGCTGTAAAGTAAGAATGCTTTCAAAAATAGACATGTTAATAGATTATATTTATCAATTAACTAAATGCAAAGTGAGTGAACAGAAGAAAAATCTAAATCAAATCCATATTTGGTGTGACCACCCTTTGCCTTCAAAACAGCATCAAGCATCAATTCTTCTAGGTACACTTGCACACAGTTTTGAAGGAACTTCGGCAGGTAGGTTGGCCCAAACATCTTGGAGAACTAACCACAGTTCTTCTGTGGATTTAGGCAGCCTCAGTTGCTTCTCTCTCTTCATGTAATCCCAGACAGACTTCGATGATGTTGAGATCAGGGCTCTGTGGGGCCATACCATCACTTCCAGGACTCTTTGTTCTTCTTTACGCTGAAGATAGTTCTTAATGACTTTAAGCTGTATGTTTGGGGTCGTTGTCATGCTGCAGAATAAATTTAGGGCCAATCAGATGCCTCCCTGATCGTATTGCATGATGGATAAGTATCTGCCTGTACTTCTCAGCATTGAGGAGACCATTAATTCTGACCAAATCCCCAACTCCATTTGCAGAAATACAGCCCCAAACTTGCAAGGAACCTCCACCATGCTTCACTGTTGCCTGCAGACACTCATTAGTATGCGCTCTCCAGCCCTTCGGCGAACAAACTGCCTTCTGCTACAGCCAAATATTTCAAATTTTGACTCATCAGTCCAGAGCACCTGCTGCCATTTTCTGCACCCCAGTTCCTGTGTTTTCGTGCATAGTTGAGTCGCTTGGCCTTGTTTCCCGTCGGAGGTATGGCTTTTGGCCGCAAGTCTTCCATGAAGGCCACTTCTGACCAGACTTCTCCGGACAGTAGATGGGTGTACCAGGGTCCCACTGTTTTCTGCCAGTTCTGAGCTGATGGCACTGCTGGACATCTTCCGATTGTGAAGGGAAGTAAGCATGATGTGTCTTTCATCTGCTGCAGTAAGTTTCCTTGGCCAACCACTCGTCTCACGGTCCTCAAGCGTTGCCCGTTTCTTTGTGCTTCTTCAAAAGAGATTGGACAGCACATCTGGAAACCCCTGTCTGCCTTGAAATTTCTGCCTGGGAGAGACCTTGCTGATGCAGTATAACTACCTTGTGTCTTGTTGCTGTGCTCAGTCTTGCCATGGTGTATGACTTTTGACAGTAAACTGTCTTCATAACCTCACCTTATTAGCTGAGTTTGGCTGTTCCTCACCCAGTTTTATTCCTCCTACACAGCTGTTTCAGTTTCAGTTAATGATTGTGTTTCAACCTACATATTGAATTGATGATCATTAGCACCTGTTTGATATAATTGTTTAATCATACACCTGACTATATGCCTACAAAATCCCTGACTTTGTGCAAGTGTACCTAGAAGAATTGTTGCTGTTTTGAAGGCAAAGAGTTGTCACACCAAATATGGATTTGACTTAGATTTTTCTTCTGTTCACTCACTTTGCATTTAGTTAATTGATAAATATAATCTATTAGCATGTCTATTTTTGAAAGCATTCTTACTTTATAGCACTTTTCACACCTGCCTAAAACTTTTGCACAGTACTGTATATATATATATATATATATATATATATATATATATATATATATATATATATATATATATATATAATGCATTCTTAAGTAGGTTTTGACTTGCATTTTACATATAGATTCACCTCCTCTGCCTGTGTGAAACATACAACAATGTTATTGATTGGGTATGATATAACATTTCCTGAAGCAGTTTTACCACATTCATTTTTTTTGAAGAATGCTGCTTAAAGACAATCCACTTTGATACAGTATGGAGAATGAAGTGTATTGTAAATTGACTGCTATTGCTGTAACAGAGGTAACACACCTTTTTAAATATCATGCGTCTGCGTCAGTGACAAATATAAATCCCGTTCACAAAATGTATTTTTAAACTGTTATTTCCTCTCTCATTTACCACGCTTTTAAGATATGTACTGACATAATTAGCTGTAGTACTAGATAAACCATTAGATAAACCAATGTAGATAAACCATTGTGATATTTCAGAGATCACTATTTTGTATTGTTTTAAATATGTGTGAGCCTCAGCAAAGTTCAGTATGAAATATTTTATTGAAAATTGTGCTCCATCAATGGCAATGCAAAATACTGCTTGTCTGATTAGGTGTGCGCAGGGATAAAACCAATTTCTACCATAAATACATTTCCAAAGTCGGTGGTCTGTCTCCTGAGGTTATTTGAACTAGATTGAGGCTGTGTAAATTGACAAAGATAATGTGCTAATTAGGTTTCAAGGCATATCACTGTTATTGATAATACATATCTCTCCCTGTTTTGCATCGCAATTCAGTATTTAAAAAGGAACACATGACCAATAGCTTATAAACTTTACTGCAACCGTAACATAGGGTCATCTTCTGGTCTTGCGATGATTCTCTTTTTCTGCCCTCTTATATATGAAGCTTATTCAAGCTTAACCTCTTTCCTTAATTAATTGGAAATATTCTAGCCAAACATATCTCCTTTCCATTGTTTTCTACAGCCAAATGATTTGCTGCAAATAATGCAGCAAATATTGCTGGAGGCTCAAATATTACATTGCTAAATTGATCTTCATTTTCAGAGGAAAATGTTAGCCTGTATTATCTTTCAATAAAGGATATAATGATTTATTGTATGATGTCAGTTAATTTCCTTGAAAAGGCAAAAAACAAATCATAAGCATATGTTTGGGGGAGGAGGGAACAGTGTTAAGGTGTGGTTTTCGCTTTAATGAACTACCAAGCACTTTGAATTAGCACACCTTTGCCTTTGTTCTCATATCTGTTCACTGAAACACAAGCCGTCTAGCAGAAACAGGTTGTTGCTCTTAGCAAACCAAAGCCAAACAAGGATGTATGAAATACAGCTGGTTGGCATATGCTTTCTTTCAGTGGGCACAATTCCAGTGAATAAGAACTTAGTATCCTATGTTGACACCATAACATTATTCAGGGACCGAAATAAGACTCCCATTGCATAGCAGTTTGATCCATTCCTGGTTTAATAAGACGCACCTGAGCTTGTTACCTATACAGTGAGGCTATTCAAGCTCATTGTAAAACCTGGAATGGATGAATCTGCTATGCAATAGGAGTCTTATTTCCACCCCTGTTGTTTTGAATGTGTTATAGATGTGCAGCACTGATACATGGGAAGAATTTTATTTTATACTCATCCTCTTTCCCCTGGTAGGCAAGGCAAGTGTAAACAGTTAATTTGCTTCAATTATGAGCCTGTCCTCCTGAATTAGAAGCAGCAGGGAAACAAAGAGCCAGAATCACACTTGTGAGGCATCCAATAATTCCTGAGAACCCACAAACCAATGTCTTCTTCTCTGAATTGCCAGTAATTCCGTTAATTATATGTCCAGTCAAGTCAGTCAAATAATGTACTCCTCAGCAGCAATCCTGCAGCACCTCAGATGAAATTACAGCTTGCTCTTTGTTGCTTTAACTAAACAATCTGCTTTTGGACTAATCATAGGTCTTTATATATTACCTAATGCTGTTTATTACTTCCTTAAGAAAATAAAAGTGCTATAGATTGTTATATATACACTACCGGTCAAAAGCTTTAGAACACCTCCATTTTTCCAGTTTTTATTGAAATTTACGCAGTTTAATGTCTCAATGTACTCTAATGTATTAAAGCATAGAACAAATAAACAATTGGAGATAAAAAAGAAATCATGGAATCGTTTTGTTTAACAAAACTTAATCTAAATTTTTGACTCATCAAAGTAGCCACCTTTTGCAGATATAACAGCCGAACACACTCGTGGCATTCTTTCTACAATGGAAATCAAATATTGTTCGGAAAGTTCTTCCCAACACTGTTGCAGAAGTTCCCACAAATGTGTTGCACTTGTAGGTTGCTTTGCCTTCACCCTTCTGTCCAGTTCATCCCAAACCAGCTCGATGGGGTTTAAGTCTAGAGACTGCTGGCCATTCCATGATTTGAAGCCTACCGTCTTGTTCTTTTCTTCTAAGGTAGTTCTGACATAGCCTGGAGGTATGTTTTGGGTCATTATCTTGCTGTAGGATGAACCCCTGACCAACTAGGCATATACTAGAGGGTATTGCATGGCGCTGCAAAATGCTGTGGTAGCCGTTTTGGTTCAGGGTGCCACTCACTCTGTGCAAGTCGCCGACTCTGGATCCAGCAAAAGAGCCCCAGACCATCACGCTTCCTCCTCCATGCTTGACAGTTGGTGTCACACACTGAGGAACCATCCTTTCGCCTACTCGACGGTGTACAAAACCCTGCGTGATGAACGAAGATTTCAAATTTTGATTCATCGGTCCATAAGACCTTCTTCCAGTCTTCAGTAGTCCACTGGCAGTGCTTCATGGCCCAGGCAAGCCTCTTTTTCTTATTTTGCCATCTTAGCAATGGCTTTCTTACTGCCACTCGACCTGTCAAACCTGCAGCTCGAAGTCTTCTCTTCACAGTTGAAACTGAGACTTGCTTACTTCGACCAGTGTTAAGCTGTGCTTGAAGCTGTTGTCCTGTGAGCCGCCTATCACGCAAGCTGTTGACTCTCAGAAACTTGTCTTCTGATTCCATTGTGGCTTTGGGTCTGCCAGACCTCTTCCTGTCAGAGTTTCCTCCAGTTTCCAAGTGCCTTTTGATGGTGTAGGAAACTGTACTCACTAACACCTTGGCTTTCTTTGCAATTTCTCTAAAGGAAAGACCTACACTTTTAAGGGTTATAATGGTCTGTCTGTCTTCCTTTGTTAATTGCCTTTTTCTCGCCATTATGATAGCAATATACTACTTCCTGCAGTACAATGCTGTCCAAATAATGCTTAAGAGGGTGTAGTAACACAGTCTGTTCCAACACTGCTTTTATACAGACAGAGGGTTTGTAAGTAATCAACAAAAGTTGGGACACCTGTAGGAATTGTTAGCATCAACTTTCAAGGCTTAATTTACTTCCATTGCTGCAGAACAGCTGTAAGTTGTTAACCCATTACTTGTTCCCTGAAAAGGCCTTTTTGTAGAACTCTGAAATGTACATTATTTTTCAGTTTTTGGTAACCTAAACTTTTTTTTTAACCTCTGGCAGTTTACCGCTTACCTTTGTACCATTTCAGGTTATTCACTGGACTTGAACTGCTTAAATTTCAATAAAAACTGGAAAAATGGGGTGTTCTAAAACCTTTGACCGGTAGTGTATATGTGTGTGTGTGTGTATGTTTCTGATTTTTATTGATGTGCCCCAGGAGTGCTGTTAAGTACAATTCCATGATACAGTCAGGCTGTTTACATCAGTGCTCAGTCAGAGCAAATATGATCAGATTAGAAAGGCATTATTTCTTTATTACATTTTTTTTTAAAGAGTGGTATTAGATTTACTGATCTCCCAGAGAGGATAACGGCGCCTGTACATGCACACATCTGTTTTGAGCTTTATCTGGACGACCACCCATCACTGTTTGGTGAAATGTCTTGTGGTTGTTATGGTGTAAGTCGTGTTCCGTTTTATGCTGGACTGATTATATTAATGAAGTCTATCATCCCCATTTGTTTTTATTGTTTCTATTACTTGACCTACTTATTTATAGAACTGATGCCTGATTGGCTGAGCTATGGGCGCCATGTTATAAATCCTATTTTGCTATGCATTAGCATTTATTAAGAGATGCTGTGCTGCATGCGGTGGAGCTTCTGTATGTTGTCTATTTAATTGCTCTAAACAGTGGCAGATGGAAATAATGCTGACTTACAGTGTGTAAACTGCTCTATTCCACATATTTTGTATTTTATCTTGGTATTTAGTGATGCTAATATGTTGCCCAAATAGTAAGGGAAATCACTAGCACGATAACTGAAGAGGAGTGGTAGTGGTAATTAGATCCAACACTGTTTAGATCATTAAAATAGAGCTATTAATCTGTTCATGGACATCTGCTATGAGATTCTATTCCTCATGCTGTGATAATAGGTCATGGTGACCTACATTGTCATGGTACTGACAATTACATACCTTGTTTTATGTCATCTACTATGTATTTTAGTTATGTGAAATATACAATAGATAGCATACAACACATACTAGATAAAAGGAGGGATAAGATAAGTTTAACTCTTATCACAGCTCCAATGGTGAATAGTTAAACAATGTATTTGAACAATACAGTATAATTATTAAAAACACATTCAAGATTATTTTATTTATGCCCTATTCTGAGTGACTCAAACCAAATAACAAATGGTGTACAACAAATCATACAATAAAACAGTGTCAGCATTTAAAATAAGGTGTATTAGCACATATTCTGCTTTGAAGAATGTTCACTAATGTTCTTTGTTTGGGTGGGGTGTGTCTATAGCACAGTGCATTGTGGAGGCTGCAGTTCCTTAACAGAGACTCTCACAAGTACATATGAAAATACAATCCGGGACTGGGCTTCTTAATAACAGACCTAACTACTATTCAGTCAGTATGTCATTTGAACATGATATAAAAAACAGCCGAAGATAAACGATTCTTCTGTTAGCTGCTCAATGTTAGTTTTTAGTTTATGGATTTTCTAAACAATTATTAGTGATAAACTAAAAGAAGAGATGATTACATGTTTAAAGGTGGAGCCTTAGTAACTGTTCATTGTCATGCAACTAACCTGATTTATAGAGGCTCGGAGCTTTACCTTTATCCAGAGCAGGTCTTGTCTCAGAGATCAGACAGATAATATAAATGGATTGAAAAATCTATAACTTGCTTAATATGGGAGTGGGAGCTAGACTACTGATAATCCTGTTAAAATGTGTTTTATAAATAATCCCTGAATGTATGTATTCTTATTATCATATAATAACAGTTATTTATTTATTTCTTAATACGCAGTTATTCAAAAAGAAAACAGAAGCTGCCAAAAAGGAATATCTCAAACAGTTGGCAGCCTACAGGGCAAGTCTGGTTTCAAAGGTAAGTTGCATTATACATTTCTATGGTTGGAATAATTAGGAATGGGAGTTCCTACCAATAGTTTAGTTTATGGTTTAGTGCCAGAAAGAAATTCATGTTTCTGTGTAGAAAAGTAGATTAAGCAAGAAATGTATAGAGGATCACTTAGAGTATAAGTTTCCCTTTTCAGGACTTCATTGATAATGCTGGGGTGTGCGTGCGTGAATGTGGTAAATGTCAATCACAAAAATGGGATTTAAAAAACTGCATGTAATGACACTAACGGCTAATGGCAGCAGTGGATCTCATATGAATGAATGGCTTTGAGGTAATGACAAACTCATTTGTTGTATTGTTTTTTTTTTTTTTTACCAGAGTTACTGTGAGCCCATTGATGTCAAAATATCCCAACCGTCACAGATGATGACCTCAAAGCAACAGGTTTTCCACGGGCCAACGCAAACTCATTCAGGATTGTATATGGGCTCTCCCTATCACCAGCAGCATGGGATGAACCCCCACATGAATGTGATGCACCCTAACCTCCCCCGGAGTATCGCCCCCAAGCCTAACTCTCAGATGCCAATGACTGTTTCCATGCCTGTGTCACCACCTCCCCACCTTCAGATAAGCCCACCTCTGCACCAGCATCTCAGCCTCCAGCAACACCAGTCAATCACAATGCAACAGCAATTAGGAAATCACCAGTTACCACGCCATTCACCAACAATGCAGCAGGTTAGTGTTACATCTAAACTTACAACCAACATGCACCCGCGTGGACATTCAGCCACATTCAGGTAACTATAAAATGTGACAGTCACAATCTTAGAGTGTATGTTACGATTAATCTTTGAATGGAAAGTGTAGTGCATTAAACAGAGAAGATAGGTTACCTCTCTGTGAGGCATAAGGAATGGGCACAAAATGTATTCTTTTTGTTTAGATTCACTTTACCAAGTGTCAAGTTGCACTACAGATCCTGTGTCCAGTGAAAAATGTATATGGGGATTCTTCACACTCAAGCATGGACATAAACTTCATTTTTTATTTTTAATAATGGATCTTTAAACAAGTTTAATGTGTTCTGTTAGGAGGAGCCTGGTTGTTTTTCCACTGCAGAGCCCTAGCCGTGGCGTCACACGCAGTGAATGTTTCGAGTCGCATGTAGATGATGCGGTATTAAGAGGTGTTTTTTTCATGAGTTGAGAATGGGAATCCAGAGGTTATGGTTGTACCTTTCTTAATTTTGGTTTCTTCATATACTACTGAATACAACGACAGGCTGATTTACACAAAGAGGATAAGATAGCTTCTGTCTGCATGCCATGTTTTTCATCTTCCTTGAGTGTACTGACTGAAGCAATGTAATGATGAAAATCATTAAGGCCACTCCTGGCCCTACTTGGCTTCGAGCCAGATTCAGATGTGTGGTGAGACCAGAGTTTCACAGGGCCCTCATGGCTTGAATGTGCCAGTGGAAAGGGGGTATTAGTTGTTTTAGTGAGTGCTCTGCTAGTAATAAAAGAGTATATGTTTGCTGTCCAAGTCCATGGACACATTAAACAATGTGCTTATGCTGTGTAATTGCAACTCCATACTTTCCATAATGTTCTGCAGTGTGTGCAGATTTTGCTGTAGGGATTGTAATTTGTTTTTTTATTATTTTAAAAATGATCATCATGTTTCTTGAAAGCCTGGAAAGTCGGTATTTGTAGAATACCATATAAGCATTAAATAAGACTTTGATGCTCTCATGCTAGATAACAAAGGTCATAAGGAGTCAGACTAAGGGCAAAGGATGTGCATTCACTTAGAGGTTATTTTTGTTTGGACTCATCTGGAATTATAACTACAGTGCCTATAGAAAGTCTACACCCCCTTGAACCTTTTTCACATTTTGTTGTGTCAGTGCCTCAGAATTTCATGCATTTAAATTAGGATTTTTTCCACTTATCTACACACCATACTCCACACTGTTAAGGGGAAAAAAGTTTTTTATTGAGAAAAAAAGATCATAATTGGATAAGTCTCCACCCCCCTGAGTTAATACTTGGTGGAAGCACCTTTGGCAGCAATTACAGCTGTGAGTCTGTTGGGATAGGTCTCTACCAACTTTGCACACCTAGATCTGGCAATATTTGACCATTCTTCAAGGGCATTTACCTTTTTGTTCCTTAGCCACTCCAGTGTAGCTTTGGCTGTGTGCTTTGGGTCGTTGTCATGCTGAAAGGTGAACTTCTGTCCCAGTTTCAGCTTTCTTGCAGAGGGCAGCAGGTTTTCCTCAAGGACTTCTCTGTACTTTGCTCCATTCATTTTCCCTTCTATCCTGACAAGTGCCCCAGTCCCTGCCGATGAGAAACATCCCCATAACATGATGCTGCCACCACCATGCTTCACAGTAGGGATGGTGTTCTTTGGGTGATGCGCTGTGTTGGGTTTGTGCCAAACATAACGCTTTGCATTTAGGCCAAAAAGTTCCATTTTAGTTTTGTCAGACCACAAAACTTTTTTGCCACATGGCTACAGAATCTCCTGAGTGTTTTTTTGCATACTTCAAATGGGATTCAAGGTGGGCTTTCTTGAGTAATGGCTTCCTTCTTGCCACCCTACCATACAGGCTAGATTTGTGGAGTGCTTGGGATATTGTTGTCACATGCACACTTTGACCAGTCTTGGCCAGAAAAGCCTGTAGCTCTTGCAAAGTTGCCATTGGCCTCTTGGTAGCCTCTCTGATCAGTCTCCTTCTTGCTCGGTCATCCAGTTTGGAGGGACGGCCTGATCTAGGCAGGGTCTTGGTGGTGCATTACCCCTTCCACTTCTTAATAATTGTCTTGACCGTGCTCCAAGGGATATTCAAGGCCTTTGATATTTTTTTATACCCATCCCCTGATCTGTGCCTTTCAACAACTTTGTCCTGGACTTCTTTTGAAAGCGCCTTGATGCTCATGGTTGAGTCTTTGCTTTGAAATGCACTACCCAGCAGCGGGAACCTACAGGAACTGCTGAATTTATCCTGAAATCAATCACTACAATTTAACACAGGTGGAGGCCACTTAACTTGGTGTGTGATTTTGAAGGCGATTGGTTACACCTGAGCTAATTTAGGCTTGCTATTACAAGGGGGGTGGACACTTATCCAACCAAACTATTTCAGTTTTGATTTTTAATTCATTTTCTACAAATTTCTAGAATATTTTTTTCCTTGGAAGTTGTGGGGTAGGATGTGTAGATAGATGAAAAAAAAAACTATTTTAATGCATTTTAATTCCAGGCTATAAGGCAACAAAATGTGAAAATTTTGAAAGGGGGTGTAGACTTTCTATAGGCACTGTATAACAAAAATAATAAATAAAATAAAAAAAAAACTTTTTTAATGTGGCAATGTGTTATCTATGTGACCCCACTCAATTTGTCAGTATTTCCAGTTTTCATTGCTGTTCTCTGCACTCTGAATGAGGTCAAGAAAAAAATCATTAATATCTGTCAGCTTGCTTTATAACCTTACGAGGAAAAGAAAAAAAAATCTTTGTATGATATCGCGCGGACAGGTTTTCAATTTTCTTGTGTAATAACAAATGCATTAGGATTTTGATGTAATTTAAGGTTACAAAACAACATTGAGATTGATGAATAAATCAGTTGAGAAGACACAAACCTTGATATCTGATGAAAACACCCCTTCAGACAGGCAGGAAATGAAATTAGTTCACAGTAAAGTGTAGAGATGTGGATCAGGGTTCAGTTTTGCTGTGGGCTTTTTGCCAGTTGATACAGCACAACAGTGAAACTGCTAAAGCTACAGAAATCTAATTAAAGAGCAAATGTCCCCTTTGACATCAAATTAATCTGTTTCAGTGCTTCTTTTTATTTCTCTATAGCACTGCCACATGAAACTTCAACTTCCTGGCATGTAACAAGAGAGTCAGTATTTCCCCCTCCCAAAGATCACACTGAAATATTATCTTAGGGTTGTTTTTTATTTTTTAATTAAACCTCTACGCACTCAATCCACTAAGCTTAATTTATATATTATCAATGCTTATTAATGACTGGCAAAAAACAGACACTATTAATTTACTGCAATTAGTAAATAATTTGAGGCAATCATTGTCTTAACCTGGTTAAATTGGATGCTAAATATCCTGATTCATTGTGTATGCTGTTTTGTTTATTAAGTGCATCATTATTTTACTCATGTTTGTTAGGAAATTACAAAATGGCACATTAAATGTTTTGAATTGGTTTTCTTGCTGACTGCAGAAAGTTTGAGCATGCAGGAATCCAATTTAAAAATCTTCAGTGCAATTGAAAAGAACATAACCCCTCTTTGGTATCTGACCTCCCTTACTAAATGTAGTCTCGTGAAAAAAAAAAAAGTGCATCAGCTATGAAATATTTATATAACAACTCAAGAGTATTCACAAGTACTTTTATCAGTTTTCTGCAGGCAAACTAAACTCATGATGTGGCTGAACATGTTTCAAATGTACCTTTTCAGTGGATTGTGAGATAAATGTGCCTGAAGGCCAATTTTAGATTAGTGCACATCAATCTCTGAGCAAAAAAAAAAAAAGGTTGCCTTTCTTACTGTATTATCCTATTTTGAGTTTTTAAGCTCTTTTCTCCGATCTTGCTTTCATAGTAATATTAATTCTAATATAGTGTAGTAATCTTAATTTGTTTTGCATATGTGTTAGCAGCAAACAAAACAAAAACTGTGGTTTAGCTTTGGTCAGTTTGAGGCTGAGGGAGCAATACAGAGAGACAGATGGTGCCTTTGTGATTGTGTGATTGAATGAAGGAGAGGCATTATGGGAACAATGCATGAATAGGTAGGATCTAATAAGAAAAAAAGCCCAGCCACCTGCTGCCTGCTTCTTTAGGCAGATTCTCTACCACAGGGATTAACTTTCAGTGTACTTTTAGTTCTCAGATAAGTGCAACACAAGTCCCCAAATTAAAATACTGGGTTTTCTTTTTTTGTTGTTGATTTAAGCTCTCTCTTGTTATATTGTAATTGTTTTAATATAGAGATGACACCTTTTCAACTAAGCTATCAGTGAATATGGATGGATTTGTAAAAAAAAAAAAGTGTTCAGCTATCAAAAACTTTCTACATAAGTGATTTCAATGTATTTGTCTGTCCTCAACAGTGTGCTGCTACTATTTAAAATAGTTAAATACACTTTAAATGTTTGTGGGACTCAAACCTTCAGGTCATTGTCTTTTATGGTATGGACAGTCAGTGGAATGACACGTACCAAGAATGTGGGAAAGGGAAGGGGAGATGTCTTCCTGACTGTGAAATGATTCATCAACCAATAAGAAATATTTCAGACTCGACATGTTGGTTATGAAGATCCCTTAAACTAAAATGCAACCGCAAACAGAAAGTTAACTGAAAAAACTGAAACCAAACTTACTTTGCATATGACATGTTCAGACATTTTCAGCTTGTTGTCTTTTTTAAAAGCCTGTTCAGTTAATGTGTTGAATGTGTTAGAACAGCTTCCTGGACAGATGTGTTTTAACTACCCCATATTTAGTACTTTGAAGGGCACTTGCACTTGCTAGTTGGGGGGTGTTGTACCAAAAGCCTGTTTACTTCTTTTACAGGTTCTAACTTTACAGGGAGAGAAACATATTGCAAACATTGCATTAATCTTTTTTTTTTTTTTTTTTTTTTTTGCAAAAAAGTGTGCAGACAAGTTTATTAAACAGTATTTTCTGAATTTATTTTAGGGCTTTTCTCTTCAACCTGAATACCAGAACATAATTAACTCAACAACCACAGCTGGCCAAGGTGTATCCTCATCAATGGATTATGTTCGCTCAGGGTGCAGAAATCCTCCAGCACAGAACGTGGAATGGAACAACGAGTACTGCAGTAATGGGTGAGTAATAAATATGTTATACCACTAGGGGTGTGTGACAATAATTTCAGCCCCCTCTGCAACTGTTGCAAGTGTGAGAAATTAAACATCCCTAGTGACCATTTTTAAATCAAATTCCCATAAGAAATTCAGCTTTAAAAAAGTGGTTGAAAAAGGGCAATGAGAACACACATAGAATAGGATATTAAACAGGCAATGATAATATAAAGTATTGTACCTTTTCTAGTTTTATTTTTTATTTTCCCCCTAAAAAACGCTGCAAGTATATAGGGGCGTCCCCTTATAAATGACTATTATATTGTTACGAGAGCGTAACTGTGGTGCAGTAGAAATTACACTTACTGAGACTGCAATGATGTTTCCAGCTAGGTTGGCAAATCAAGCTGTTGCTCAGCAGAGGTGTGATGGTCTAACTCCTACTCTTTCCTCATCTCTCAGTCTGCTGCCCTTACTCTTGTGTCCTTAAACAATTTTCACAGCACTTACCACCAGTTAACATAACCTTTTTTTCTAAAAAGTATTCAAAACATTGATGATAAAGAAGATCAAAGAAAAATAAAACTCAGAAGGTTAAGTTAGAAGCGCCCAGACATTATTCCTGGCTAGTAACCAGTTTTTCATTTTAAAAAATCCCAGCACCTCTAATTGACTTTAATTATTTCTTTAACTATTTGTTCTTTTTTGTGTGTGTTTTTTTTAGTGGTCTGCAAAGGGATAAAGTTCTGTATCTCACCTGAACACCAGAAACACTTTCCTATACGGAGTTCACAGGAAAGCCTTCAGAAGTTGGGTTGCATTCAGCAGATCGAGGCAGTTCAACGCCTCAATAGAAAACAAGTTTTTAAGCTCTAGAACCTCAAATTGTGTGTTTGAGCTTCTGAGGCTACCCACAATGAAAACACAAATCTTAGTCTGTCTTGCTTATTTCTTAAAAAAAAATCATAATGGACACTTTTTTCTTCAATTCTGAAGGAAACTTGGACAACTTGGCTTTTATGTTGTTTTTTGCTGTGGAGTGCTGCGCTAGTGAACTGCCTTAGAAACTGTAGTGTACTGTATCTAGGAATGAAATCCTAGATTTCTGTGGGTCTTTAACATGGATGTTAATAGGAAACTACTAAAGACTTTTAATGGCTTGATGTAGCACTCACAGCAAGTCTGTAAATATAATCTATGTTACACTCTCTTAGAGTATAAAAAGTACAACTTTTTTTTAGATGAAATGTAATTTGGAACTGGGTGTTTCCTGTTATTTGAGGGCTTAAAAAGGGATACAAATTGGCAGATGTTAATATTTTGTGCTTAATTGTTAAGGGAAAAAAGGTAAATCGGTCTATATTTTGCAAAAGATGTAGAAAATGTTCCCAATCAATTTTAAAATGCAAGTTTGCATTGTCAGTGTAGCATTAAATATTTGGTGGTGTTTTAAAAACAACAACAACCACAAAAAAGGTTTATTTTGTACTTCATAGAAATGTTTTTTTGTATTACTTCTAGTGTATTGATTGGTAAGTGTCATTTAAATCCTTTGTGTATAAAACTGCCAAATGCTTATCTGGTGTTTATTAGATGCAGTGACAGACTGGAGACAGCTAAATTATAATCTTGAAATACAGCTGTGCATTATTGTTTCTTACTGTGTCTATATTTAATCTTTTTTTTTTTTAAATGGAACCTGTTGCGCCTATTTATGAAATAATAAATATAGGTGTTTGTAAGTAACTATATTAGCATTTAAGGATGTTTCTGTTGATTTCTTGCAGAACTGATAAAAAAAAAACAAAAAAAAAAAACTGTGTGAATACTTTATTCTTATTTAGTTTCTATTGTGTTTTAAAAAAATAAATAAACAAACCTGCATTTCTTATGCAGAAATCAAACAATGTGGATCAGTGTGGTTATTTACATCCTTGTCTTTGTCCTTGTCAAATTCCTAAGTGATAGCCTATAGACGTATTTCGAGACGAGATCCGGGGCGAGATACGGGGCTCCACTCTGCTTTCCCTGTCAATCTCCTATTTCCTATTTAACTCTGAATCTCACACCGCTCGCTGTCTAGCGTTTTCAGTTTGTTTTCTCATATTGTGTTCACGCTTTCTAGCAATCGCTCAGACTCCTTCACACGTGCGTTCTCTCTTTACTGTCTGAACTTCGTATTCTCATTTACTCGTCTGATGATTTAGAGCAATTTTCCTACCTGCTCTGAACATTTTTCGTGTCCTTCAGCTTCTTTCCTTCTCACAGCAGCAGCTGCATTGCCAGTTAAACCTGCAACTATCTCTCCAGCTGCACCGTTCAAAGCGCCGCTCTATTATTCAACCTCCACTGCATCTCCATTATAAAGATCGGCCCTCCGCCAAACTTTTTAAAGCTCTGTTCGACAAAGGCATCCATTTCCATCTGCAGCAATCACCTTGCCCTTAATATCTATTGCGAAGCTTTGTTTGCAGAACTTTGTTTGCAGTCTTTTCATCCGCCTGTAAACCACTACAAGTAGGCGCCCCTCCCCGACTTTTCTTTAAAGATTTGTACATCAACAAGATTCTGAAAGCTATTTTCGTAAAGATATTTTCTCCTCCGTAGCAGTTCACTGTTAAAGCAGCAGTATTATCCCTCCCCACCTGGTCTTTCTATAACAGAATGGCACACTTCTGTTACTCTAGTCTCCTTGCAGATCCCATTGCAGCCTCCGCTCCCTGAACGCCCGCCTCCGCAGTATATCTGTCAATCATCTCACTTGCATCTGTTCCCCATGTATTTCATGTCCGCTGCCCTAGCTCCATCAACAAGATCATCCTACTCTACAGGTTGGTTTTCTTTCTCCTCCTGTGCAAAAAAAAAACCCTAATTCAGCCAGTTCCATTTAATCAAGACTTGATCCTAGCCTTTATCGTCCACGCACAAGACATTCTACACCTCTCAACTTCCACAATCAAATCTTACATCTCCGGCATTCAGTTCCATTACTGTCTCATGTCAGTGTCCTCTCTGATTCTTCTGGCCATTCCAGCAATCCGCCTGATGCTCTGTGGCATATCTAACAGCTCCCTTCCTACTTCCCCATCTCGACTTCCTATATCTTGCGAAAAGGCTAATAACTGCTTTCTTTGGATTCCTCAGATGCTCAGAATATACAGTCCCATCCCTTTCCAGTTTCCCTTCTCTCGGCATCCGTTCCAATGGCATCTCCTTAGTTCCAGACTCTCATTTCCTAATTATGCTCTGCATCTCTAAGACAGATCAAGAAGCCTTTCCTCATGACGGATTCACTGTTCACCAGCTCCTCCCGTGCAGTAGTTATAAGACATTAGTTCTCAAATCACCTTGCCTCTCTCATCTCCAAAGTAGGCCTTTCTCCTCAGTTCTGCATGCCTCACTCCTTCAGAATTGAAGCAGCCACCTCAGCAGCAAAAGCCAACATCAATCAGCATCTAATTAAGAACCTAGGGCGCTGGTCCTCCTCAGCAGTAGAATACGCACATCTGTTTCCGATATAGCTGCAGCTCACCAAAAAATTGTTAGCATGCCTGGAGTGGGGGCCACCTGATTCGCCGGGTCCACCAGAGGTTTTCCCCCCATTCTACTGATTCTTTTGTCTAGTATGTTTTTTTTTTCCTCATTTCATAAATGTTATGCATTGGCACGTGAACTGTTGTTTGTCCCTCGGGTGTGGGGTGCGGAGAGCCGGTGGTCCAACCTTTGGGGGTAAGTGAGGCTCACTTCCCCGACCTCTATGGCCACCGCCATCTGCGCCTCCTCCGGGACCCCCTGCCACACACTCTGTCTTTTAGCAGCTCCTGCTCTTTATCTTACCAAGAGTGGGCTCTATTTCCAGCTCCCTATTCTATCATTCCTTTTCCAGGTTCTGCAGCGCAACAGCCTATTCCTCCTACACGACTGCCGCTCAGCAGAGCCTGTCGTGCGCCGAGACAATCTACCTTATGTGTTTTCTGGCTGCTGAATAGCCTGCCTTCGAGGCCGCTCTCTCTCCTCTGGCCAAGAAGGTGCCGCCGGTCGGGTACCTCTTTCCTATCCTATCCCCTGAGGCCACTCCTCAAACTACCTCTCCAAGTAACAACTTTTCACTCCAGCCCCGGCTCTTGCACCGTGAATTTCCCTGAAACACATTTTCAAAAGTGAGTATTGGAATTACTTTTTGGTGTAACTTTAATGCTCTATTAGACCATTTTTGGGATATAACCAAGTATTCAGGTTATCCTGCCGGTTCAGCTATGGGACAAGCCTATCGTATTGTGACCCAGTTGCACTTAAAGCCTATCTTTTCAATTTTTCTGAGGTCCAGTAGGTCTAGAAGAAGGATAATGTTGTCTTCCTCTCCCTCTCCAACCTCCAGCCTATGCATTATTTCAAACAACTGCGTAGATTCAGGACAGTGTATAATAAAATACAAGCTTGATAAAGACTGGATGCAAACACAATGCAGTTATCTTGTTCACCATGTAGAGTGTGACAGACAGAAAAGTGTGTCAGTTAAATAGTTAAATTAAATGTATAATTTAAACTGTAGTAATACTTAAGTGGTACTAGATTCTGTACTTTATAGAATGTAACAGTTTAAATGCAGATGCATTATATTCATAGGCATGGGCTGTGTGGGAATTTTAATATAAACTAAGTAGAGCAACAATCGATTAGGCAAAAACATTGCCAGTAGTCAAAAGAAACGTTTAAATACATATGCACACCAACAATATAAAATAAATATAGAATAAATAAACAAACAATATAGAATAAATAAATATCCCACTGTGTTGTATACTCCATTCGCTGGATGATTTTGGATGTAAAAAAAAAAAAAATAGTAATTCAATACAAATACGAAACTATGACATACACATATCTACCTTCTATAAAATAAAATGTTTCAGACAATCCAGAGCATACAACCACAATGTTTGTAAAAATCACAAGACATCAATTTAACTTGTAACATTTGACCTGAAATCTCTGCTGCTGTCAACGAGTGGCGTAGCTTGAAGAGAATCTTTTCACTGATGTTTCTTTTGTTGTTGTTGTGAGCGTCTCTTTGTAAAACTTTCCACGTAACTTGAGTAACTTCTAACTGCTCTCTACAGTACGTTTTGCATGTGCATTGGGAGGATGCGGCATAAAGTGGTGATGTAATGCTTTGGACCGCTTTAGTTACAAAAGTGAATGAATGCATGTACGCGTTTAAAATTTTTATATTAAAACAAAAAAGTTAACCAGACTATAGCCAAACGCAATCTAAATTCCTATACTATTGCACATCAAGAACCTCACCCAGCAAATACATTCATGTTTCCATGCAGTAAAAATGTGCTTATTATTTTCAGGTTTTATTTTACCCAGATAAGCTTTTGTCTGAATTATGTGTACGACTGTGGTTCTTGGGTGGTCTTTGTAAAGGAGAGATGTTTTCGTATCTCTGTCATTTCCCCTATTACCAAACATTAAATAAATAAATATTATAAGCCAGGTCAAATAATTAAATCAATCACGGTAAGTAATGGGTCAAATTGTTGTGATGGGCTGTCAGTGATAAGATCAATTTAGGGAGGGTTAGTACTGCCTTGTGTTTTTATTAAAGTTGTTAACAGCTGTATCTGACAGTGTTCTTGTAATTGCCTGTGAATCAGGTACACAGCACAGTGTTTCCCAGCTGTTAGTGAATCAAGTTGAACCATGTTACAGACAGCATGCCCCAGGCAACAACAGTAGATGGATTAAGGAGATAATTTCAAACTGTGCTAAATCTCCATCCATGTGGATGTTATTTGGTGACACATACTACTCCCTTTTTTTGTATGTGCTTTAGTCCTTTCAGGTTTCTATTAAGCTTATATGGACATTTCTTTAGGTTCAATGTGTAAACAGGACATGAAATGAGGCAAATCAAGTGGGTTTCTGGAATTCTGAGAATAGCATTCCTTCATCAAACCAGTGGGATTTCCTTTGTTCTCACCGAGAAAGCTAACCCTTAGCAATATCCTGTTTTGTAACAAATGGTTTGTAACAAATATATATATATATATATATATATATATATATATATATATATATATATATATATATATATATATATATATATATAGATATATATATAGATATATATATATAGATATATATATATATACTGTGTGTGTATATATATGCGCACAGGGAAATAACCATGCCAAAGACAATAAGTAGGCCTAGTTTCTCTGCAGTGGGATAAACAGAAGATGTATTATTGTAATTATTATTAGTATAACTTTTAATTGAAGACACTGCATTGCACAAGTAGAAACGGCACAGAATTTGTTTTGCCCAGGTCTAGACCCTTTGAGAGTATTCAATTCAGGTCAAACAACAATAACCCAGAGATGCCAAGTAACTAGTTGACTGTTTTTTAAGCTGATTTTAAGCAAACTACAGTAAGGTGACAGTTTGTGACTAATGGCTGGGCTGATAAAATAGTCAGGAAGTCAGTAGGTGGTTGAAAGGTGCAAGAATATGTTCCACATAGCAAAAAAAGTGGTATTGCTGTTAGTCACCTCACAAAAAATACAAAACCACAGTCTGCAACTGTTAACCTGTTAAAAACACACACACACACACACACCAGGGGTCAAATGGAAAATAATGAAAAAAGCAGCTTTATGTCTTTTCAAAATCCAATGAATGGCTGGCTCACAATCCATATGAAAATAAGCAGTAAAAAAGAGCTATTCTGTAGACATTACAAAGTAATATTTGCATAATTACAGTTCCAGAAGAATGGTGAGAATTTTGTTTTGGAATTTCAAAAACTGCATTTAACATTCACCCTCCTGCACCCTTACTCTTTAGCCCTTCAGAGTGATTTTGACACAGCCTCTTTACAGCTAAACACTGCAGAGGCTGAAAATACTGGAATAGGAAACCACATTACCTACCGGTAGCTGTCTTATAAAAGGTTGTGACAATAATAATGTGCACACTGCACACTGCTTGTACTTTACTAACAAATTCACTTTAACAAAATGTTCTTTGTTTTATCCATTGGATGTTGTGTGGTTTGTCTCAAGAGGGTATGATCAATCTTGTCAAGCTGTACTCAATCCCTTTTAAGAATACAGCGGACAGCCAATCAGAGGGCAAAATTTTCACCTAGTAAAAATCACTTATTACAATAACATTTTAATGACAGATTACTTGAGTAAAGCATGCCATTGTGAGAGTGCACCATTACAGTCAAGTAGGCAGGGACTTTCATGTGATGTAGTCCTGGGTGGATTTAACAATGGACAGGACAGCAATTCACACCAATTACCATCGCTTGGCAAATTTTGGCATTCAAAAATACCTCGGAAATACAGTATGGACAGGACAAGACTGGTGTATTAAGCAGCAAGGCCACACGCAATCAACACAAATACCCTTATACTGTATATCACCCGCCACACATAAACTACCTAGTCTAATAACACTAAATTGCTTACCCAGTAATTACTATATTATTAGCATAATAGTTATTAGTTAAATAATACCTGTTTTATAGTGTTTATAACATCCTTTATAATGCACTTATTGATGAATTATTGACTATTAAAAACATCCTTAAACTAAATTGTTTCCTTTTTTACTTTTTTTTTACCTTTTTTATTTTTGTGTTAAAATAAAATGGTGAACGATATCAGTAACCAAAATATAACAATGTTTTTTTTATTCTCAGTAGAATACCACATCTAAGCAGACATCTAGCCTTCAATGTATTGTTTGTTTAAACAGTTAACACAACACAAAAACCCACGTTACGGAAAATTACAATTTTGCTAAATCTTGTGGTTATTGCACAAACTGGTCTCAACGGTACAGTACAATGTAAAAAAAAACAAAGTCAATTCAGGTCTTACTTCAATCCATTTGTGAATAGAGAAAAACAACCTGTTGTAAGCAACAGAGCTGTATTGAATCAGTTGCTGCATTTAATCAAGCAACATTATCAAATCATGTAACAACTGTATTTTTTTAGCTCTCTACACAGGAAGAACAAAAAAAAATCAAAGTAGGTACAATATCTAAAATATTAATGTTGCTGCTAGGAAACGATAACAGCTCCTTGGAACGTATTTACTCAGCTACTGGCTACACTACTCACCAAGGTATTTGACACATACTCTCAGCATCTAAACTATTGTATAACATGGTTTTAAAATGGTTTATATATTAGAAGTCATTTTTTCTTCATTGGGTTCCAAGCACAACAGGCAGTGTATGACAAACCTGCATGTCTCTCTTTTATCTGAGTTAATATAATGGTCATTATATTACTACCTCAAAGATCACTGTTAGCTTGATTCCTATATAAGCTTCTTTGTCACTATTTTTGTACCAGGTTGGGGAATTAATGTAGCGCAGTGTACTATCCATGTATTATTTGCTAAACATTTTTTGACTGCATATGTATATATTTATTATACACCTATTATAAACATACATATATATTATATACAGTATATATACAAATTTTCCTACAGAACTGTAGCTTCAGCAATTTTGATCCTTATGGTAGTCTACGAACTGAGCTAAAATCCAGCACTTTAGGTTTATGATATAAAAAATGAATCAGTCAAAATGTTTAGTACAGTACATTTCAAAATAGTGGTACTAAATCTACAATAGGCTACCCTACTCCCCCACATTTGCCACTACATAGTATTCGTATAATAATAATAATAACAATAATAATAATAATAATAATAATAATAATAATAATAATAATAATAATAATAATAATGCTATGCTAATTTAATACATTTTGGGGTACAAACGTATCTTTTTTTGTCCTTGGTAGGTACCCATAAATAGGGCCCTGTGAAAATCTTGATTTCACAGGCTGCGCGGAAATCGTGAAATTAGACAAATACAACGATTTTTACAATATTCTTTTTTTTAATTTTTTTTTAAAATAAATTTAGTCGTTGCCAATTATTTTTTATTTTCTCCCCAATTTGGAAATGGTCAATTATTTTTAGGCTCACCGCTACCACCCCTGCACTGACTCGGGAGGGCGAAGACGAACACACGCTATCCTCCGAAGCGTGTGCCGTCAGCCGACTGCTTTTTTTCACACTGCGGACTCACCATGCAGCCGCCCAAGAGCTACAGCGTCGGAGGACAATGCATCTCTCAGGCAGCTTACAGGCAAGCCCGCAGGCGCCTGGCCAGACTACAGGGGTCGCTGGTGCGCGGTGAGTCGAGGACACCCTGGCCTCCCTCCCCAGGGTGGCGCTCGGCCAATTGAGCTCCGCCCCCTGGAAGCTCCCATCCTCGGTCGGCAAAGGAATAGCCTGGACTCGAACTCTATAGTCCAGACTATAGAGCGCATCCTGCACTCCACGTGGAGCGCCTTTACTGGATGCGCCACTCGGGAGCCCCATTTTTACAATATTCTTAAGAAATAAAAATAATTATATGGATTACACATTGTATTTGTTTTGCAAGACCTAAATGGTGAACATGCACCTGTCGTATTAGAACTGAAAGCTGTTCTTGCAGATGCACTTTACCTACAGGCTGTTAATTACAACACCGTTTCACAAGCTATTGTAAAGTGCTTGAATAATTTGATGTTAATTTTGATGTCAGTGCATTTATTTGTATATTTGCTGTTAAAAAAAATAATAATCTGTACACATCATTTATAATATATTTCCGTGCACATTCCGCGAAATACAATACTTTACCTGTGACACTGAATTTTAAAGAACATTTCCACGATTATCACAGGGCCTTACCCATAATAGATGCTATTTAAGGCGAGTGTACAATGAATTGCTTCTTATTGCTAAGGGACAGAAAAGTTTAGACTTAAAGCAATGAGGTATCCAATGACCAAACACAAAGATACAAAAGTGTAAAGGATACAAACAATATATTTATTGCAAAGGGCTGCATTGGTGTCACATAACAAAAAAAAAAAAAACATTGAATGAAGAAGTCTTGTGACAGGGAGGGCCCTGTCGCTGGTTCCTGCACAAATGTGTGTGGCTGGGAGGCAGAACAGGAAATGCATTGCTCGGCAACCAATTGAGCAGTTAGGCTCGCCAAGCGCTAAGCTAATCGGGAGGTGTGAGTCGACGTGAGGATGCCAGGACTCCAGGGGCCCAGAAGTAGGTTTGTTTAGGGGAGGTTGATCCCAAACAGTGCATAGATACGGTTTGCGTAAAAAAGTAGGTTCCTGGAGCGGGCGTTCCTTTTAGTGGGACTAGCGCTCGCCATTTGTGGGGCAAACTTATATTTGTAGCTTTGTTTTGTTTTCTTTTCATTATTATATGTGACACTAGGGCTACCATTGTTGGTACCCTAGTGTCAGCACTTGCGTTAATTAAATCTGTGCGCCTGTGCGGCGTGTCAACACCCAATGCTCTGTGTCTGCCTCAGTATTGTTCAGTGACGTCCCACACATGTAACACTTCACCCTGTTACAGGTCTCTAAACCCCTCCTCCTGTATGCTTATTTTTCCTAATAAGCAAAGAAACTTGTCAGGGCTATTTCCAGCGGATCTAATGTTAATAAATAATTGCTTGGTATGGTCTTTAGTTATAGTAGAAAGTTGCGTGAGGTCACAAATGGACATCTCGTGAACGTAAGGTACAGCTTTCAGACATGTTTCCATGCAAAGAAAAAAAGTTATTGGTCAATTTGCACAGCTTTTTAGCACGAAAACGCGATTTACCCACCCTTTTTTGGCCGTACCATGTTATGTCCACGCACTTCTTATAGCGTGAGGAATATGCGTGATATGTGTGTGCTTCGTCATAGAAACCCCGCCATAGTGTTTGTTGTGCTATATAGTATCAGTATTAGAACATAGTATACATTTTATTAACCATAGTAAGATGGTTTGGAGTGTGGCTAAGAAATGTATTATTATTATTATTATTATTATTATTATTATTATTATTAATACTATTACTAATAATATATATATATTTAAAATCTTGAATTTTATATAATTAATAAATCCCACTGCAGATTCATTGTTTTCTTCCTCTGTCATTTTGTTTTAAATATCTATAAATTATTCAAGTAATGCGGTTGAAACAGGCTAATTATTTTGTTGTAGAATTGTTTTCATGTGTTTCTCTTTTTTTTCTTTTTTTTTTTTACTGCTCTCAGGGTCAGAGCAAACTAGGTTTTAGCTAATTAAAATTCTGATGACCCTACATGGAAATAGATTCGGGGGCAGGTTTAATTTAAAAAAAACCCCAAAAAAACATACTGTACTTAAAAGGGAGCAAAAGACAGTGATGATGTGTCACTTGAATTGAAATTGACATTGAAGCTCATTCGCTCTGTTAATTGAATATGATTTTCATTTTCCTAATGTTTATTCCCAGTGAAAAAGTTAATTGAATTGGCCCCTAATGTATCTAATTGTAGTACTTTAATACACAATCTGTCTGTGAAGCAGCTTTCCTCCTTCTCACATTGATTGTCTCTCTGTTCCTAGATTTGAGATTGACAGCCATCACTGCCAAATTGCAACTGGGATCTCATTTAATGCACTTTATATTCTCAGCAAAGGGACATAATCCTAATTGATTTTACTAGAACAAAATGAAAAGACCATGTTTTATTAAAGATAATACCTAGTGAACTTTATTTTACTTTTATCTTGAACCAGAGCAGGAGAATAAATACATCACTTAAAGATAAAAAGTGTGTTTGTGTTTGTTAGTCAATCACAGCAGCCACACATTCAACGTTACAGCATGTGATAAAATTGACACCACATGTCGTTCTCAGCATGCAATGTAACAACCACATACAAGAACATAAGAGCATAAGAAAGTTTACAAATGAGAGGAGGCCATTTGGCCCATATTGCTCGTTTGGTTCTTAGTAGCTTATTGATCCCAGAATCTCATCAAGCAGCTTCTTGAAAGATCCCAGGGTGTCGGCTTCAACAACATTACAGGGGAGTTGATTCCAGACTCCAACAATTCTCTGTGTAAAAAAGTGCCTCCTATTTTCTGAATGCCCCTTTATCTAATCTCCATTTGTGACTCCTGGTGCTTGTTTCTTTTTCCAGGTCGAAAAAGTCCCCTGGGTCAACAATGTCAATACTTTTTAGGATTTTGAATGCTTGAATCAGATCACCGCGTAGTCTTCTTTGTTCAAGACTGAATAGATTCAATTCTTTTAGCCTGTCTGCATACAACATGCCTTTTAAACCCGGGATAATTCTGGTCGCTCTTCATTGCACTCTTTCTAGAGCAGCAATATCTTTTTTGTAGCGAGGTGACCAGAACTGAACACAGTATTCTATATGAGGTCTTACTAATGCATTGTAAAGTTTTAACATTACTTCCCTTGATTTAAATTCAACACTTTTCACTATATGTCCGAGCATTTTGTTGGCCTTTTTTTTATCGCTTCCCCACATTGTCTAAATGAAGACATTTCTGAGTCTTTTTCATCGATTCCTTCTTCAATTTCAGTACCTCCTATATGGTATTTATAATGTACATTTTTATTGCCTGCGTGCAGTATCTTATACTTTTCTCTATTAAAATGTAATTTGCCATGTGTCTGCCCCGTTCTGAATACTGTCTAGATCACTTTGAATGACCTTTGCTGCTGCAACAGTGTTTGCCACTCCTCCTATTTTTGTGTCATCTGCAAATATAACAAGTTTGCTTACTATACCAGAATCTAAATCATTAATGTAGATTAGGAACAGCCTCTAGACTTCTTAGTTTTAGCCACTAAAACAAGAAAGTTTAAATGGGGATTAGATATGAACCACCAATCTAACTAACCACCAAGACTTTTCAGTTCTTGCCAAAACTGTAACATCAAACACAAACAATATTGTTCTGGGCCACTGTGGGGTTTCAATCTAGCAAGTGCTTACCTAATTACTTTCTCTCAGTTTAAAAATGATTCACATATCGTTATTACTGTTGATGAACAAAATGTGGAAAGAGACAGAGGAGTGGTTTTATGCACATAAAGTATAAGGTTGGTTGTACACATCGGTTGTCTTCTTAGTGATTTTACAAAATTTCTGACAAATGTAGTCATATAATAGTCATACAGTGCTCCCCCTTTATAACGCTGTAGTCGGGAGCCATAGTTAAGAGACTGTGCTGTTTGTGTTCTGCCTTATAACGAGAATACTAGTTTAGTATAATGGAATTATGGGGCAAATGGGAGTATATAAAAAACAGTCTATCAACTTATTATTTTTAGGTGTGTACTAATGCTGTATGTGGTCTGGAATTTCTTTGTTGGGTTCCACTAAGCTCTTAGTAAAAAATATTCCCCTTATCTGAAGGACAAGTAAAGCACTTAAAATGGTGTGGGTTTTGACCATTTTATTTAATAATGGAAAATTATGTAAATATAAAATGTGACACCTTTCTAAATCCAGGTGTGGCAGGCCCTGCGCATGAACAGTTTTGACAGGAATTAAGACACAGATGAAAATGCACTAGCAAATCAAGAATACATAAGCATAGCACAGGTACTACTGCCTCCAACCACAACAATATATTATAGTATGTGGCATAAACAGGAAATAAAATGTGTTTTCATGTGAAATGGTATTGACTCAACATGTTATTGAAGCCAAACATTACTTTCTTGCAGAATTAGCAGGAAAATCTGGTTCCATCTAAGCAGGTGCGCCCCCAGAAATCTTTCACATGGTACGCACACCTCAACCACACCGACATCCCAGGCAGGATTTTCTAAAACCAGTGTTATTGTTTCGAACTCGTGGTATAGTAACGAGAGCTTTAGTAGCAAGTGATTTTCAAATGAAATGTGTTCATTAAATGAATCTGTTAATGCTTTGAAACTGAGTCGATGAAGTCATTAATGAAAGCATCTCTCATTAAAAAGCTTAATTGTCGCAGGTCACCTACATCACTTTCTGTCTCAACGACTAGATAAGGGGAACTCGTTAATCAAAATGCAAGTTAAAGAGATCACGAAAATTGCAGTTATGGAAACTACTAGCATACAGGGAGCCGGCTCTCCCACCAGCAGCTCTTTTGTACAGCGGTATCGGTGCTATGCTTTAGTGTGACAGGTTCCGGGTTCGCGCCCACCCTCCTCCTGTGTGTGGATTGCCTCGCCCTGTGTGATGCGCCTGCCTCCATTAACCGAGGTTCACTACATTGGTGTCAGAAGTGGACGCAGGTACTCCGGCATGCACTCATTGGACTGTAGTCTGGTGAGCAAGTCCGGGGGGGACTTGAGGCTGGCAGGGGAGAGTGTAGCGTGCACGGGGGAAGGCAGCATCAGGATTGTTAGGTGACGTAATCACACATGAAGACATGAGTCCGATATACGCTTCTTGCAAAAGAGCCGGCTCTTTTGTACAGCGGTATCGGTGCTATGCTTTAGTGCGAGAGGTCCCGGGTTCGCACCCGCCCTCCGCCTGTGTGTGGATTGCCTCGCCCTGTGTGATGCGCCTGCCTGCGTTAACCAAGGTTTGCTACAATACGTTATAAAACGTATTGCCTCAGACGATGGTTCCAGTTGGATTTGCAGGTGGACTGGGGTGTTTAAACTACAACCTGTGTTGCTTCTAAATTTTCTTATTCTTACTGTGATTGGCTGCAAAGACAACAGGGCTAGCCAGTGATTGAATAATGTTTTGTTGGGCAGGTTTTAATTGTGCACAGTTTCCTAGTAACTGAAGACAATGTATTCAGGGAGATGTTGGTAGTGAAAGTTTTAGAGTAGGCAGACAAGCTATGCAGCAAAATTGCTCTGCACATTTTTACACAAATTAAAATTGATTGCGTATTTGAGATGTTTTAATGCGTAAAAACGCCAGGTATGCAGCTTATCTGGACTGCTGCATGTGAGTCCTCCCTTATGAAGATGAAATTTTGCAAATAAAAGGTACACACAGTGCGTAACATGCGTACGGCTGCGGGTGCTAATGCATCGAAGTATTAAATAATGTTAATTTATTGAAACAGTAAACAGATAACTTTTTCTAATTTACTCAAGGTTCTTGGCAAATCCTTCAAACCACATGGCATAACAATAAAAATGAAACTATGTATGACAATAGCAATCATTATTGAAAGGTACAAAAAAAAAAATTGTGGAGCAACAGTTCTTTTTTGTACTACAGCCAACTGTGAACAGTAGATAAGAAGCCTTAGACCAACAGGAAGATCAATAGTTGATAGTAAAAGCTAATAAATGTAATATTGTATTGAATAATATGTTATGTCAGATCACAGATTTTTCTTGTTTCTATCCTTTGTGTTTTTTGAGGTGTTGTTTTTGTCTTTAACTTTGTACACAACATTGGTGGTATTTTAGACACTGTTGTAGCTATTTAAATAGTCAACATAATAAAACCTCTGCTATGGTTAACCCATTGCTGAACCTGCTATTACAAGCTCCGAATGACATTTGAAGTGCCATTTCAAGCATTTCTACAGCATGTCTAAGAAAATAAATAATAATAATAATGTCTACCAAATGCATTTCTTGAAGTTAGGCCAGCGCAGTTTCTGGTAATAAACAATAAAGTGACACTTACTATTTGTGTCTATTTAAAATGTTAGTTCATACTTGCATATTATAAATACATCCAATCAAGTGACAGTTCAGTGTACTGTATGCCACTGTATGTCTCAAACAAATCCCATTCGTGATATTAACTGTACCATATTGAGTTGCTACCTTACTTAATTTTCAATATCATTGCGGTTGTTTGTCACCTGCATGAAAAAATCATACCTTAGGCACATCTCGGAAATCCTTTCAACTGCAAAGTCAATTCAAAACTGTCACACAATCACATAACCCAGCTAATTAATATTGTTTTCTTCTGGAACCTCATTGACACTAACAATTTAAAGGTTGTTAGGAATATAAACAATAATAGGTTTGTGTAACGTGTACATTGCCAGCAAAGCTGCATATGAGTTACAGGATGACACTCAAGGCCTAACAGTTCACTTCTACTTCTACTTGAGATGATATTCCCTCTTACAAAGACATCAGTCATCCTAAAATACATCCAGCAAACAGTCCCCTAATTTCAAAATAACTGCCAGGACAGGGACCTGGTGCATCACAGGTGAATTTACGCTGAGTGGATGTGGATGCACTACAAACAATATTTTTAAATTTCTTAAAATTTTCAAACATATCTGCCTCAGTAATTTGCCCTTTTAAATGCCTTCAAAACTTTATAATTCCAGATCAAGCATTTCTTCTACCAAATTGCACTTGGTAAGTATGATTAATATGAAAGAAAGTAGGTCGTTTTGACAAAGATAAAATGGTGATTGGCAGGCATATATTCTAATAAAAACCTTTCCAAAGTACCTTAATAAAAAAATAAAAAAAATATATATATATATATATATATATATATATATATATATATATATATATATATATATATATATATATTACTGTAAATATATAAATATATATATATTACTATAACATAGATTTTGTAAGCAAATCTTGCACAGAAAGTGTATTAAAAAAAAAACTATTAATTTTCTAGTTTGCATAGTACACTGGAAACCAATGAAGTTATTAGTAGTGCAGTATGAAGTAACATAGTGCGGTACAGTAGCAGCATTTGTCTAAACATACAGCTACCAGTTTTATTTATATTTCCTTGTTTTAATAAGTATATAAGTATACCAACTATATATTAAAACTAAGAGTAGCCTAACTTACATTTCTACGTGTGTGAAGAGATTAGAAGCATTTCCACCTCAAGCTGCAACCCGATTCCTGCACATTCTGCACACTAGTTTTCCATGAGCCCTGCTTGTTTTTCTCCTACAAAAATAGATCCAGATTGACGATTTTCTTTATCTGTATAGCCTCCACTACCATCTGACAGTTAGTTTATTTGTTTATTTTAATTCTGAATCCAGCTCCCCAATGCGTTCTAGATTAAGTGGGTTGAAATACATTTTTTTTTTAAACCAAGGTAAACCGTGAACCGTGCTATGGAAAAATGGTCATAGTATCAACACCATTGCAATGTATATCATGGGATAGTGTGAAACTGGTATACCATCCCTATGACAAGGGAACAATATTCTGTATTGATTTACTGTCTTACTGAGATAAGTAAATGGTTAAACTACATATACTGTGGAATGTAGGCAAAAAAAGGTTTTGTAGTGTTTCAGTTGACAAGCGTTCAGCAGAAGATATATATGCAAAGAGAGCTTAGAATTAGTTTGCAAAATATTGCAGTGCTTGGTATTTATAGTGAATTTACAATCTCCTTTCATCTGGTGAAATTGTTTAATCAACTTGAGGTGAATTGAAATCCATACATTTCAAATAAAGACATTTCTAGAGAGTATGCCAAAGCAATATGTACAAAAGCTATATATTTACATAGACCGTACTGTTGGAAATTCAATCTAAAATTGCATTTATATGTGAACTATGAGCATTTTGGGATGAGACAGTCTGTGTACTATGTAGTAATAACATGGTTCTTTACCTCCCTAAAAATATACATTGTATTTCTTTACCACTACCACACAGTATGTCTTTCAGCAGTATAACTAACTGATAATAGCAAATAGGTTACCCCCCCTCCTCCCTCCCCCAACACCACTAGTTATCAACTACATGTGTCGCTCCATGTTATAAGAAAAAACTCTTGTAAGGTGACACTCATGAAGGTGTCTGTGCTACACTTCTCACCCACTGAGGAACTGGCTTTTAACCAACTGAGAAATGGTCCTGAAAATAGCTGTTATATGACCTTAAAAAACAATACAACATTATTTTAAGAAATCAAACCTAAATTCATGGAACACACTGTGGATTTGCCTTGTTCCAATTTAAAATAATGTCATCCCAAGGATGCAAGACACTGTGGGAAAAATTGTTGAATAGACCGTCCTACTTGTATGGGTGCTCGGAAATGGACAGGATTAAAACCAGAAATGTTGTAAAACACTGTTTGAAAATGATTTTCACCATTTAAAATTCCTAGTGTGTATTTTTTATCACTGGAAGTGGGAGGTGCTAACAACCAAGTAAAACTTTACTTCTTATACTCGTTACCTGTTGGTTCAAAATGAAAACCATTCCATCCTCTTCATCATGGATTACTGTATTTACATGCCTCGTTTCATTTCGCTAGAACAAATTAATTTACTCCCTAAGCATATCTGTAAGGTTAAATGACCTTTGAACCATACTGTATACAAGGTGAGGCAAAGACTTAAATAGCCAACTTTTTGCCATGTTAGATGCTCCCTCAGCCGCTCCCTATGTAGCATCTCAGACCCAGCATTTTTAAATTACTTTGACATAATTCACAGCAAGGGTTTGGTGTGACTTGGGTGATGCTCATGGAACTCTCATGGCTAAATTGCAATGCTTTTCCCAACTGTTACAACTTTAATATGTCCTTTGAGGGATAACATGCAATTCCTTTCATTCATAAATAGTCACGCAGTCCACATTGTCATAAGAGTAAATGGATTTAAGTGCACAACATACACCACTTTTGTTCTAGGATACCGTTTGTAATTACCATTAATTATTTTTTATTTACAAAATAAATACAAAAATGTTGATATGATTCAAGTCTTTCGAAGGACATTCACTCCTTCTCACTCGGATCACCAATTCAATACATTATCACCATCTGGTGTTCAATATGAGTATTTTATATGCAGTAAAATAAGTGAATGTGTTTGTTTTAGGAACAGGTGTGCAATCAAATATAATAGCAGGTGGTATCAAGGTGAGTAACAGTGTTATGCAGGAAATTATTATTCAGCCAAAGTTTGGCTAATTTTATGATCATGTCTTTTAGTAGTAGCAGTTTAAAGAAAGAATTATTAAAGAACTACATTTTCAGAACACAGATTACATATAGAAGGATAATCACCCAACTTCACAGAATAAATATGTATCATTGTTATTATTATTATTATTATTATTATTAGATGAGGATTACAAATCCCACAGAAACGGGATTTCCCCTATACAGTTTAAAAACGCCTAAAACTTTTTTTTTTCCACTCTACTAATTCAACCAACTGTGCAATGTCGATGTTTATATAACATCCACATTGCATATGTATCTCATTGTGTGAATATAGTGGGTGTGTGTGAAAATAACCGTTAGGCAAATATGCCTGGGATTTTAATTGATAAGCTAGGTGGTTTACAGGCACTCTCCATTAAGCCCTGGGTTTGCTGTGTATACATTTTTATGGAAGATTCTTTTAAAGGTTCAGATGATGTAAGCAGATTTAGGTTTCATTTCTTTTTATTTGCCATCAGTGAGCCACAGTTTCATAGTGCTGCACCGGGTCTCATCATATTGGTAATGCTATTTTAGGAATTGTGTCAGGTGGCATTTTTGTGGAAATTTTAGATTTCATTTTATTGTGACACTGTTTGGAATCTTACAGCCTTAGGTTTGCCTACACAGTAGTTTGATTTTACCCATACGTGTGGTTAATTGCGATAGTTTACATTGTCTGCAAAACACATGTAGGAAATCAAACTGACCAAAGCCATTAGAGAACACCTGTTTCCTGTACAAACGATATCTTCCCGGTCTGTAGTTACTTGATTTACAGCAGAGCAAATTACAACAGCATGGTTTTAGTGGTGTGGGCTATTGTCAGAAAGGTGAGTGGTGTATGGAAGGAGTGAATGTCCAGGCAGAAGAACAGTTCCAAATACAAGCGCTCTTTAATTATATCCCAACCCCTCTACCAGCAATGCTACAAGGGGTGCACATATCCAGGATTGCAGTCCCCAAATAAACAGTTAACACACAATAAACACCATTTCCAATTCTTGTAATCCACCCATGCTCCCAGTGCAGGGTACAGTGCTGGTGATGTGCAGGGGAAAGTGAATCAGGGGTTCATGTTGGCTCCACGGCTTCAGCTCCATTAACATCAGCGTAAGGGGCCATACTCACACGGCTGCATCACCTTTGTACTGCAAAACTTCTCCCTGTAATCAGTGTGGGGGCACACTTTATCCAGTCACTGCACGCACCACAGCTGATCACAATAGAGTTGTTCCGCGGTCATACAGCTACTCCCTTTCCCCAAGATGGCCGACGTCCGGTTTCGTCCCACGATCGAGTTGATTGGAGAAGGCGTACCACCAACCTTACCTAGTGCCCTTCCTGATCGAGAGGTAGACTTGCTGCTCAGATTCCTTCTCTCCTTGTCACAACCCACTCCTTAGAGTGGAGCCGAAGGAACACTCGGCCAACCCTAACTCCCCAGATTGTCCCCCCTCCCGAGAAAAAAAAATCCATATTTTGGTGCTTTTTCCCACACAAATCTTCACTTGGAAGTCCAACGGTTGCAGCGCCAGATACCACGAGTAACCCGGGCGTTTGTGGCCCTCATCATATTCAACCACTTAAGAGGGACATGGTCCGTAACTAAAAGGAAGGAACCGCCCAATAAATAATACCGAAGAGTGTGCATAGCCCATTTAATGCCCAAACACTTCTCGATGGCAGAATACTGAAATCCGGTGTAATTAGGGTAGGGGCTTGGCACAGTTTCCTCTTTATCGTATCAAAGGCAGCCTGACATCACCTGTCCAGTTCACTAACTTTGTGGCACATTTCCGTGAGAGATCGACCAAGGGGTTAACTATGGTCGAATAATCGGGGATAAAGCGGCGATAATAGCCTGCTAACCCCAGTAGTGATCTCACCTGAGATTTGGTCTTCGGGATAGCCGCCTCCACTAAAGCCTGGACTTTAGCAGTGACTGGGTTCACCCGTCCATTACACATAATATTGCCCAAATATTGGGTTTCTTTCTTGGCGAATGCACACTTACCCAGATTAGCCGTCAACCTCGCTTCCCTCAGAGACTGTAGGACGGCCAAAAGTCTAAAAACATGCTCCCTCCAGGTAGAGCTAAAAACCACCATATCGTCAATATAGATGGCTGCATATTTCTGATGGGGGTACAGGATCTGGTCCATCAGTCTCTGGAAGGTTGCAGGGGCACCATGCAGTCCGGATGGCACGGTCGGAAACTGGAACAGCCCATCTGGGGTAGAGAAAGCAGTTTGCTCGTGCAAGCTGGGAGATCCGAAGTTGAGATCAACCTCACCTTTCCCAGTCAACCAAGAGCTTGTCCGCTCTGTGAATAGGGTATGCATTGAACTTGGGAGGTCGCATTCACCTTATGAAAGTCCACACAGAAACAAGTGGTGCCGTCCTTCTTAGGACCATCACTATAGGACTGCACCACTCACGCCGGGAAGGCTGAATGACTCCCAGCTCGAGCACTGCCCTCAGCTCCTTGCGGACTGCATCCCGTACTCTCCCATACTTTGACCCCTGGCGGAGTAATAATAGCATGTTCGATAACATTAGTTCTACTGGCACATCAGAAAAAATATCACCATACCTTTTCACCAACTCCTGCAACTCCTGCTTCTGGCTAAGGAGCTATGAACTCGTTCATTACGGGGTTTCAATAAATTAGTATGATAAATTTGAAGTTTATTTCCGTGATCGGGTTGGTTAATTTCATAATTTACCTTGCCAATGGCCCGAATCTCCTCATAAGGGCCCTGCCACTTAGCAAATAAGTGGGAAGTAGCAACAGTACTTTGTCTCCAGGCCAAAAGGTCCTAATTAGTTTTTTTTATTGTACTCTTGCTCCTGGCTATGCTGATTTGGCAGCTTGGCGCCTGTGCTTTTTTGACTTTTCCTAAATATATGTATTAAACATCTCAAAGCATCAGTAGACCCAGGGTTGCAGAAACTTATGAAGATATAATATGTTATACCTTGAACTACTGGAGCTGTCATTTTGACTGTCATAGTAAAAACAGTGGGTTTGTCTTAGTGTGCGTTATCAAGCTGTTGAACGTGAAAGCTCCACATTTATTATTAATTTCTTAGCAGACGGGGCGACTTACAATTGTTACAAGATATCACATTATACATTATACAGATATCGCATTATTTTACATACAATTACACATTTATACAGTTGGGTTTTTACTGGAGTAATCTAGGTAAAGTACCTTGCTCAAGGGTACAACAGCAGTGCCCCCACTGGGAATTGAACCCACGACCCTCCGGTCAGGAGTCCAGAGCCCTCACCACTACTCCACACTGCTGCCCTATTATTTTGAATAGCTACAACAGGATACTTTTTCAGACAAGTGATTTATTTATCAACAACTGTAAATATATGCATTGTCTAGTGAAAACGAAGACAAACCCAATGTAGGACTGCACAGTAAGTCTTGCAGTACTTTCAGGAGTTATTGGAAGATGAATCTGGACACGAAAATGCGCCAGACCAACAGACAGTGATGAAATTTACTGTGATCACAATGAGGTTACTGATAGTGACAGTGAAAGTGATAACAAAGTTGCAGAAATTTTGGGACAGAGACAAACACAGCCACAGCTGCATACTCAAGTTAGATTTTTGTTACCACCCGGAAGGCAGCAATTACCTTCCTTGATAGAGGTCGATTGACGGGCCGTGTATCAACTTGTGGATGCAGAAGGGCTGCACTCTAACAGTCTACAAGTGCAAACCAAGAAAACATGTAATTTTGCTGAGCACGCTTCATCCTTCCGTTGCCATTGGGAATTATGCAAAGAAGATCCCAGAGACTACAGTTTTATAATTCCACAAAGTTTGGACACATGACAGCTGTGCCGTGTGCAATAAGGCCGTGTGTGGCAGGCACTGCACAAGTCTGTGTTGAATGCACAAACTAGACTCCACAAGGTACTTTTTTTTTACATTCCATATTTTTAAGAGTTATACGTAACCTTTCTTTTAACAGTTTTACCTTCTACATATTTTGAACAGTTGTAAGTTACATCCTTTGTAGTGTTGTAAGTGCCATCCTTTGAGCTTTTGAACACTTTTTTAATGTAGTCGTGTTGTGCATCTTACCTGTGATATTTGCGCTCCAAATATCACAGGCAAGACGGGGGAATGTCTGATTATAGCAGTGCAGCAATAGCCTGTTCTTTATGATAAGCAGCACAAGAAATACCTCGATAAAGAATACAAAGAAATCATGGGAAAATATGTCAGGAAATCGGAATTCCAGATAAGCACTATGTTTGGTATGTTAAAATAAACACACTGTTTTGACTATAATGTAAAACTGTCTATGCTGTCTGATGTTACATCTGCATTTACTGGGTTGTTTTAAAATAAATAAATAAATAAAACATCAGGATGCATCGAAATGATTGCGTTTGGTAGTCCTGTCTGTACTCCTAATTTTGTTTAACACAGAACAGTTTCGTAGCGTTTTATTCACATTTTAATATAGCAGTTAAAAAGGCTGCTGTGGTAGATCTAGGTATATATGTACGTCCAGTAGTTCTAGTGTTATAGGCTTGAAATGCAGTGTGACACATGCAGTGTTCCATTTTTTAAAATGTACTTTACTTGCTTAGCAATGTTGCATTTATTATACTCTACTTCCACATTCAAGGTTGCACACTGGCTCCAGTTTCTATAGTAACTGTGTATAGTGCTAGGAAACATTGGGGGAGGTGAATACACATTAAATGACCCATCTGCTGCTGAAAAAATATGTAGGACTGTAGACTGTCATTTTAAGGACTGTTTTTAGAAGGGTAAACACTCACTTAGGTTAACCAGGGTTATGACAAATGAGAATGAACTTTTATCCCTTGCTAAAACTGTTGAAAAGGGTTTCATGTACTGATACAATTAACCATAACATTCCTTAAAATAGTCCTTAACATTTTGTAAATAGGGTACAATATCCATAACAATTTATTGGACTTACATGGAAATCTTTGAGTGAACCATCACTTTTTGCAGAACCATTTTATTTTACTTTTTTTTTCTGTTATTAATTCTGAGAATTTGAATTTAAACATAAGTCAATCATGGATGCAAATATTGATTTATTACCTCTTCACAGCACTCTAGTTTCCATTATCAAATGTCTTTTTCTATTCTGAGCACACTGTACAGTATATGGACAACACAATAGGAATGCAATTGATTATACAAGAACTGGCCAGTCCTGTATTTGGAAAATATAAATATAAGTCAAAAAAGTTAAATATACTGTATAAAAGTAATAATAATAATAATAATAATAATAATAATAATAATAATAATAATAATAAAATAATATGGAAATGTTGATTATAAAAAGGGGATTATTTCAGTCATATGATATCATGTCTTCACATACATGGCTCAAGCCTGGTGCTGTCGGTAGCCGGCAGCAATAATTCAGGAGACCACTGAATGTCAAGTTATGCTAATTGAATACATTTTTGTGGTACAAACGTGGCTTTTTTTGTCCTTGGTAGCAGGGGCGTCAGTATGGGAGGCAAGGGGAGCACATGACTTTTGCCAAAGGAGGGGTCTGGGGGGATTTGCCCCCAGAATACATTTGTAAGAATTTGGTGGCAAACGGTGTATTTAAAAGCATTTTCTATTAAATCTGTAGCATGACAAGCATAAGGATTTAGTAGCTGAAAGCCTGAAATAGAAGAGGATCCTGAGTGGGGCATCCAGTAAAGGTGCTCCGCGTGGAGTGCAGGATGCGCTCTATAGTCTGGACGTCGCTGGTTCAAGTCCAGGCTATTCCACAGCTGACCGTGGACGGGAGCTCCTAGGGGGCGTTGCACAATTGGCCGAGCGTCGCCCGGGGGGAGGGAGGGTTAGGTCGGCCAGCAGGCTTGCCTGTAAGCTGCCCGAGAGCTGCGTTGTCCTCTGACGCTGTAGCTCTTGGGTAGCTGCATGGTGAGTCCGCAGTGTGGAAAAAAAAGCGGTCGGCTGACGGCACACGCTTCGGAGGACAGTGTGTATTTGTCTTCACCCCCCCGAGTCAGCGCAGGGGTGGTAGCAGTGAGCTGAGCTTCAAATAATAATTGGCCATTCCAAATTGGGAGAAAATAATAAAAATAACTGGCAACGACTAAATTTATTTTAAAAAAAGAAAGCTTGAAATAGAACAGGCGGTCTGAGCCACGGAACATACTTAATCTAGTTGGTTTTTTATAGCCTTCGTGTCATACTCAAACTGCACACAAAGACACACAAAGCACCCGCTCTCACTGCTGCTGCTCAACAAAATGACAACCACGCTCTACAGCAGGGGTTCTCAACCTTTTTTGAATCACGCCCAACTATAGCAATTTTTTTTTTACTTTGATCATGTCAACCACTGTTTCTTAACATTTTGATGAACTTGCTTCTAGTTTCTCCTAAGAAAATATTAACGAAAAAAGTTTTCTGGCTGTACTTTTTGTTTTTAATAAAAAAATGTCATTAGCCAGTACATCGCCACAGACAACACACTACGTGTCAACAAAGGTACATCCAATTTCAAAGTAACTTCCTTCATATTTTCAAACATTTAGTTTTTTAGACGATGATGCACCTGCACAATCACTTTTTTCACGCACCACAAACTGATACATTATGTACTGAACAAGGATATAATGCCTCTGGGAACTGAACTGTCACTGATTCTAAAACATAAAATCATCTGTGATTGGGTTTTTGCTTTATTAAGTGTGGTTTTCCAGACTAAATATGTACCGGTATCATAGGTAAGAAAAAAAATAGCATAACATTTGCAATTTAGTTCATTTCATATTTAGACTTATGACCTCTTACAGTGATGTTACTAACGCGCCGGAGCCAGGGAGGTGCAGCCACAGAGCCAGTAAACCACCGGAGAGCACCACTGTCACTGCACACCGGAGCACAGCACTGACGCACCAGCACCCCAACCGGGACTGAAACACCGGCACCCCGACCGGGACTGAAACACCGGAGCACAGCACTGAAGCACCGGCACCCGACGGGACTGAAACACGGAGCACAGCACTGAAGCACCGGCACCCCAACCGGGACTGAAACACGGAGCACAGCACTGACGCACCGGCACCCGACGGGACTGAAACACAGGAGCACAGCACTGAAGCACCGCACGCCGACTGGAACTGAAGCACTGGCACCCGACCGGGTCTGAAACACGGCACCCGACCGGGACTGAAACACGGAGCACAGCACTGACGCACCGCACCCGACGGGACTGAAACACAGGAGCACAGCACTGAAGCACCGGCATCCCGACTGGAACTGAAGCACTGGCACCCCGACCGGGACTGAAACACCGGCACCCGACGGGACTGAAACACCGGAGCACAGCACTGAAGCACCGGCACCCGACCGGGACTGAAACACCGAGCACAGCACTGAAGCCCGGCACCCGACCGGGACTGAAACACCGAGCACAGCACTGAAGCACCGGCCCTCGACCGGGACTGAAACACCGAGCACAGCACTGAAGCACCGGCACCCGACTGGAACTGAAGCACTGGCACCCGACGGGACTGAAACACGGAGCACAGCACTGAAGCACCGGCACCCGACCGGGACTGAAACACGAGCACAGCACTGAAGCACCAGCACCCGACTGGGACTGAAACACCGGCACCCGACCGGGAATGAAACACCGGAGCACAGCACTGACGCACCAGCACCCGACCGGAACTGAAACACCGGAGCACAGCACAGAAGCACTTTTTCCCGTGCACCGAGGTGGACAGATTGTTCGGGATATTGTGCATTTTGTTTATTAACAACCCACCGTTTTGAAAACCCCTATACCATTGTCGGTATAGGAGTTGGTTTCTTTATTTCATTGACAAATAAAAGAAGGGTTATTTAACCGAACTCACGATATTGGACATTCAATTATTCCCCACACAACTCACATCCTGTCACATGGTGTCACGTAAAAAAAAAAATACTGAATGAAGAGGTCTTTAAACCCCTTGTTTGGTATGCTTATTTGTTTCCCATTTGGTAAAAGAAGCTTGCCAGGGCTACTTCCAGGAGATCTCAGTAGTTATAAGAATTACTTTGTACCATAGGTGCCCACAGCCATACGCACGTTACGCGCTGTGCATACCATTGGTTTACAAAATTCCGGCTTCATAACTGTGGACTCGCATATAATCTTCTGCGATCGGCTGAAGCGTAACAGACATTGTACTGTTTATTTAGTGGTAGTAATGAGCAAAACGGAACCAGATAAGCAGTTTGGTTGAAGCCTTGAAGTCTGGCAATAACGGTGTTGGTTTTAAGCGCCAAAAATATGTTGGCAGCATTGAATGTTAGTACTGCATTATCTGAAACTCAGGAAGGAACATAAATGCAGCACTCCGATAGGCTGAAAGACTTTACAGCATGTTGATGCAGAGTCATTATCAGCATGGTTTAGTTTTGCGTACCATGTGAAAGATTTCTGGGGGAGCTTCTGCTTGGTGCAACCTTTATTTAGTATAGTAGAAGGCTGTGGGAAGAACTAAACTAATCAGCATAGTTACAATAATCATATGGCACAGCAGCTACTAAAAACACAGAGCAAATATGTGGCATTCAGTCTGTGTTACACCGATCAGAACACAGGCAAGGTTTTACCTTTTTTTATTATTTTTAACTCACACATTGGAATCGGTCCTTAGCTGGCCCTTCCTAGTTTTATTCATTGACAAGTTGACTTAAGTGCTTAGTTCCAGCATTCTTATTGGCTAAACTTGGCAAGTCTCCAGTTGATGTCATTAAAAATCAAAAGTGGTTTGAAACAGAAAAGTTGCCTTAAACTCGGTCTCCCGGTCCCCTGGAACCAGGTCTCAAGCCTCTGTTCCTGAAAAAGTGGCTTTGTGTTCCCAGGGCTTTAGATGCCTTGTGTTTGTTACCTATCAAGATGGCTAAACAGTGATGCCAGACCTGAAGTGCTGTGCTTAAATAGAGATGAGAGAAATAATTCACTTTTGGGCACATCAGCAGGCCTAAGCTGGCACTTGGCTTTGCTTCGTGCAGAACAACACCTCAAGGCATGCAGATATTGGACCATATATGAACACTCTGTAGTGTTCTATTACTTTCATAATGGGTTCCAGATATGAAAGGTTTCAAATGTGTTAAGGGCTCTATAGAAGGCCCGCAGGAACTCCTTCAATGCCTTGTGAGATCTGTCCAGAAAAATACAAACAAGTAGGTTCAACATTCAGAACTGATATGGTAATATCCAAGAAAAAACGTTTGTCACTGTATTTTTTCATCATCGTTTATTTTTTACAATTACGTATTTTTGTCTCAAACTGTAATATTTTTAACCACCAGTTAAGCCCTCCCTTACAGAATGAAAATATATTTTAATATATTGAGAAATATAATGTAATATATTGATTAATATATTTCAATATATTGAAGATTATATTGTACAATATATAAATCTATGGTGACCATATGGCTGCATGTTCAGCGGGACAGTTTAGCCTTTTCAACTCACAACCCAATGCATTCTGAAACATTTTACCTGTCAATTGAATGCATTCTGGTACGTTTTTACCTGTCTCATGTACTATTCTTGCCTTTACGAGAAGCAGGACTACACTTACCAGAATGCATTGGGTTGTGAGTTGAAAAACCTGAACTATCCCAAATTCTCCCGCTGAACACGGCGCCATATTAAAGCATACTCTAATATTAGGTTTTTTTGACATGTGAATACTTTTAAAGTAGTTGTCATACAAATGCTAATGCAAAAAACAAAAACAGAAAAACACAACAGCAAATAAACATTCAAGAATATTAAAAACCTTAAGACTAAAATTACAATATACTGTATGTCAATATATTTACAACATATATATATATATATATATATTTTCCTTCCATAAGGGCTACCATATGGCTATTCTTTGTATTGCGTTAAGTGCTTACAATTCTTTGTATTTACTAAAACCTTTTCACATTTTTATTAAAACATCACGGTACCTCAGAGTTTTAAGTTACTGGAACTGTGTTTTGTTACTGTATATATAAAAATAAGAGACTCCATATTCATACAGCGTGAGACCTGTTACGTAATCTTTTCACTTGCAGTTTGCTGTCCTGCCTGTGTCACACACACACTGCCTATTTCCTTGTTTATATTGCACATCCTGCAATTACCTCAATGCAACGCGTTGTATGCAATGGCTTTTGTAAAGAAGAAAGAACGATCCAAGGAAAGGTTCGTTTTTGTTTATATTACATTCTTTCTCTCTCGGCATTGTCATATTGATAATCTGTTCAAAATCACTTCAGAGTATCTAAATAAGTTAATCTCCTTACGAGAACCAGCGGATACATCTTCACAGTACTTCCTCAGTCTGGGTGCTTTCAATTCAGACTCATATCAACTCAGCCTCCTGGATTCCGTGTAATGTAGGCCACACAGGGTTCTAATAATGACGCCTTTACGACTGATAGACGGAATTTACCTATTCCCGTGTTTTCACTCTTTTCTTCATTAGTTGCAGTTACCTCCATATCAATTGGCTGGCAGTGCAAGTGTCTTATCGTAATGCATACCAATAATACAACAAAAAGGGGAGAGAAACCAGTTTGTTGTGGAAGTCATCTTATTGTTTATTAGACAAGTAAACAATTATTTCACCAGATATATAGTATATCCGTGATGGAAAAAATAAATTAAAACCGTGGCTTTGCATTGCAATGTCAAATTTCGGTGGAGTTTATCACAATGCCTGTTATGGAAATTCCAGCAGACCATGAATATGACCAATTTTAGATCATGACAATCCACCACAGAATTTATATCTGTCAATATCGATCTTTCTCACAGGGATAGGAATATAATATGCATCGTCTTGTTACAGTACAGCACTTCCATTTTCGTAATAATATGCCAGTTATTTTCCCTGTTTTTTTTTGTTATGATTTCCCCCGTGGCCTCTGTCCAAACTGTCGACAGCTTTCTCGTACCTTACATTTATTATAAATTGTGTGCATGGTGCATATTAATTTAGTTGGAATCTGCGCAGACAGCATGCATAAGAGCCCATGACTGGCTGGACCTTATGTTGCAAGCCAAATGTTCATTTAGTGTATCTCAAATTGCATTTTAAGATATCTGTAAATATACGATTTTGTAGATATCTTAATTTCATTAAGATTTAAAGATATCTGAAATTAATTTTAGTTATTTCATTTAAAGCTCCATTTAAAGATATCGGAAAATCATTTTCAGATTCATACTTGCCAACATTTGGAAACTGTTCAGCAGGACGCGCGTCCCGTGGGCATGACAGTAAACAGACACAATGAAGCGTTCTTACCTTTGTATACCGGTAAATTAGCCATCCATCAGCAGATGTGTCAGCCGCACGAAGAGCACAGCGTGTGGTTTTCACTAACTCTACTGTGCAGAATAAATGAATTTTTTTCTATGTGTAAATATCGCGACTTTGTTCCTATGCATCGGGAGTGTGCCGACCATATTGGGACTGTTGGCATGTATGGATATTTCTAAATGTATCTTAAAATTATTTAGAGATGTCTTCAAATATTTTGAGATATCTGGCAATGATTTAGAGATATCTTTAAATATTTGAAGATACCTTCACATAGTTTGAGATACATGAAAATGATTTAGAGATATCTAAATGATCATTTGCCTTGCCATATGCCCTACACATGTCAGTAAAAAAGTAAGCAAGTTTTGCTGAGTAAACAAGATGTACTCAACTACTATGTACAAATAATAATAATAATAATAATAATAATAATAATAATAATAATAATAATAATAATAACATAAAGGCAGTTTACATTGTACGTTGTGACTAAAATTAACAGATTTTCAGCACTGCCAGACAAAACACAGATTTACTGTTCATGTGATTGGAACATAGGTTCAAATTCAGGTCAGTTCTTTTTACCACTGCATGAACCTTTCTTAGTTAAAACAATAATAGCCAGGCTTCACAATGCACTGAAACACATATTCAAAATATTTAAAAATAATTCAAACCTGATCTTACAAATAAGGATTTCTCTTTTGTTCCAGAAGCAGGGCATACATGCTATTTGATACACACAAATAAATAAAGACAAGCTGTTCCTGCTACGTATGCTATAAAGACGGTGGCATTGTATTTTTGCACAGGTGTTTGGATCAGCATTTTCAGGTGTGGCATTTTCCATTTTGGGTGTGTCGTAAAAATGTATTTACTTTATGCAGGTTTTCTCTCTTACTACTTGACCTCGAGGAGTATTATTTTGAGCAGCACACAGCCTATCGGGTGATCCACAATAATGCAGCAGAGAAAAGGTACTGTAAATAAAAATGTAAACAGCAGTCATCTGAGATGACATTTCTGTGGGTATTAGTCTGTAACTTCCTCTGGACATTACAGTTAACAGTTTTGCTCCTGATGATGTAATTATAATAAATAGATGTATGATGCCGACCTCATCACATGTCTGACTGATGGTCAGCAATTTGTACATGTTACTCTTCCTTCCTGTGCTCCTGAATAGCATAGAGTCTCTGTTGCATACATACACACTGAGCCACGCTGCATTCGGAAGTCTGTATGATGTTTTGCAGAGGAGCTTAAAATGTACAAATTTACGGTATTGAAGTGTTTGCGTGTTGCATGGTTGTACTGGGACTTCAGTACAGACTTCATGGTAATATGTTAAACTATTGGTCAAACAGTTTTACAAGAAACACCTGCTATGTTGCAGTGGTGGTATAAAGGAAGGAACTTATTTGCATTATTATTTTTTTCAGCAAAGTCAGAGGATCCCTAAAGATCTGTTCTAAATCACTTATTTTTGAGCCGGAACCAATAGCAGAACCTATCATAAAGGTGCGTGTGAAATGTAATTCATACCTACCTCATGTGTTTTTTTTTCTTATTTTTATATATATCTATTTCATTTTATTTATTCTTGCAATGTTGTTGTTTTTAAGATTCCATTGAGGGACTGCATCAAAATTGAAGAACTAGACCAGAAGGAACAGAATCCTTTTATCGAGTATGTAACATGTAAACTTCTATTTGGTCTGGTGTCATTTAAAAAGGCCCTCTTCAGTTCTCACTTTCTTGTCTTTTAGAAAAAAAGAAGATGAATTCACTGTATTATGTCGTCAGGTAAGACATGCATAATTAATACACATTTTGGGGTATACTGAGTTGATGTTAACAGAGGGGATCTAAAAACTGCCACTGTTATGACAAAAAAAAGTTTCCATTGTCCACATTCTATACATTAGGGTAGAATAAATAGAGTGTATAAATTAATTTGGCAATTCGTGTTTTGTTTCGATTTTTCAATACATCTTGAAACTTACTAAAAAAAAAACCAAACAAAAAAAAAACACACATTTGAGCTTGGCATGGTTCATAGCAATATTTTCTCAACTAAAGATCACCACATAATGCTTTAAGTTCCCCACAAGCGCTGCATCGTCAATGTAAGATTAAAGGTAAGATGTTGACTAATCTCTTTATTAGTCTCTCCTTCAAGACTTGTGCCAGTTTCCCTGTAATGAAAAAAACAAATATTTCAGAATGATTGCATCTTGTTAGCAGCAGGTAGCTGTACTAGCTCATTACATCACAGTGGTCAGCAGGTAAGCTCGCACAGATGTAGAAGGTGATACGCATCTTGTCTTGGTCTTTAATAGAGAACACATTCTTCATGAATCATGATGAGCTCAAACATTTTTAAAAGTTAATCTGCGTGTTTGTTGGGTGGATTCAGTGAGCTTTAGTAGCTGCTTGTTTTTTTGTATTCATATGCTGTTTATTTGCTTAACAGCTGATTGTGAATTATTTGCATAGTGATAATACAGTCTGAATTACATTATATACATGGTATAATAGACAGGTTTTATTTATATTATTGATTGCTGGTTTCAGAAATTTAAACCATTTTTTTGTTATAGGTTTGTTATATCAAAGAAAACAATATTGTGGCTCCACATAAAATTCTAAGAGTAAGTTCTATCTTTTGTTGTCATTCAATTTGTAAATAATATATGATGTTGTATGATATTCTGCTACAATTTAGGCCTACTTCATGTATCACAGCAACTCCTAATAGTTAAATGGGAAACAAATCTGCTGATTACACATTCACAAAGACAAAAATATAATCATTTTATAACAGGGTCTCTGGTCTACTGTGTCGCTGTAGTGGGTTTAGACTGAAACACACAGTAACTAGTGTACTTTACAGGGGATAGGCTTGGTGTGCTTTACACTTATGATTGGCTGCCATTCAGGTACATACAGGGGTTGAGAGAATTTCTCAGCAGTGTCTTTTACAGTAATTCAATGCTGGGAATTTAAAACCATACAGGTTTTCTGTCAGTTTTTGAACACGCTAGAATAGCCATTCTCTGTTGCTATTTAAAAACATTACATGTATTACAAATAGTGACTGATGACTTATATCATGTGTTTTAGATCACTATAAACTGCACCGCATTCAGGCAGTTTTAAATCCCAGTATTAGATCTCTCTGTTATACTATTTAAGGTGAATACTGTAGCATCAAATGCCATTTCAATACATTCTTTGAAAATGTCTTGCAATCATTTTGTTTCCATGTTTCTCTTCTGTCTTTATCTGACATTACCTGAAACCACATACTGTATGTACTGTATATTTTGACTTTTCATATTCTGGACAATACAAGATTTTTTGGGAGCATTGCCTTTTTTTGAAGACAAACATGTAGCGCAGTTAACCTTGTTTTAATAAAAAAACTGTTATGGTCCTTTTTGTGCTGATAAACTTAATCATTTATGTCAATTTAGGGGGAACATGAGTTTTTCTTTCAACTGGAGGCTTCTGGAAAAACAGAAGATGTTGTTCAAACTTTACTGCAGGTACACATTAATTATGCTATTTGATGAGAAAAAGAATAGCACTTTGACTACATTAGTACGGACCTGTGAATTCATTATTATTATTATTATTATTATTATTATTATTATTATTATTATTATTATTATTTATTTCTTAGCAGACGCCCTTATCCAGGGCGACTTACAATCGTAAGCAAATACATTTCAAGTATCACAGTACAAGTAATAATACAATAATATTCCCATAATTCCCATAAAATTCCCATAATTTCTCATTATTGGTTCTTTAAGAAGTTACATTGCCAGGACTAATGGCTGTCTTGGGGTTTTAATACATTGTAGCATTTACAAATATAATTATGTATTATCCCTGTGTAGTGATTTTTGTATTTTAATAAACCTCTTGCATGTTACACTTATTCTTTCTGTATAGGCAAGTGAAATTGTACTCTAATTAATAACAGAACCACTTCTGCTTTTTAGCTTTACAGAGCATCTTGTCTTGATAAGCTGGGGGATCAGACTGCCATGGTAAGTTCTAATTCTTTACATAAACAAAGATTTATACAGCTGTTTAATGTAATTGCTTGGATAGTATTTTTTCTGTTTCTTTCAACATAGATTGAAGCCAATTTGCAGTCTCGTTTGGCTAGAACATCTTTCGATAAAAACAGGTATGGTTCAAGTTATTAATAATCATCTTAAAGAAATAGCTCAGTATTCTTAATAGCTTTTCAAATAGCATTATGCCGAATCTGTCTAATAACCTTAAGTAACAGACACTGTTTGATTGATGTATAATACTGAACCCTAATAAAATGAGTTTATATGTTGTTGTTTTTTTTTTAAAGAAACGTACTGGTCACTGTACTAAATGATATTCAACACACATTTAAAGACAGGACTACCCAGCAGCCTGTGTATTCTAACATGATAGGGATTTAATACAATTCAAAACTGCTCTGAAAAGCCCTTATTTGAAAGCTGTATTTTCGATCAATGAAAAAGTAACTCAGCATATCGTTGAGGGAAGTTTTATCCTGTTCCATGACAATACTGCAGAGCTTAGTGCTTGATTGGATTTAAAAATGGTCTTGACAGGAGAAAAAAAAAAGTGACTAACCGTTGAAATGAACAACAGAGTCTGCAATAGAAAATCATGGTTAGGAAGCACAATGTTAAGAGAAACCTAGCTTTGAAAGGGTTGCAGAAAGAAAGCAGATATATTTGTCTGTGTTATATTTTCTCCAGCTTTCAGTGTGTTTCTGAAAAACCTCACATGGAATGTGAAGCTGAAATGGTGACACCCTTAGTTACCAACCCAGGTCATGTGTGCATCACTGACCAGAACCTGTATTTCCAGCCACTCAGTGGGTATCCTGTAAGTAACTTTACTAGAACATGCAGTAGTTATCATTATGATAAGAACTAGCTAGCTTATACACTTTGATATTCAGATAAATACAGTATGTGTCAATCAGAATATAGTTTATATTTTTTTTGTTATTGCATGCTTGATAATAAACAGATACAATTGTTGCATTTTTATTTTAGGAGCCGGTTGTGCAAATCAAGTTACGCAGTATAAGACGCATCTATAAAAGAAGACATGGTCTAAGGCCATTGGTGAGTACTTAAGGCAAAAAATTCTAACACTATCCTTTAAACTCATAGAAATGCATGCATAGTGTTTGTGTGTATGTGTGTGTAATATATATATATATATATATATATATACAGTACTGTGCAAAAGTTTTAGGCAGGTGTGAAAAAATGCTGTAAAGTATGAATGCTTTCAAAAATAGACATGTTAATAGATTATATTTATCAATTAACTAAATGCAAAGTGAGTGAACAGAAGAAAAATCTAAATCAAATCCATATTTGGTGTGACCACCCTTTGCCTTCAAAACAGCATCAAGCATCAATTCTTCTAGGTACACTTGCACACAGTTTTTGAAGGAACTTCGGCAGGTAGGTTGGCCCAAACATCTTGGAGAAGTAACCACAGTTCTTCTGTGGATTTAGGCAGCCTCAGTTGCTTCTCTCTCTTCATGTAATCCCAGACAGACTTCGATGATGTTGAGATCAGGGGCTCTGTGGGGGCCATACCATCACTTCCAGGACTCCTTGTTCTTCTTTACGCTGAAGATAGTTCTTAATGACTTTAAGCTGTATGTTTGGGGTTGTTGTCATGCTGCAGAATAAATTTGGGGCCAATCAGATGCCTCCATGATGGTATTGCATGATGGATAAGTATCTGCCTGTACTTCTCAGCATTGAGGAGACCATTAATTCTGACCAAATCCCCAACTCCATTTGCAGAAATGCAGCCCCAAACTTGCAAGGAACCTCCACCATGCTTCATTGTTGCCTGCAGACACTCATTTGTGTACGCTCTCCAGCCCTTCGGTGAACAAACTGCCTTCTGCTACAGCCAAATATTTCAAATTTTGACTCATCAGTCCAGAGCACCTGCTGCCATTTTTCTGCACCCCAGTTCCTGTGTTTTCGTGCATAGTTGAGTCGCTTGGCCTTGTTTCCATGTCAGAGGTATGGCTTTTGGCCATAAGTCTTCCATGAAGGCCACTTCTGACCAGACTTCTCGGACAGTAGATGGGTGTACCAGGGTCCCACTGTTTTCTGCCAGTTCTGAGCTGATGGCACTGCTGGACATCTTCCGATTGTGAAGGGAAGTAAGCATGATGTGTCTTTCATCTGCTGCAGTAAGTTTCCTTGGCCAACCACTCGTCTGCGGTCCTCAGCGTTGCCCGTTTCTTTGTGCTTCTTCAAAGAGCTTGGACAGCACATCTGGAAACCCCTGTCTGCCTTGAAATTTCTGCCTGGGAGAGACCTTGCTGATGCAGTATAACTACCTTGTGTCTTGTTGCTGTGTTCAGTCTTGCCATGGTGTATGATTTTTAACAGTAAACTGTCTTCAGCAACCTCACCTTGTTAGCTGAGTTTGGCTGTTCCTCACCCAGTTTTATTCCTCCTACACAGCTGTTTCTGTTTCAGTTAATGATTGTGTTTCAACCTACATATTGAATTGATTTTCATTAGCACCTGTTTGGTATAATTGTTTAATCATACACCTGACTATATGCCTACAAAATCCCTGACTTTGTGCAAGTGTACCTAGAAGAATTGATGCTGTTTTGAAGGCAAAGGGTTGTCACACCAAATATGGATTTGATTTAGATTTTTCTTCTGTTCACTCACTTTGCATTTAGTTAATTGATAAATATAATCTATTAACATGTCTATTTTTGAAAGCATTCTTACTTTACAGCATTTTTTCACACCTGCCTAAAACTTTTGCACAGTACTGTATATATATATATATATATATATATACACACACACACACACACTGCTGTGCAAAAGTCTTAGACATGTTGCATTTTTCTACTCTGATGCATTATGAGCATCAACAATTTACTCAAAGCCTCCACTAGTTTTTTCTACTATTATAACAACCGTTACTTGCATAAAGAAGGAAAGACATTGAGTGAAATAGCGAGCATCACTTGATTTTCAAGGTGTGGTATCCGAAGCAAAAAATAGTAGAAGAGCAAGAAAGGATGACATGGTGAAATTAAGCACCCTTGTAAGAAGGCACTAGTTTGTTTTATACATTTCTCATAATGTATGCGCTGTGATCAAAATTGGGTCCATTGATGTCACATGAATGCAAATAATCACTGACGACTCCATTCCACCTATGATTTCTCCTTTTTAACAGCAGGTTTGCCCCATCATTGCACGGTAATCCAAGAAATGCTGTGACCTTACAAAATATTTAACTGGCGATTTTTTATTTATCTATCTGGATTAAAATGTGAAAGTGGCAGTCCCAAAACAAACTTATTTTTGAATCTGCATTCTGTAGTAGTAGTTATGGTCCCCATTAACTTGATTTAGATTTGAATCTGCATTTCAAAGACAAATGCATAACCACAAGTAATGGAACATTAGATTCTTTGTCATCTTTCTTGTCCTGTTGGACCTCATGAGTGCTGTAGCTCTTACGAATCGTTGATATAATTACTGGTAAACTGCTTGTTCTGTTTCCCAGGGCCTTGAAGTCTTTTGCACGGAAAACGACTGGTGTTCTGATGTGTACTTGAAATTGTACAACTCCAAAGATAGAGATGAGCTGTATTATTACATTGCAACATTTCTAGGTCAGTGTTAATTTATATATATATATATATATATATATATATATATATATATATATATATATATATATATATATATATATATGTGTGTGTGTGTGTGTGTGTGTGTGTTATTTGCTTGTTTTTTAATACTTTAACCTGGGATAAACCTATATTTTACAAGTACAATTTATAAGTATAATCCCTTCCTGGGTTTCAGGTCACTAATTGCAAGTGATTTGGTATCTCGAAGCAGCCGTGTCTTACTATACAGGGCTCAAAGTTGACCAAAATTTCAAGAAGCATCTGCTAGCCAAATACAATTTTAGCATCAAGGTGAAGTATTTCTATGATGCCATTAATTTATTTAAAGGCATTCTTTATTCTATTACCTCTTTCAACACTGCAGGTCTAGGAATGATAACAGCAGACCGGCTGACACGTTTTTTTTTTTGTGATCAATTGATTTTATTTTCCATCTAAACAGCTTATACAAAAGATCTTGAGAGAATCTGTACAGTTACAAAGAAAGCAAAACAAAACATAACATAACATAAAATGAAATGAACTATATACATTGGTGTCTCAGAGCTTGCGATTTAAAATAATCAATAAAAAAATATACATATATATACATATACACACACATGCATATATATATATATATATATATATATATATATATATATATATATATATATATATATATATATATATATATATATATATATATATATATATATATATATATATATATATATATATAGTAACGAAACCGTTACCTCCTTTGAAGTGCTTGACGGTGTTAAGTGTGCTGTAGTCCAACAAATCTCCCGACACAGTACTTTTACGGAAAATATGCCGGGTGGCTGCTTTATTTGGAAGTCCCCCTCAAAACAATACAGAATTGTAAAAATAAAACAAAAGAAAACCTACCCCGTGTTTTGGGCTCTAACTCAACTCACACGGTCCCTGTCTAACCGGGGGCAGGCTATTCCTGATTTCCCCGGGTTACACACACTCCGAGATTATTTTGGTTTCGTATCTGTCTTTCTTTGTTCGTTTCTTTCTCTCGTTAAACTCCCACCAACATTCACCCTGTGCACACACCTTTCCCCCCGTTTTAAACAATTCATCTTCCTATTAACCAATTAACCCATAATAGCAAAGCCAATTAATTCAGGTTGTCGTCCCGCTTGGCTTACCAGGGTCCTAATGCCCCAATGTATTGTCTGCACTATTTTTTGTATTTTACTTTGTTCATCATCCAGTTGGTTTACATTCTGTTGCTTACATCCAGTGTCCTAAAGCAGTCAACCTTACATCAGGAACATACACTCCCTCACTATATATATATATATATACACACACATGCATATATATATATATATATATATATATATATATATATATATATATATATATATATATATATATATATATATATATATATATACATACATACATACATGCATACATATATATATATATACATACACATAAGTTTTAGAAATGTATATTGTTATGTGCACTAGACATTGTATTTTCAATGCATTTCAAAAGAAAAAACCTGGATTAACTGTTATATTATTATTCACATTTAATAAGATCAAACATATGGACATATGAAAAGCTGTGCACTCTCAGTTTAATTTTTTTCAATAATTCAGTCTTTATTATTGCAGCAAAATACTACATTTGAACCTGCTCAGCCTCGCCACAGTATTGTTATGCCCCTGTTAGACACCATTCATTTACTTACAAATATTTTCATTTTCATATAAGCTATAGAAATAAAATAAGTTAAGATGGAAATTGATGCATAAAGCCTCAATACAGAGCAGCTGAGGTTAGGCAACAATTAAGTTACAGCGCTTAGCTTGACTTACTGTACCAGAGCACCAGGTCAAATAAATATAAATGATGGCAGAGTGATTACACCTGCAAGACTGTTTAGCTTGCATGTAGCCAAAATAAATATAGAAAGTCATACATATTACTTTTTTCCCTATATTTAAAATGTTTTATCCTTAACAGAAAACCACATGGCTGAGCACACTGCTGAAAGCTACATGCTGCAGTGGCAGAGGGGGCATATAACCAACTACCAGTACCTCCTTCACCTTAATAATCTGGCGGACAGGAGTTGCAATGACCTTTCACAATATCCTGTCTTTCCCTGGGTAATAGCTGATTATAGCAGTGCAGAATTGGGTAAGTAAACAAAATACTACTACTACTATTACATGATTCCATTGAGGTTTTGGGTTGTCGTATACATTATGAGACCACTACACTTTTATGAACAGTTGTGGTGTATTTTAATTGAGTAACTAGACCGAACTTGCAGAACTTGTAGAAGTAGTAAAGTTTATTTTTAACAACTGAAGAACAGATGTTAAGAATAACATTTAAATAACTGTCAAGTATATGTTTTTTGTCCACACTGCCTAAAGATACCAAAGAGGGTATGTGGTTCATTCAGACCCTTAGTTGCTTCACTGCCAGAATTAAATTACCTACGTGGGTCAAACAGCAAACAACTTATTTATGGTAAATTCTTATTAAATTAATGTTTCTCTTTGCTTGCCAAGTCCAAGTACTAATGCATTAATGAAGGAAGGAAATGTCATGAGATAAGGAACTAAAACTGTTATGACTATGAGTAGGGCCCTACTGATTTCACAGACCGTGAAATTCATTCTGTACCGTGAAATCTGTTCTGTTTTGTGTACTTTCACACTGCATTAAAATTTAAAAAAGAAAGCTCATCGTGAACTGGACAGGATTTATTGATTGACACTTGACAACAGCCAATAACTGGGCTCTACTCAATGATTGGTAGACATGGGAATCCGGAGCGGGTTTAGTATGAGTTTAGTACCGTCAGGTGAGTCAAGTTTGACATACATTTTAAAATGAGCATCCAAAATAAATCAGAAAGTGCTACAATCATTAATGCAGCGGATCATGTAAAAGAATTTGGAAGTCAAATATATACCAAGTAGTAGTATGAGCAGAAAAATACATTAAAAGCAGCGCAGGACCAAAAAATGAATCAAATAAATATGTTAGTAATTTCAGAGACTTCACGTTTATATTTTTTAGCCTCTGGATATATTGTCCAGCTACAGACCCGTCCCTAGCTCTGCTTGAGTCTGTCAATTCCAACAAACTCCGTGGATGCAGAGAGAGCTGTGTCTAAATATGGACAGGTATTTACACTGCAGAAACAGGAAATGAAGAAAAACAGCATTTCAGAATAGTTTTTGAGTTACTGTTGCATATAATGACGTTTAAATAATAACAGTAACAGAAAGGCAACAATCATAGAGATATCCTCTGGATTTCAGTTTCTTTTTAGCGTTTCTACTTTGCTTTTGTTAACTTCAGGGCTTTAAATGTTTATATTTTGCCATTTTTAAACATGTTCATACTTTGTTACACCACCGTGAAATTTAAGATTGAAATAGCTGAAACCGTGAAATTTAAGATTTTTAATATGTTATGACCGTGAAATTTACGAAAATGTACTGTGAATGTGGTAGGGCCCTAAGTATGAGTAGTCTAATGATGCACTTCTCTTCAATGTGCTTGCATTACATGTGTGCACTCTCCGGAGAAACATTGTGGCCACTGGTAATCTCTGGCTTGGTTAAACAGGCTTCCACTGTACTGAAAAACTCATTTTAAGAGCATTCAAACAGAGCTCAGTGATTTATTTAATTACTGGTTTTATCTGATATAGACTCCAGACCATTAGGACTCTAAAAGGATTTTAAATTCCTGGGCACCTGACTCTCCAGAAGGCTGATTCAAATTGTGCAGGCACAGACCAGGGCTCAGTGCTGTGCGATGCTTTCGAATAAAGCATCCTCTCTCAGGATTATAACAGTTAATCCAGGTTTTTCCATTTTTATTGTGGATATAAAAATTCTTTGAATCTGAATCAGAGGCCAGATTCTGGGTATCTAGGGGGTAGTTCATTCTGATTTGTAATGTTTGTGTTCTATTCTGAGTCTATTCACTTTAACTCTTGACAGTTTCATTCCCTTTTTATGCTTTTTATTTGGTTTTTATGCAGTGGGATGTGTTCTGTAAGAGGAAGATAGCAGCTTGCATTGCTACACACGACAGTCCATGACCTTGAGGCAATAACAACAGTCTATACCTATAAAAATTCAGAATTTCTGTTGTTGTTGATTCTGAGAAGACCCCTAATGTTCAGAGTTGATATTTGAGCTGATCTAAATGTTTTCTTTCTTATCACTGAAAATGTATTACTTCCAACTATTTGCTGCAGTCTGCATTTGACAGATGATTACCAGCGCAAATGCAGTTCATTACATACACATTTGCTGACATTTGACGGATGAAGTCTGTTTTGCAATGCAAGTGTTATAGTAAATATGGACTGGAGAGGAGGCTATAGGGAAGAAATATAGTTACCTAGTTTCCCCACTATGAGCCAAGGTCTGCAGTCCGTATTTGTTTTATGAATCACTTAATAAAATAATGTTTTTGGAGTACATAGCGCATAGTTATTAAAGTTTTTTTTTAACCTAGAACTGTCCATCTGACTTTCTCATTCCGACATAAAATTCAGTCCACTGAGTTTGATTTGTGTGAATTTTATGAAGTCAGAAAACACTGAAAGCAAAGTTTTTATGACGATTTTAGTGTTTGCAGCAGCTTTGCTTTGTAGTGCGCTTTGTAATTCAGCGTGATGATGTAATTTGAGGGAGTTTGTGAAAAACTATTGACCATAAACAGCGTCACAGGAGCAATAGTTGGAGCTATTTGTGGTCATGTGATGAGATTTTAACCAATCACATGCCAGAATTTCTAAGGACTGATTCATATATATACAGTGCCTTGCAAAAGTATTCAGACCCCTGACCAATTCTCTCATATTACTGAATTACAAATGGTACATTGAAATTTCGTTCTGTTTGATATTTTATTTTAAAACACTGAAACTCAAAATCAATTATTGTAAGGTGACATTGGTTTTATGTTGGGAAATATTTTTAAGAAAAATAAAAAACTGAAACATCTTGCTTGCATAAGTATTCAACCCCTGTGCTGTGGAAGCTCCCAGTTTACACCGATGAAAGAAATTGCCCGAACGAGGACACAATTACCTTACCATTGGCCTCCACCTGTGAACTATTAAAGTTGCTGTCACATTTTCTGGATAAAAACCCCACTGTTGAAGGATCATTGGTCGGGCTGTGAATCTGAAGGAAAATGAAGACCAAAGAGCATTCTACAGAAGTTAGAGATAAAGTAATACAAATGCATAGATTAGGGAAAGGGTACAAAATAATATACAAGTGTTTGGATATCCCAGTGAGCACAGTTGGATCAATAATCAGGAAGTGGAGGCTGCATCACACCACCCAGGCACTGCCAAGAAAAGGCCGTCCCTCAAAACTCAGCGCTCAAACAAGAAGGAGACTTGTGAGAGAAGCCACAGAGAGGCCAACAATCACTTTGAAGGAGCTACAGAGTTCAGTGGCTGGGAGTGGAGTAATGGTGCACCAGTCAACCATATCAAGAGCTCTGCATAACACTGGCCTGTATGGGAGGGTGGCAAGAAAGAAGCCGTTACTCAAAAAGTACCATCTGAAAGCACGTCTGGAGTTTGCCAGAAAGCATGAGAGTGACTGTGGCAATGTGCCCCGCCCCTGTGTGTATTCTTGTGTTTTTTTTTGTATGTTGCATGTCGTGTGTTAATGTTGGTGTATAGAGATGGCTGCACGGGATATAAATGGGTGTGTGCAGCACGAGTATTTAAAATGTATAATTGTATTTAGGCACGGGATTGCACTTCACTTCACGTGCATTTAAAGTACTTAATATGTGAGCACGAGGTTGCACATAATTAATTCACGTGCTGGGATTCAAGTGAATAATTAATTAGTAATTGAATCCCAGCACAACAGTATATATAGATGCACGTTTTACACACTCGGGGTTGTGTGTTCAGGGCGAAAGAACAGGAGAGAGTGAGGAGATAATTAAAGAAAAAGCAATTGGTGCTGGAGGACCAGCACAGTACGTGTTTGTTTAGTGTTCGTCCCTGTTTGTTAGTGTCTGTTCGTTTTGTTTGTCTGTTTATTTTGGCCGCAAGTGCCGTGTCCTGTGTTTTGTTTTGTTCAAACCTTTTATTTTACAATAAACCGGCGCAAGCAAACACCTTCATCATTTCATCTCATCTGTCCTGTCTGTGTGTGATTCATTTCCTGGATCTGACGTCACCACTCAGCCAGCCGTGTGACATATGGTGTCAGAAGTGAGATGACAGCGCCCCCAAGCGTCAGACCAGGGAAAGTGCTTTTTTTTTTGAAGTGTCCTTTTGGAAAAAAATAATAAAAAAAGAGGAAAAAAAGGATTACAAATATCGTCGGTTTATTCAAATGCCATTTTGCAAACTTTAAGTGATTGTCCTTGTGACATTTTCCTAAGAGTAGCTTTTTCCTTGGTCTGCGACCATTGAGTTGAAATGGAAACCCCAGTCCCACTTGCAGCCAATTCACTTTGAATATCTTAGGCAGTCAATCTCAGATTGTTATTAACCTTCCTCACAATTCTTCTACTTGTTCTTGGTGAAAGAACCTTCTGTCTTCCAGACCGAGGGAGCATTGTGACAATACCATGAGTCTTGTACTTCTTGATAATAGAAACAGTTGAAATTGGGATACTCAAATGCTTGGAAATCTTCCTGTATCCTCCTCCAGCTTTATGACAATAAATAATGTTGTGCCAAAGGTCTTTAGACAGCTCTTTAGTCATCCTATGCCTAACCCTTTTATACTCTAAGAATGTTTACCTACAATCCAATGTTTTCTAGACTTTTCTAGAATTCGGTTCTACATTATCATAATGAAATTTCTAGCACCTTGTATACCATATTATCATAGCATCAAAGGGTATGAATACTTTTAAATGAGCATTTTTGGAGTTTTACACACAAAAAAAGCTTAAATAATTGTACACATCTATTTCTTGTAACTTTTTTTGTCACCCACAAAAGCAAAACTATTGATACAAAAGATTTTTCCTAAAATTCTTTTTGAGCAATTATAAATTTCCATTGGGATATGTAAACTTTTGACTACAACTGTATGTATAGTATAATTTTCTTATCTATTTACTGTACTCTCCTCCCACACCCATACAAACACACTGAGAGAAACAGCCCACATTATTAATTCCCCAAACTTTAATATAACTGTATGAATTCTGTCTTTTTTATAAGCTGAACATTTTCAGGACTGTTTTATATTAGTTATGAGTATGTTTGCTATTTTTGTTAACAGACTTAATGAACCCTGAAACATTTCGGGACTTGAGCAAACCAGTTGGTGCACTAAATGAAGAAAGGCTAGGAAGGCTGTTGGTAAGGCATTAACTTATTTAACAAAGAAAAAATAAATAAAAAAATAAAAAAATAAAAGAATGTACTTGCACAACTTGCAAAAAAATATATTGCATTCGGCAAGTCGATGCTTTGTTCCATTCGTTATGTGTAAATTAAGTGAAGAACTGATAAATGTACATATGAATTATTTTTTGTGATCTTTGTGATTGAATTTCATAGGAACGTTACAGAGACATGCCAGACCCCAAATTCATGTATGGAAGCCATTATTCGTCTCCAGGATATGTTTTGTTCTACCTTGTAAGAGTTGGTACGTTGGTAACTTTCTAATTCTAAAATACAAAGACACTAGAAATCTTAATTTGACAAGTAAGGATGCTAATCATTTAGACAAAAATATTCTTAAGTGTTTATTCAAATGTTTCCATATACACAAAAATGTTGTACATGTGTATTCATCTTCACAAAATGTTTTGTAGCACTGTACTTTCCAAGTGACAAGTAATACTACAGTAATTTTCTGCGTACTATCAATACAGAAGATTTTCCGTTATGAAAACAACGAATGAATGTGCTGTTGATTTTTTATTCATAGCCCCAGAGTATATGCTGTGTTTACAGAATGGGCGATATGACCATGCTGACAGAATGTTTAACAGGTAGATTATATTTTTGTTTGTTTATATGTCATTTCACAATAGCATGCATTTTAGATTAGCTAGATCTACATTTAATTGAATATATTTCCAAAGGCAATGAATATTATGAGAATAGATTTTTACAATTTGAACATATTTTGACCTATTGTCTATTTTTTATATACATCACCAATATGCCTGTTGTTTTAGTCACTTTGAACATCAAAATAAGTTGCACTCAGTTAGACCATAAGAAAATATAGGAACGATAGGAGGCCATTGGCCCATCTAAGCTTGTCTGGTTCCTAGAAGCTGACTGATCTCAAAACATTGTTAAATTGGGTCTTAAATGATCCCAGTGATTCAGCATCAACACATGACGAGGTAACCTATTACATGCCCTCACCACTGTCTGCATGAAGAAGTGTTTCCTTCCTCCGGTCCTAAGTCTATCTTAATTTCCAACTGTGTCCTCTGGTCCTGGATATTGTGTTGTGCCTAAAGTATTGGTTAGGGTTAACTTGTTCAACTCCTTTTACGATTTTGCACATAACACATTATTAAATAAATAAATAAAAACAAAACTTGGATCTGCCAGAGATTTAAGTTAACAAGCTACCAGATCTAAATTGTGTTTTCTTCTGAAAACATGGGTTCTACCTACTGTAATACTTATAATAGTATTGGCCATTTTTAGATTCTGTTGCACTCATTTAGTTACTAACATTTCAATGTATTTATGTTTTTACTTAGCATTGCAGAGACCTGGAAAAACTGTTTAGTCGGTGCAACAGATTTCAAAGAGGTAGGAAACCTTATTGTTAAATATAGTCCATGCACTATTAATTAACATTAGCGTTATCGACCTGGGTAAATAGTCTAATCAACTGATGTAGTATTTGCTTGATTTTTTACTTATAAAAGTTACGAATTGTTGTCCACTTGTATAATTTAAAATAAAATGTTAAAAATTACACATCAGCCACCTGTCAAAATATGTTTTGACTAAGTGTCCACTTTAATACTGATGAATCTCTAAACATGAAAGGAAAGTGTTCAGCATTTGTGGCTATGGCAGGCTATTCTACCACTGTCCAGCAGATGGCAATATTATTTCAATAATAGTACATTCTGCATGCATTCTGGTTGAACCATTTTTATATTGCAAATCCTCACAGTTGATTCCAGAGTTTTATGGAAGTGATCCCGGCTTTATAGTGAACAGCCTGAAACTGGACCTGGGGAAGAAACAAGGAGGGAAGATGGTGCAAGATGTTCACCTTCCTCCGTGGGCAAATGGTAAATGTCTTGTTGAATGTTTCTGTTAGATTCGAAGGCAAGCCATGAAGTTAATACGTTTGTTGAGAGTGATGGTTTATCATATTAGATTGAAACTTCCACACTGTCCTTAGGAAAATGGCTATGTGTGCAAATGAAATACAGTACTTAGTAGTATATAGCCTTTCCCTTCTATGATAAGACCATCCATACTTAAATGATCTTGCCTAGGTAACCAGCATACTACAACACAGTACCATTGTGTTATACGCATGCCAATCTGTCCAGTACGTGCAATCTTATAAAAGCTTGCATTCTGAATATTGCTTGTGATTTTTACAATATTTTCAAATGTTTTCAATTTGGATTGAGTGTTACAATGTCAGGATTATTTCAGTATGTATTGGCCTGTTTCAGGCTTAATCTGTGTGAACTGACCTTTAACATACTGCTCTCCTGTGTTCATATTTTTAGTCATTAATGTCCCTATTTTTGGATTTGAATTGTGTCACAAGATGTTTGGTAGGCTTGATATGGTACTTTGAGTAAGGATCTGGAATTGATGAGTTCTAGGTTTGGCAACGAATAGTGACATTCCTCCCAGATTTCAGACCCATTGAAATAGGCTGAGATTTGGGATATTGTGGGTGTGTTTCTATTAGTGTTTGCACTATTGAGATAGCTGTCATGGCTCGAATAATATTGCTCATCTAATACTGTTTCCCATGCATGCATGTCTTTTTCTAACTGACACACTAGATGGCGCTTTTTCCCCAAGTGGATCAAGTAGCAATGCATTTACCTGCATTTAAGTGGCTACAGTGCTGCTAAAGTTAAATCACAACTGTAAACTGTATTTGCAGTTTCTGGCACACCGACACATTAAAAAAAAACAAAAAAAAAACACTCGTGAATTTAGTGTTCTAGTCGGGCACAGTGCATGAGAACGCTACGTTAAACTTACAAATCTTTATTTTCGCTGATGGCCGTTATAACAGAGTTTTTTCAGTGTATCTCTTTGAATCATGCAATTCACAGTGACCTAGCGTTACAATTAATTGGATATTATTGGGGAGCAAAAGTTGTGTCCGGCATATCCGAATGTACGGCATAAAGGTGTCTGTATTAGCGAGGGATTACTGTAATTAAAAACCTCTTGGGTAACTTTGGGTGATATAAATTGTATTCATTTGTTTAAAGAATTTAAGAAATGGCTGCAACAGAAACTAGACTGATGTAGCAATTCCTTTCTGACATTTACCATTCAATTATAAAATGTATCAAAATAAGTAGTATTATTGGGCTATTGCTCTATCAGGGGCCTTGGACAATGTAATAATGTAATAATGATATGCGGCTTATTTAGATCCAGAGGGTTTTCTTCAGAAAAACCTAGAAGCCTTGGAGAGTCAGTATGTCTCGGAGCATCTTCATGAGTGGATCGATTTGATCTTTGGCTTCAAACAAAAAGGAAGTGAAGCCATTGCTGCACACAATGGTATGCCTATTGCAAGTGTTTTTGTTTTTCTTCTGATGCTTAGCACTTAACTTTGTTCAAAGGTAGTAGTGTGCTGATAACTGGCTTTTAAATACAGCAACAGAAACTGAAAGATTGCAAATGTAACATAATGTATGTAAGAAATGTACATTAAGATCATTTGTTATGTATTTGTTACTAATTGTTTATTATGAGACATAATAACTATGACAACATTTGCCCAGTTTACCCCGGTATTGTTCATTGGTAATATTGCAGTTTTCCCATGCTTTCACAATGTTTTTACTATAGTAAACTTTTATAAGGGTCTATACTCTCCATTTTATTGTGCAAGATAATTCTACCTAATGGGAAAACACACCACATTGTTTCATGGTTGATTTGTTATTTCATTCTGGACACCTTGGGGGAAATGCCATAAAAGACTCTTATGCTGTGTGAATGCTAATTATTTATTTAATCCTGTCATTTTAACAGTTTTTGTGAAGTGCAGTTGATCACAAATGATTTACACTTGTGGCTATCTGCTTTTGAAAGAAACACTAATTTGTTCTACTGGGTTCTTTTTTTCAGTATTTCATCCTTTGACATATGAAGGAAGCATAGACTGTGACAGGTAAACCATTTATTAAAGCAGCGGCTTAACACACGAATCACTGTCTACAATCTGCACGAGCAATCATGCTACTTTTTACAACGAGAAATCACTATCTACAATCTGGACGAGCAATCATGCTACTTTTTACAACGACAAATCACTATCTACAATCTGGACGAGCAATCATGCTACTTTTTACAACGACAAATCACTATCTACAATCTGGACGAGCAATCATGCTACTTTTTACAACGACAGTGCTCTAGATTGTAATAGATGACAGAGGTTTGTTTTGGTGTGCAGTATATCTGTATCTTACAATACTGACATATTCCAGGACTAGGATATAGCATCTATAGGCAAAACAATCATACCAGTAAGTCAGCTTCATCCTAAAGGTTTAAGAATTTAACATGAATCAGTTCAGTGAGATCAGTAGAACTACCCCACTCAAACCTGAAATGTTGCGTATCGTGTCTATATCATTGTTGCACCACATAGAATTATTGCAGTACAGAAAAGCAAATCGGAACTGTTTATAGACTAATGATCTTGAATGACAATCTCACCACGCTGTCTAGTATTGAAGATCCAGATCAGAAAATTGCAATGTTGACACAGATCTTGGAGTTTGGGCAGACTCCTACGCAGCTGTTTACCTCGCCTCATCCCCAAAGAATAACACCAAAGTTTCAAAACCAGTCCAGGACACCCAGCCGGAGCACCTCCTTCCATGAATTATCACCAGGTAATTTAAGTTAAACATAAATCGAGTTACTAGTGAACACTACTCATGGGACACACATTCAAATATTCCACCCAACGCTGCTTGAGATGTATTGAGAGGCAAACATGACGTATTTGTTCCCATAACAGAATTTATAAATGACTATCAAAAATATATTCTCCAAAGGAAACCAATGCATGAATGACAACTGAAATAAATAACACATTCTACTGTGTTTAAAAGGTCATTTAATGGTGTACCGGGTTTAATTTACTCTCACTTTTGTTTACTGCACTAATTATACATTTTTCATACGGTTGAAGTTGGAAGAATATTTGATTATTTGTTTGAATTTTTAAAGAATATTACAAAACCTAAAAAACGTTTTCGTCCCAGAAGATTCACCTCAAAAATCATAAATTCTCATTTTTGTATAACGTGAGTTGTCACTTTGTCTTACACTTCATTGTTTAATTGTTCTGAAGCCTCGACAAGCCACGATTCCTCCTTTGAGGATTTGACAGAAGAAAGCAAAAAACTTTCATGGAGCAACATCAGGAAATTAAAAATGGTGTCCAAGAACAAAATCCACAAAGAGTGAGTTTTTTTACTTTTTCAATAACTAACTTCTTTCAACCTGTTATAAAGCAATAGAATGCAGAGTGGTGTGTCTGCCTAGCCCTGGAAACACATCTAAAAAAGTAAGATTTGTTTTGAGATAATCTGTTTTCAGAAACAGACATTGTGAGGGAATGCGTACACAGAAAATACACAAAAAATAACACCTGGTTGAGAAATTGACAAACCATGGTTCAGGCTTTCTGCTTACGTGCTGCGGGTTTTCTTATCAGTTAGACCTGCAGAACTGTATGAAGCTGTGTGTCTTAAAGCAGGTCATTTATGAAGTGATGACTCAGGTACTTCCCAGCTCTTTATTTTCTAGACCCAGCAGTTTCTGGAAATAGCTACAAAACAAGTACAAACATTCAGGAATTGAGTGTTCAAACTCTACATTTTAGATATTGTTCCTACATTTTGCAAGCCATATTTGCAATAATAAAACATAATAAGGAATCAAATAAATACTTTAGTGAATGCATTTGCTGGTAAACTTCATGTTGGATACCCTTAATGTAAAGTGGTGTTTTATAGCTGTTGAATATAACCAGTGTAACAGGCTAAATTATTGCAAATAGACCTATGTATGGCACACACTAATGTTGGGTATTTTTTTTGTGACATTTGTAATCTTAGGGCAGTTACAGGAGTGGCTGTTACATGCAATGGTTCTTCAGTTTTTACAACTTCTCAAGGTTGGTCGGACACTTTATTTGCAGTACTGTACTTTGTATCACTTATACTTTGTTTGATTCACAATTTGCTATTTGAATTGTTACAAATCGTTAACTGTCGGGTGGCTTTATTTTCTGCCATTTGATTCTTTTCAATGGTATCTGTCATTTAATTTGTGAAAGTGTAATAATGCATAAACTGGAATTCAGAACTCTAATAGTTGCTGATATTTTTCCCTTTTAGATTCAACCCTGAAGATGTTTTCCAAAGAATCGAATGCATTGAAAAGAAGCATGTCTTTTTCTAATATGGTCAGTAAAGGGCTTATTAAATTATAAGGCCATTCAGTACTTAGTCACAACCAATTAATCAAATTCAATAATTAATTTCTGTGTAATCTACTGTATTTAAACCTAACACTGTTTGTGAGAATTGTTTAAATATTGCTAAGCAATGTATATTTGTATATATATATATATATAGAGATATATATAGAGAGAGAGAGAGAGAGAGAGAGAGAGAGAGAGAGAATAATAATAGATGGGCTTCAGTGAGTTACAGGAAAATAATTTCATCTAGGGTTTATGTGACGTCATGAACTACGAGACCGGAGGTTGAGTAATTTATAAACTGTCACAGAAACCCGAGATGGAATTGTTTTCCTGTAAATCACTGAAGAGGCCCATCTATTATTTTTTTGTAATACATGGATACCCTTGTGATGCTAATATTAAACAAGAGAAGGTTCAGCAGTACAGTTCGTTTTTTTAAACGTAGTGTTTCAGTGCTGTACAGATGTTCTGTGTCGTTATCCGTTTCTCCAGTTTCGGTGAGATAGGAATGTACCAGCTTTACATCTTTTTTTAAAATTTTTTTTTACGTATTCTCATTTTGTTGATCATTAATGAACATTTCTGTACTGTGTGTGTTGTCGAGTGATTGAAAACGAGACATTTTGTCTTTGAAGTGATGGTCTCGAGGAGTCTAATGGGTAAAAGTTCAAGAATATTTTCCTCTAGAGGAATTATCACTTTTTGACGTCACTACTGTAGTATTATGCCTTTTTTTTTTTTTTAGAATGGTGCAGGATGCAAATATAGCCTTCATCCATATATATACAGTACTGTGCAAAAGTTTTAGGCAGGTGAGAAAAAATGCTGTAAAGTAAGAATGCTTTCAAAAATAGACATGTTAATAGATTATATTTATCAATTAACAAAATGCAAAGTGAGTGAACAGAAGAAAAATCTAAATCAAATCCATATTTGGTGTGACCACCCTTTGCCTTCAAAACAGCATCAATTCTTCTAGGTACACTTGCACACAGTTTTTGAAGGAACTCGGCAGGTAGGTTGGCCCAAACATCTAGGAGAACTAACCACAGTTCTTCTGTGGATTTAAGCAGCCTCAGTTGCTTCTCTCTCTTCATGTAATCCGAGACAGACTCGATGATGTTGAGATCAGGGCTCTGTGGGGGCCATACCATCACTTCCAGGACTCCTTGTTCTTCTTTACGCTGAAGATAGTTCTTAATGACTTTCGCTGTATGTTTGGGGTCGTTGTCATGCTGCAGAATAAATTTGGGGCCAATCAGATGCCTCCCTGATGGTATTGCATGATGCATAAGTATCTGCCTGTACTTCTCAGCATTGAGGAGACCATTAATTCTGATCAAATCCCCAACTCCATTTGCAGAAATGCAGCCCCAAACTTGTAAGGAACCTCCACCATGCTGTTGCCTGCAGACACTCATTCGTGTACCGCTGTCAGCCCTCCGGCGAACAAACTGCCTTCTGCTACAGCCAAATATTTCAAATTTTGACTCATCAGTCCAGAGCACCTGCTGCCATTTTTCTGCACCCCAGTTCCAATGTTTTCGTGCATGGTTGAATCGCTTGGCCTTGTTTCCATGTCGGAGGTATGGCTTTTTGGCCACAAGTCTTCCATGAAGGCCACTTCTGACCAGACTTCTCCGGACAATAGATGGGTGTACCAGGGTCCCACTGTTTTCTGCCAGTTCTGAGCTGATTGCACTGCTGGACATCTTCCGATTGCGAAGGGAAGTAAGCATGATGTGTCTTTCATCTGCTGCAGTAAGTTTCCTTGGCCGACCACTGCGCTTCTCGGTCCCTCAACGTTGCCCGTTTCTTTGTGCTTCTTCAAAAGAGCTTGGACAGCACATCTGGAAACCCCTGTCTGCCTTGAAATTTCTGCCTGGGAGAGACCTTGCTGATGCAGTATAACTACCTTGTGTCTTGTTGCTGTGCTCAGTCTTGCCATGGTGTATGACTTTTGACAGTAAACTGTCTTCAGCAACCTCACCTTGTTAGCTGAGTTTGGCTGTTCCTCACCCAGTTTTATTCCTCCTACACAGCTGTTTCTGTTTCGTTTAATGATTGTGTTTCAACCTACATATTGAATTGATGATCATTAGCACCTGTTTGGTATAATTGTTTAATCATACACCTGACTATATGCACAGTACTGTATATATATATATATATATATATATATATATATATATATATATATATATATATATATATATATATATATATATACAGTACTGTGCAAAAGTTTTAGGCAGGTGTAAAAAATGCTGTAAAGTAAGAATGCTTTCAAAATAGACATATTAATAGATTATATTTATCAATTAACTAAATGCAAAGTGAGTGAACAGAAGAAAAATCTAAATCAAATCCATATTTGGTGTGACCACCCTTTGCCTTCAAAACAGCATCAATTCTTCTAGGTACACTTGCACAAAGTCAGGGATTTTGTAGGCATATAGTCAGGTGTATGATTAAACAATTATACCAAACAGGTGCTAATGATCATCAATTCAATATGTAGGTTGAAACACAATCATTAACTGGAACAGAAACAGCTGTGTAGGAGGAATAAAACTGGGTGAGGAACAGCCAAACTCAGCTAACAAGGTGAGGTTGCTGAAGACAGTTTACTGTCAAAAGTCATACACCATGGCAAGACTGAGCATAGCAACAAGACACAAGGTAGTTATACTGCATCAGCAAGGACTTCCCTTCACAATCGGAAGATGTCCAGCAGTGCCATCAGTTCAGAATTGGCAGAAAACAGTGGGACCCTGGTACACCCATCTACTGTCCGGAGAAGTCTGGTCAGAAGTGGCCTTCATGGAAGACTTATGCCAAAAGCCATACCTCCGACGTGGAAACAAGGCCAAGCGACTCAACTATGCACGAAAACACAGGAACTGGGGTGCAGAAAAATGGCAGCAGGTGCTCTGGACTGATGAGTCAAAATTTGAAACATTTGGCTGTAGCAGAAGGCAGTTTGTTCACCAAGGGCTGGAGAGCGCATACTAATGAGTGTCTGCAGGCAACAGTGAAGCATGGTGGAGGTTCCTTGCAAGTTTGGGGCTGCATTTCTGCAAATGGAGTTGGGGATTTGGTCAGAATTAATGGTCTCCTCAATGCTGAGAAGTACAGGCAGATACTTATCCATCATGCAATACCATCAGGGAGGCATCTGATTGGCCCCAAATTTATTCTGCAGCATGACAACGACCCCAAACATACAGCGAAAGTCATTAAGAACTATCTTCAGCGTAAAGAAGAACAAGGAGTCCTGAAGTGATGGTATGGCCCCCACAGAGCCCTGATCTCAACATCATCGAAGTCTGTCTGGGATTACATGAAGAGAGAGAAGCAACTGAGGCTGCCTAAATCCACAGAAGAACTGTGGTTAGTTCTCCAAGACGCTTGGGCCAACCTACCTGCCGAAGTTCCTTCAAAAACTGTGTGCAAGTGTACCTAGAAGAATTGATGCTTGATGCTGTTTTGAAGGCAAAGGGTGGTCACACCAAATATGGATTTGATTTAGATTTTTCTTCTGTTCACTCACTTTGCATTTAGTTAATTGATAAATATAATCTATTAACATGTCTATTTTTGAAAGCATTCATACTTTACAGCATTTTTTCACACCTGCCTAAAACTTTTGCACAGTACTGTATATATATATATATATACAGTGGAACTCTGTTTATCCGCACACTTGGGGGGACATAGGTCCATGGATATGTGAAATCCATGGATAAATGAGGTGTCACTGCGTGTGACTAGAATATGAATTAATAAAATGCAGAAACTAGTAATGTAAACCAAATTAGCATTTACTGGAGATGTGTGCAATAGAATATATTACAAAGACTCACATGGTAAAAGCACAGCCGTGTGATGTGCAGGGTGAGCCAATCAGAGCAGGTTCGTTCATATATATATATATATATATATATATATATATATATTAAATGACACAGTAAAAAATATATATAGTGGCTTTCTCAATTGTTTTAGGCTCTATCATCTTGCTTGATGCTTCCAGAAGATACAACAGTTGTATGTTCATCATGGGATAATAACGTGTAAGTATATGGTTTCCTAAAAATATTAATATATATTATAATAAGGGCTTCTGATTTTTCGATTTTCAACCAATAAAAACCGATGTAACACTCCCGATACAAAAAAAATTTAAATCTGTGTATAACCAATAAACACAGGAAAAACAGTGGAAATGGTTTCTCAATTCCTGTTGACCACCCCTTCCCCATTAAAATAAATAAATAAAAATACCTTTCCCAGTGCAGCTGGGCAATGTCCCTCCTTCCTGACTTGTATCTGTTATTGATTCGATCTGAATACTTTGTTCGCGGGATTTAAAGCTGTATTACAGTTAAAATACGGAGCATTTAAAACAGAATTGCAAATTGTGGGAAAATGTAAAAAAATGCCTACACACAAAAACCCCAGAAGAATGTGCCCGTGACCATAGGGATTTCGTTGTGGAAGACAGTAAAGGAAAGAAGGTACAACTTAAATGTGCAAGTACTGTCAAGTTACTACTATACATATTTTGACAGAAAAAACTGCCCACGCGTTTTGGAAATTAACCGAAAACAATAATTTCATACAGTAGATAAAAAGCGAAAGACCTGAAAAAAAGAAATGATTTACATAAAACTCGAAAATAGCTAAAAAATAAGCACTGAAAAATGAAATTAATAAAAACCAAAAAACAGAAGCCCTAATTTATAATGGAATTTTCTTCTCTCACCGTTAGCTAACAACAAAGCACTGTAAATGAATTAACTTGCTATTCAAATTAAGGAGGCTGTGTGGTCCAGTGGTTAAAGAAAAGGGCTTATAACCAGGAGCTCCCCGGTTCAAATCTCACTTCAGCCACTGACTCATTGTGTGACCCTGAGCAAGTCACTTAACCTCCTTGTGCTCCTCTTTCGGGTGAGACGTAATTGTAAGTGACTTTGCAGCTGATGCATAGTTCACGCACCATAGTCTCTGTAAGTCACCTTGGATAAAGGCGTCTGCTAAATAAACTAATAATAATAATAATAAACCATGACTGTACAGCAAAATTCATGTTTATAGACATGTTTATTTATTCCAAATAAAAGTGAACGACAAGCACCTTGGATAAGTTATTCAGTTACAAATACATGACTTTATTGTTCTACACATAAACGCTTAATGTTGCCTTTTTAATTTCCAGATATTTTTATTCAGTTGCTTATGGAAGAAGACAGGGTACTATCATGGGACATGATGACGCTGTGAGCAAAATCTGTTGGCATGACAATCGATTGTATACAGCATCCTGGGACTCTACTGTTAAGGTGTGTCAGTCTTCCTTTCCTCCTTGTATTGTAGATTCTATTAACTGACTATTCTAAGTGCCCTTGTCCATTTGGAAAATTGGAATACACGTACACTGTACATTCCATTGACATATACAGTTTATCATGCTTTTCCAATACTTATGCTATGCATATAGTATTGGTAAATTGTTAACCATGCTTTCACTATGATACTGTATATTATTATTATTATTATTATTATTATTATTATTTATTTCTTAGCAGACACCCTTATCCAGGGTGACTTACAATTGTTACAAGATATCACATTATACATTATTTCACATTATACAGATATCACATTATTTATTTATTTCTTTTTTTACATACAATTACCCATTTATACAATTGGGTTTTTACTGGAGCAATCTAGGTAAAGTACCTTGCTCAAGGGTACAACAGCAGTGTCCCCCACAACCCTCTGGTCAAGAGTCCAGAGCCCTAACCACTACTCCACACTGCTGCCCCATTATTATATTATAGTATACCACAGTCAGTTTATAAGAGGTATTCCTTCTCCTTAAATTAGGTTTAGTTTATTTAACAGGTGGACTTAAGAGATAGAACCAGCTAAAACCATGGCTTCAAATCACAGGACCTAAGTTATAGTAATGATCAGGAAAAGCAAAAATGACACACAAGTACTTACCCATATTAATCCCCCATGTTGGTAATTGACTAAAAATTAAAGCTAGAACTACTCGATTTTGCATTAGTGGTAATAGTAATGTTAAAGTGTCCTTTGGTGTTATACAAAATTAGAGAGCATCTGATTTAATTGCACATTATGTCCTATAGTTATGTCTTTCAAAATGTGGTATACGCTATTGGCTTTGACAGAGATCACATAACTTTGAGTCTCTTGTCCCCAACTTAACTACATTCCTATGATGAAGATTATGCAGATAGATCTACAAGGACATTAATGGTATTCATATTGAAACTAAATCCATCCTAAAGGATGGGAGGCCTGTATTAAACCCTGTATTAAGGAAATCACTTAATCAACAGAAAAAAAAAGATTAGAATGAAACATATCTTTATGCGCATTAAAAAGGAAAAACGTAAAAAGCATACAAAAAATAACATTGAATCAGGAAATGTGTACTTAATTATTACTAAAAATACATTAGAAGCTGTGGAGAACAGATATGCAGGAAACAATAAAACCCTTTTTCATGTTTGTGGTATAGGTGTGGAGCTGCACTCCTGACGATATTTCAAGCAACAAAAGAAATCAATTTCAACTTTTGGCTGAGCTTGAACATGAAGCTGGTGTAAGTTTTATAAGAAACAAATACTGGTACATCTAAAATAATTGTACCTAATATAAATTACAAGGCCCAACAACATATACATTAAGCTTGCATTTATTACATTTTAATGGTTTGTTATTATTTTTGTAAGCTGAATTTGAATACCAGGAGCTTAGAATAAAACACAGAATCATTTACAAAAGACTACAAGCATTCATTTTAAAGAAAACTGCCTTACAAAACATAATGCTTCCCTTACACAAATGTTCATGGCATTTTAACTGTGAAAGATGCTTTAAAGTAAATTGAGCAAACATTTCTAGATAACATGAAGAGAATACTTATGTAGTTTAGTCTACATCAGTCATGTGTAAAACACAGTGGATTATTTCATAAATAATTCCATTATTTGTATTGTTTTCTAAACCTTGGCCCTTTTTAATGCTGTGTAGATTTAATGAGTGTTTCATTAATTGTAATTAAGACAGTTATTACTGGGCATCAAAGCATGTGTAGTTATGTGTAAATGAGGTTGTAATTGTGTGCACAATCCTATTCTTCATCTTTCAGGTAAATGCAATGCATTTGAACCCTGCGGGAACGATGTTGGTATCTGCAACCAAGGAAGGGTCTGTTAGCATATGGGACATCACTACGTTCGGGTTGCTTCATCAGGTTTCATGCCATTCAGGGACAGTCTACGATATTGCTTTTAGCCCTGGTATGTTCATTATTATTATTTGTTTATTTAGCAGACGCCTTTATCCAAGGCGACTTACAGAGACTAGGGTGTGTGAACAATGCATCAGCTGCAGAGTCACTTACAACACCGTCTCACCCGAAAGACGGAGCACAAGGAGGCTAAGTGACTTGCTCAGGGGCACACAATGAGTCAGTGGCTGAGGTGGGATTTGAACCGGGGACCTCCTGGTTACAAGCCTTTTTCTTTAACCACTGGACCACACAGCCTCCTATGTATTGTATGATTTATTATTTCTCTTTTTTTCCTACCCGGGATAATCCTGGATTTACCCCTAAAAATAGGTGGTCATGGCAATTCAGTGGGATTCCGCCCACGGTATAAAATACCAAGGATGGCTTATCACAGCTGATGTATCCAAATGTTCAATAAATGTATTTCAAACATTAAGCTTTTTAATGATACTGATAACTTTATTTTGTATTTAGAATCATGACAAGGAATGTAAGTTATGTTTATTAACGTACTTGTTTAATTTAGAAGACAGTAACCAGATATGTAAATAAGCAGCTCCTGTTTTTTTTTTAAATTAATTGCATGGTACTCTTGAGTCAGTCTCTGAACCAATTTATTAGCCCTTGCATAACAAATGCAAAAAGGTTTGGCAAGATACACACACACACAAAACCTAAAGTAAATTAGATTTGAAAGATAAAAATGAGGATTATATTTTCGAGTTACTATTTTGGAATTGCTGTAATGTTTTTTCTTATTGTGACTGTGGTTTCTTTTCTGACAGATAGCAGACATATCCTCAGTGTCGGAGAAAACAGATGCTTGAAAGTGATTGATGTGCAAACAGGGATGCTCATTTCCACTGTAGTTTCAGAGGAGCAACAAAGGTAAACCATGCACAATTTTAACAGTCCCCCCTTAACTTCAGCATCACTGTTGAGCCTGAGGTGTTGTTGGCTAGTTGGCGAAAGACAGAAGATGGGAGGTTCTCACCTGATGACTCCTGTGAAGTGCCCTACCCAGCCCGTTCCAGACGGTTGTCATGCTAAGGCACTAGGGAGGCTGCAAATAGGTTGATCCCTGTAGCCAGTATTACACTTCAGCCATCAACACTGGGTCAGTAGGAAATCCATGTTACCTGGCAGAGGAAAAGCAATAAAGGCTCATATTTCAGTGAAGCTGGTTGGTCTACAGCACGACTATCTCATTGTAACTTGGCGAAAGCCGAGTCCAGTATTAGCATGAAGTAGCTATCAGCTACTCTCATGTAATGAAAATCAAAAAGTGATATATTCACAGATGCCTCTGCTACTTGTGCACTGTCAGGTTTATTCTTGCTAGAACCAAAGTCATTGTATTTATCTTGCTCTTAATTGTATTATTACTTGTACTGTGATTCTTGAAATGTATTTGTTTATGACTGTAAGTCACCCTGGACAAGGGCGTCTGCTAAGAAATAAATAATAATAATAATAATAATAATAATTATGTTACACTGTCCTCAGGAAGTATTAATTGAACTGACATGTGTTAACAGATGCTTCTGCTGGGATGGGTACACTGTTCTGTCAGGTAGCCAGTCTGGAGAGCTGATGATATGGGACTTAATAGCTGGGAAGTTTACAGAAAGAATTCCTGGGCATTCAGGTTTGTATAAAATAAAATACTTTAAATATACTATTAATAATGTGTCTAATCAGGCAGCTTTGTCTTTATTTAAAACAGTATCAAGAACTAACCGTCTACCTAGAACTACCTTTTAGCTGTTCTATGTTTACATGCAGCCTTAAAATATTTACACTATATTTATATATTATAAGCACTGCACATAATAATCTTGATCCCCCAGCCATGGTGACCAAGCCTAAAGTTTTATCAACCCGAAAGTGTATAAACAGCTTAAAGTTGTCATCCTCTATATATTATAAAACAATCTAATAATTACTACAATCCTTTACAACTTTCTAAACATCAGCATTTCTTACAAAAGCCGTAAAACAGAGACTTTGCTAATCTAGTCTGTTACATGTGTCTATAAAGTAATCTGGCCTCTTGAAGAGCTGCTCCTGAACTCTGGTCAAAGTACCTTTACTCAGAGTATATCAAAACTGAACTAAGCACTACACTGAAGGTACTTAGTTGCATTAGTGTATGTTAGGAATATATTTGTGGAGATGGTCGGGTCGGGCCGGGTATGTAAATATTTCTATATATATAAGGTCTCAGGCTCGGGTCTGGTTCGGATTTGTTTGGTCCGGTTGGGTTTGGATCGGGTTTTAAATTTAGGCCCGAGCAGACCTCTACCCTGCACTTTAATATACGATCACTCAAGTATACAAGCATTTAGTGAACATTAGCCACAAATTAATGAGACAAAAAAAACACACACTGGTAGTTTAACAAGCAATCATTTAAAAAAAAAAAATTAAACAATCTCAAATATTGCACCTTTTCATTAGAAGTGTGTAAAAGTGTAATAGACCTAATTTAAACATATATTAATTGATAGAAAACCATTACACAGTAATTAAGCTGCATTGTAAAGTCAATAGCCAGAAAAAGTGGTCATTATTTCCAACATCTGTTGAAGAAAAAATGTTGTAACACGGCAGATGATAGTCAAGAAAAAGAGTTGGATTCACATTTGAGAAAAGCACTTGTAGCAAACTACAACAAACGAAATGGCTACCGAACAGCATCAAAGAAATCTGGAATACAAAAACTAACAATCAGAGCAGTACCGTAAAAAAAAAACTTTGAATAAGTTGATTTTCTAGGCATGTCCGCAGGGCCCTTAAAAGGGGGGAGTGACTTATACTCCGGTGCGACGTATACGCCTGTGTGTCTAAAATTAACCCTTTGCGGTCCATTTATTAATTCTGCGTCAGGCTCGCCAGGTCTAATTAATTTTTTCACGCGCAGTTAGTTTTAGACGCACTGTTTAAAAGTATTTTTTTTCACAGTCAAACAGGTTTAAATGGCCCTGCATATCAACAAAGCACTCACTAGGGATCTCCAGCCCCGCCCCACCCTTTCGTTTGCTATCGCTTTCACATATGCTACCAAATAAAAATAATAATAATAATAGTCGTACATACCGATCAATCGTCTCCTGATGACTTCGCTTTATCACCAAACTCCTCAATAATGCAATCCAAGTCATTATTTTATTGCTATAACACCTCAAAAAGCTCTGCAAATGTCCGTGATAGTCTCTGTGCGCTGATACTTATACCAGCTTGTTTCCATACTGACCGCCCATCTGATGCCAATGGGGTACTATGACTATTCATGAGATATCGCCTTTTTTTTTTTTTTTTTTATCGGCTTGTCTCGCTCCTTTCGTTCCCACTCGGCCATTGAATGGTTTTCTCGGCTTTTCCGTTGAAAAACCGACTTTTTGCGTTTTTGCGTTTTAAAATGATGTCGGACAGGGTCCGACAAAGGACCTGACGGGAATAATTGCAATGTCGGACCCAGTCCGACAAAGGACCGCAAAGGGTTAAACTATGGTACCAGCGCCACAATGGGATTACTACAGCCACGGGTATGGTTCACACAAACTGAACTGTCAAAGAAAATGATGAGTACAGTAGGTAGGAGAATTGTCTGAGAAGATAAGCAGCCAAGGACAGAAGGGGCTATATGCTCATAGACCTTGCTGCAAACAACTTTTAAAGAAAATGAATAAAACAAACCTTCTAAAGTTTTCTTCAACAACATTCTCTCATCCAATGAGACTAAAACATAACTTTCCCCTAAAAAAGCCTTCAATGAAGAAAACCTTGTACCTGCAGGTAAACATGGGGGTGTTTTAGCAGTTCAGGGACTCATGTGATTGAAGATCGAATGAATGCAGCCGTGTATCAAAAAGATACCATCTGTTCTTAGGCTGATTGACAGACAGTTTATCTTCCAACGCGACAACATCTCAAAGCATGTGACTAAATCAACTCTGGAATTCTTGAAGAAAACAAAAACAAAAGTTCTGGAATGGCCTTCGCAATCACTAGATTGCAATCCAATAGAAATGCTTTAGACTAATCTGAAAAAAGCTGTAGCCAAGCATTGTATATCAGATCTGCCTGAGCTGAAGGAAATATGCAAGACAGAATGGGCCCAGATTTCACCAACTAGATGTAACATACTGTACTTGTTAAGAATTATAAACGTCTGAAAGCCATAATAAAAGCAAGGGAGGATACGTGAAATACTAAAGCAGGGGTGCCAATATGTTTGTCACATGAACAAATACTTTAAATTTTTTTTTTATTTTTTATAAAGATTATTTGTTGAAATACTAGACATTTTTTTATTTTGCTTTTTGTTTTATTAAAAAGTGGTTAAAGTTTACTAAATGTGTGTCCTTAATCTGTTAACTTGAATTATGGTATAATAAGCGTAGGGTGCTAATACTTCTGTCTGTGACTGTATTTCTCAACATGAATAGCGGTAGCCATGAACACTTATGCATATGTTTTAAGTCATTAAATCTGAATACAATGTTGACAAAAATCATTATTATTATTATTATTATTATTTATTTCTTATATATATATATATATATATATATATATATATATATATATATATATATATATATATATATATATTTTATTAATATGCAAACTGAAGACCCCACATATGACAGCTTTGAAAATTATGTTTAAACCTGTATGGAGCACTGCATCTTCAAACTAAAATATGTGTTTTTGTATGGTTTTTTGTTTGTTTTTCTTGGATTGTAGGCCCTGTTACAACCATGTGGATGAATGAACAATGTAGCAGCGTCATAACGGGTGGAGAAGACAAACAAATAATTTTCTGGAAACTGCAATTTTAATACTTCCTCAAGCGCCTTTAGTTTTGAAAGCTTAAAATATTTAACAAGAATGCTCATATATTTTAAAATAACTACATATCACTCTTATTTTTCCAATGTGTAATTATGACTTGAGAGATATGCCATGGAGAATAGTCTGCACTAGTTTACAGTTGTTGTTTTTATGTTTTATGACATAGAGTACGATTCTCCACTGTGGTCAAGTTGCACATTCAGTTAAGTGGGCAGTATGATCACAGTGGGCAGTATATCCCTTACTAGTATGCACTAAAATTCAATATTATGCTGACATAAAGGTGTGTGCACAGTGAAGAGATTGCTGTGTCTCAGTAAGAAGGACATTTATCTTATTATTTGTTGTCTATTATTATTTTTTTGTTCTCCTCTGTAGGAATATTGTTTTGAAGCTTACGACGTGCCTTCGATAATTTAGGGCATTCTTGTTTTTTAAATAGTCATATCTGACAATGATGCAAACCGAGTACCGTATATAAATGAAACACAGTGCAACCCCAGAGTTACGAACACCAAACTTATGACCTGATCGGTCTACTGAACACCCCGCTTTCAGCCAGAAGTATGCAGTCACTAACCATGAGTGCAATGTAACCAGATAGCCGCTCCTAATAAGATAATTACTGTATCAACAAATGTATTTTCAAGCCAAAGGCGCAAAGCTGCACGAATGCATTTTGTTTAAAACACGCACAACGTTAACCCATGTTTTCATGGACGTTTAAATCTGTGCTTTTGTTACAGTTACAATTTCAATGGTAACTTAAATGTAGCTTTTTTTTCCATTTATAGTACTGTTTTAACGACTTTATAACCATAGCAATATGAGCATTGTATTACTATAGTGTATCCTTGTTTATTCGCCAGATTGAGGGTGTAGATAGCAGGTGTGCACATTTAATAAAACCATTGAAAATTCATATTTCATTTACAAAAATTTCAGTCTTACGGACAACCTCCATTCCCAAGGTGTTCGTAACTCTGAGGTTCTACTGTATACAACTTTTTTAAGCTAATAATGCAGACGATTTTAGACTACCCTAGTAGATGTCCCTGTATTGCTGTTACATCTGTCTGAATTTTACAGGTGACTCCAAAAATGGTGAGTAGGTTCATGTGGCAAAACTGCTATCTTTGATCTCTTTAGGTTCAATGAATTAGTATGTCTGTAATATACCTGCATGAACACTTCATACTACATATTGTTAATATTCATGAAGTTACAAAGTGGTGTATGTGCAATCAAACACCAAGGGCTTTATTTCAAAGACAAGGCAAATGCTTCAACAGGTTTGAAAAAAAGCCTAGAACATGTGAATTAATTTGTATCATACAAACATCATTGATTTACCCCACCCATCATCCAGTTCTATGTAGCCCTTAGCCTGATGCTGTCCCACCCTAGTCTCCAGCAGTAAACTGTGTATTTTTGTCAGTCAACTCATCAACAACGCTGCTATGTAGAGTATCATAAATTTGAATAGACAATAAAATGATGCATGCAAATGTTATTTTAAATGCAGATTTAACATTGTAACATATTGCACTATTATTTATATTGCGCACAACTTAAGGTGTATTATATTTACAGTATGGATCTGAAGCTTAAATTTAAAAAGGTTGTCATTTCGTAAATATTAGGAGATGCCATTTACAAAATGTAGGGTTTTTTTGTTTTTTTTTAAATCAGACACGTGCTGTCAAAGCCATTCAAACTAAGTTGACTTGCATGACCACATTTCATTGACGATAAGATCTAGTGTCTGTTGACAATCATTCTTGTGGGGATAGGAAATGGGATAAAAGATATGAGTAACCTTCTTGATTATAACATTATCATTCCAGTAGCATGTGTATTTATATTTTTCTCAACATCTAATTATTTTTTTCTCATTCCAAATTCAGTGGTGTAGAACTGGAAAGACAGGTATGAATTCTATTCTGTAGTAAAGAACTACTAAATTTCAACATCATAGTGTGGAATAAAAATAATTTATGTTGAAACAAACTATGTATGTCACCATGAAATAAAGAAAAATAAAATAATTTCAGATTTGATAGCAATTTCTGAAATAATAAGATCACAAAAACTGAACATTTCCTTAGTGGGGGAATGGCCTGTTACTTCGAAAGTACACTAGCACTGGCCTGTAGTCATTTAAAAATAGTTTAAATGACGATAATAAATTTGGTCTATGGTATTAAGATTATTTAATTTAACTTATACTGGTTTTACCTTAAAAACATGTATTCCTGATCTTTTTGTTTAGTTTTGTTTTATCATGTGTATACATCTTTGAAAGCAATGCTTGGGGCTGGAGTGTTTTTGGAATTGTGCCTACTCAAGTAATAAAACTATTGCACAGTACAAACCATTATTGACATTTCTGTGTTTTGTGACATTAATGTTCATTTTTAAAGTTAACAACAAAATAATGTAGGTACTATGTATAGGTATGGAGTAATATGAAAATATGAAGTTGCCAGCTTCAATGGTTTATGAAATATTAGCAGTAGTAGATGCTGCGGTGGTGGATTTGCACACATACTGTACAAGCTCTCCTTGCAGCGATACTTAAATATTATGTCATTGATTAGGCTTTTGTTACTGCATTACTGCTGTAGGTTTTTTTTTTTTTTTTTTTTTTAAATATCATTATATATTTGTCTATTTCCTTCCTTTGACTTGACCTGCAGAAAATTACAATCATCAATTTGGCAGTTTGGGTTTATATTTGGTCTAGAAACAGCAACCCCCCCTATAAACAAATTACTTTGTCACACAAGGCACAAGTATTTGGATGAGCCTCCGTTTAGAGGAATTGAATCAACTCCACTAACTTCAACTACCTCTGGCCATGTCAATGATGCAGACCATGTGCTTTGACATACAGTCTTTATACTTGGTACACAGCTGAATTCTAAGATTCTCTCAAAAAAGTGTAATTATAGGTGGTGTCCAGTGAACATTAACCATTTCAGTGCCATGTTGTTTTAACCTCTGGCCATATTAATGATATAGATCGCTTGCTGTCAGACAGTGTTACAGTTGGTATACTGTGTATTCTATGTTTCTCTCAGTTCCATTAGAGAGGGCATACAGTAGAAATTTCACCACATAGTTTTAACCTCTGGACGTTCCAAATTATATGATATTCCCCTTACAGTATGTCTGTTCACATTTCAAGCTTTGTTGGTACTTAAAATACAGTTCAATAAAAATGGTTGCTGTATAAAACATTGATATTGTGTGTATATTAGAATACATTTATGCACTCAAAAGCATTTTCAAATATTTATTTAACTTGCTTATAATACTTAAAGGGAAAAAACAGTTACTTCCATTCTACATAAGTTTTACACAACACCAAAAACAACTGTAGACAGAATTTTTTAAAAAAAAGCCTATTTTGAGTTCCCTTTTGATATTTATGAAATACTGTAATTATCTATTGTATGACGCAACCTTTTAAGAATTAAGGCAGAAGCTGATAGTTTTTTAAAGAGAAAAAAAAGCTTTCCTTCCTATCTTCAATAGCGTGCATACTCTACTGTACATGGGCATCCTCAGTAAGGCTTGCACAAGACATTCTATAGATTTGTAAACAAGCAAAATGATCTGCAGAAGATGGTGACAGTATAGTTAAATATTCAGATCTGTGCGTTGATCAGTACAATACATAATGCCACTGTGCCTCCATGCAGTAGCTGCCTAACTGTACATTTCCTTCCTGAATATCAAATGGCTCATATATAGTGACTTCAAGGCAGCGCCCCTGGAAAAGCAGGAAAGTAGGACAGCCTAAGCCCAGCTAAAAGGCTGATCCTTCATGACCTTTGCAGATAATGTCTGGAATTACACTTCAGGAACAGAGTGATCCATTAGACTCTTCACAATGCTGGAAGACATTCTGAAATTAAAACAAAGTGTTAAAATTTAAATTATAAAAAAACATCATGTCCTGCATTGTGAGATGGTTGCATTTACTATCAGACAGTATATGCAGCAGATTTAACAGTGCCGTATTATACCACCCGCAAGTCCTGATGTATTTGTTCATATTACAGCTAAGAAGTGCCTCCTTTTCTCATAAACATTCAATTTTATACATGTACAGTGTTCCTAGGCCATCAGCAGCCCAGGGACCCAATGGAAATTGGATAACATTTCAAAATACCATCTAATAATAATAACTTGAAATGGTTTAAAGTAGTGATGGGCACCAATATTGATATGATATCGATATTGTTCGATATCGATCATTTCCATATTGCGATATCGTGGGATTTAAAAACGATTAATTATCGTATGCTCGCTAATACTACTAGCTAACAACTACTTAACACAATTGCAGTATAATTAAGTTTATTTTATATTAAGATACACCCAATACATACCAATCATTGCCAGTCTCGTAAGCAAAGAAACACCAGAGGTATTATTTAACCAGTTTATTCCACTGATTGGTATTTTGGTACCAAACACTATTTGCATGCTGCATTAAGTTTGGCACTATCGGCCGTCCGTAAAGTGTTGCCGGCGTTGTGACGAATTTTACATTTTGTCAGCGTTTCATTGAATCTTGTCTGTGTGATTACTTACACTATTATTCATTTATTCATCACTGTGGTTTAAATGTAAACTTTTGGTATTATAAACGAGATGTACTTTTTAGACCTAAAAACACATCTCAAAATAATGCAAGTCGGCATGACACCGTACTTAATACTTTTAGAGGTGTAGTGAGTCAGCATTTATACGCAGAGCAGCTTAAGATTTAATTACTTCCAGAATGGCTAGAAAATTAACAACCTCGAAGTGTGCAGTAAAGTTTGGAAATGTTTTGGTTTTGAGGTGGATGATGATGGGAATTGTAAAAAAAATATAACAAGACCTTGATTTTCTCCATGGATATTTATAAAGCAAAGCACCACTGAGTTAAAGCGAGTTATTGCTTTTCATAATATAAAATAATATACACACACACACACACACACACACACACACACACACTTTTGTATAAACAGAATATGTGGTATTAACAGATACAGGGGATACTGAATGACTGTTTGTGGTACAAGGTTTTTATTCTCCTTAGGAGTATGTCCTTACATAAACCACTCGGCCCTGTTGGGGCTCGTGATTCCGTGACATCCTCCTGCGGTGAATAAAAACCGTATATCATGAATGATCAGTTAGTATCCTCTGTATCTGTTAACGTATATATAATTGCAATTGTGTGATTACATTTTTCTTTGTTTTGGAAGACTTCGATATTATCAATATCGAAATACGAACACAATATCAATATAAAATGTTCATATTGTTGCCCACCACTAGTTTCAAGTTACCAACTATAACCTTGAGAATCTGAGATGTGTGCAAAATCAGTAATGCATGAGTCTGTCATGCTTGCTTATAAATCCAAACTTACTTTTTCATCATGTGTTCACAGATGAATGAAGGCATGACAGTTATTGTTATGACACTCTCAGCTGAATTCAGAATGTCAGAGATCTGAGGGTCCTATAAAAACATAAATATAAGCAAACACATTGATATTGAGTAAATTCAGTTTATTTTATTTTATTTTGTGTAAATCTGCAATAGATCCTTAAATTTACCAATAACAGTATGTAGTTGAAATAAAAAGTGTAAAATACTATAACAACTAAAAATGCCTCCATTGGGGGTGTTAAGTCTCCTGTTTAAACTTTAACACATTGGGAATGTTTATATGCAATCAGAAAAGCCATCATAAGAACCCCTTCGTCACTATTGTATTAATAACTATAACATGCATTTGTGTTTAAGGCTGTATGTATACAGCATTTAATTTAATGGAAATATAAAATAAGTTGGCCTGCACTGTACACTTAATAGGTAAACACTAAGGGTCATAACAAAGCATTTACCACAAAACCAAAAACAGCTTCAAACAAATAACTCTGGAGGTTAACTTCAGTGTTCCTACATGCACAGTACCTTAGTCATTAATTGCTGTCAACAACATTAGTAATGGTAAAACTCAGTTGTAAAAACGGTGGTAAATGCTTTGTAAATATCGCAAAATGAAACACTAAACTATTATCACCCCTAATCTCCATCTTAAAAGATTTATACATCTAAAAGTGTTGCAACTTCTAATTAAAAATACAAAGACTGACGCTTTAATTACCTTAATTCCAATTACATTTTGCCCATTAACTTCACAAATGTTATGCTCAGTCAGAAGCCCATTTCGTGCTGCAGAACTGTCCTTCACGATGAAGGTTATCTTTCCCTTTTTGAAAACAAAGCCCAGATGTCCATTACTGTCTTTGTGCATAGTGACGGTGCGTTCAAAAGGTCTGCCAGAAAGAGAAGAGGAAGGTAAGGTAAGCAATGAATATTTCAGTGGAGTAATTGTGTATGAACGTATGAATAATAGAAGATGAGAATTCTACCTGTCCCGAACAATAAACACAATCCTTCCTGCAGCAGCTTGCTTGAGCACTTTGTGGGCTTTGTCAGTACTCCACCCAGCACAGTTCTCGCCATTGATCTGAAGCACCTGATCCCCAAAGCGCATGCCACCGAGGGAAGCCGGGGAATTGGCTTGTACAAGTTGTACAAAAACACCCTGTAGGGCAGAGAAAACTGTTTTAGGATCTTGGGGTTATAGTGAAGTAATTAAAAGTATCTTGTCAATGTGGTGAGGCAATTAAAAAGGCCAATAGAATGTTATATTGCAAAAAGCGTGGAACACAAGTCTAGAGAGGTTATGCTAAGATTATACAATGCCCTAGTTAGACCCCACCTAGAATACTGTGTGCATTTTTGGTCACTTCGCTACAAAAGAGACACAATTGTACTCGAAGGTACAGAGAAGGGCATCTAGGCTGATCCCAGGACTTAATGATATGAGCTATGCGGACAGATTAAAATAATTAAATCTCTTCAGCCTAGAAAAAAGAAGGGAAAGAGGGGACTTGATTGAAGTCTTTAAAATCATAAATGGTATCGATAAAGTTAACCCAAGACACTGCTTCAAATTTAGCACAGTGAGAACAATAAGAGCAAAAGTGGAAGCTTAGTAAAAGTAAGTTTAGAACATAAGGTAGGAAGCACTTTTTTACACAGAGAGTTATAAATACATGAAATAGCAGGTGAAGTAGTAGGATATAAAACACTGGGAACAAATACAATTAAAAAATAAATAAATACATTGTTGAAATAAATACATAAAAAATCTGGACAGACGCCATGGTTACTCACATTATCAATAGATTTCAGTCGTAATCCTATCTTTCCATCCATGTCTTTGCAGAGAATTACTTCACGAATACCCTGCTTGATTTCTGCTCTACGGATACCAAAATCACTTCCTGATATTGGTGCAGTCATGTAATTTAATGCGGAAGGTCTTGTAGCTATTTGCTTTAAAATAAAAGAAAAAATGTACCATTATTAAAAGTGTTTTAATAAAACAGAAGATACCAGAAAACATTCAACAAAGAAATTTGAGTTGTATTGTTAATCTTGATTTGCACTTTCAAATTATTCATGCAAAACAATTAATAATGTATTTTAAATCAATTGTAACAAAAGTTACATGACATGGTCAACAAGTTTATAACACAAATAAAATACGTAATATCTTGTATTACTGTAGCTACCATATTATATACTAGTTTTAAGGGCAGAAACATACCCCGGCACAATCTGCTACAGGAAACACTGAGAGATTATGCTGTATTTCTTCTTCATTGAGGTTTAGACCCATGAACTGAGAGAGTTCAGGATACAACTTTGGGTAAAGGCCTATAAAACATATAGAGAATATAAGAATAAAGACTTTAGCATAATGAAAGAAAATACCTGAACATTACATAACACAATACTGTATTGGAATATGTTTGCTGTTATTATGCCCCAAGTACAGTTTAAAAGCAACCAATGCAAATGCCATACAAGAGTGTTATTGATGCTTTAAAATGCACTTCGATCCAGCATACAACAGTTCAATACATCCTGGAACATTTATAGAACAGCAGATAATGAAATAACTATATTTGAATATGTGTTGGCCATCAAAAGCATACATGATTTACATTAATGGATTCAATTCATAACTAATTAAACAATTCTAGTTTACCACCACCAGCCTCAGCAGGGACAGCATTAGACGATTCGGGCAGTGCAGCTGGCAATGGTGGGCTAGATTCATAGGCTGCCTGAGCCTGAAAAACAGAAGAGACAATTTGACAATATATTATTATTATTATTTATTTATTTATTTCTTAGCAGATACTCTTATCCAGGGTGACGTACAGTATCGTATTACAGATAACAGCAGTTATAAAATACAATAAAATCAGTAGTAAGAACAAATTCAAACGAGAGAAAATAAATACAGTAAATGATTACGTTTGAGAGCGATTACGACCAAGAGCAGTTAAACTTTAATATTTGGTTATAAGAGTAAATTCCATTAAGAACAAGTAGCAAGTACAACAAATGGATAAGAACGGTTTCAAATAAGAGCAAATACAAAAGACGTGAATACGGATACCTTTAAGACTAAAATCAAGTACAACATACAGAAAATATAATTATGATTGAGCGCAGTAGTAGAATACAGCAAAGTGTGGAGCAGTTAGGTGCAAGTACAAGATGATGCAAGTACTGATACAACTGGGTGCCATGTAGTCCAGTATAGTTGAGAGTTGTGAGGTTTACAGATGCGGTCTGAACAGATTATATATATATATATATATATATATATATATATATATATATATATATATATATATATATATATATATATATATATATTTTGTGTGATTTCAAACCTAACATTCATTAACTCTACTTTTCATCTGAATGACACTTCTGATACAAACAACAGTAGGTGTTCCTGACAGGAGACTTTTGCAGATGTTGACTTTAAACAATGAGAAACAGTAGTACTTTATGGTTTAAAATTGAACTGACACAATTCATTTGTTTTTGTACTTTTCTACACAAAGCCCATAAAACAAAAGGCAACTAGTTTGTGAAGCAACTAGTTTTAAAGCAATTTTCACCAAGGTGATCAAATTAAGACTTTAACGACATATCTGGCTTAATCAAATCATCACGATGTCTTTGCTTGAACTATTCGTGTGAGGGGAAACTGCTTACCTGGATAAACTTATCCACTTTCATGTCTTCTAATGATGGATACAACGACATGGTCCAACAGGTCCTTAACAAAAGCTTTTAAAAAAAAAGTGTGTTACTTAGAAAATAGTTCCCAAAATGTTAATAAAGTAACACACAATTAGAGAAAAATAAATTACCTCATTAAACAAGTAACTTTTGTATTTGTCAGATCTGCTTATAGTTTATTTGAACAGCGCCAGATGTATAAATGGAGCAATATTACTGAACTGTCTGTGTCTCGGTTTGTTGTTGTTTAAAGATGCTGTGTCTAAGCTCCAGTAAGCTCAGGCTGTGATTAAAAGTTGCAGGTACAGGGTTGGTTGCTTTCGTCGATGCAAAGTATTGATTGGCTGGTTTTGGTGTTTAATAATATATGTATATTTTGACCAGTTGAGTCTTTGGTTAGTATTTAATGTGCAATAGGTGTGAACTAAGCTTAAAAATATAGCAAGTCAAAATGAAAACGCCAGTCCTTGCGCGGATTGATTTTAAATTTGATTCACAAGTGATGCGGTGACGTTCCGGTAACTGTGTATTAAGATGCCAACAATTAGTTGTAACGAAGTTGTTGTTGTTGTTCCCCCCCCCCTTAAGTTTTAATATCTGGGGTTTTTTGGTGACAGGTACAAACAACTCAATTTTCCCCTTTTGTTATTTTTTTTTATTATTATTTATATTAAGATGGACAGTCCTATGGCCACACAATCACGAAAATTAAACTACACTACAATAATACATATACTGTAATCAGTAACGCAATGCACAATTTGAGACATGAGAAAACAGGCTTAGGAAGGTCAAAAATCATGGATTTTAAAGCTTTGTCCTGGGACCAAAAATGTTACTGTTTTTGTTTAGGAGATACTAATCACACAGCTTAGAAATTGCAAAAAAACATTTCCACATAACTATTAAATGTAAGGTATGATTACATGTGTAGCGCTGATGTATAATTATGTTACCTTAAATTGTATTTGGGTGTGGAAATAGAACCAGATGCAATTACCACTATAATCATATGTATCATCATCAACAACAACAAACCTCGCTGTGGCTATATACATTTCGTTAACCTGCTGTACCGCTATTTCAATTTTAATTTGCTTTGGTAGATTTTGAAATATGTTTTAATAACTCAATATTTGATATTTTACACTCACCTTGTGGAAGATAAATAAGACTGCAAACCGTTATAAAAAAATATTGATGCAACTATACACCCTTTCCCTACACAGCTTCTTCCAGATTCTCTTTCCGGTTTCAATGGAAGTAAGCACATAACACCGCCAAGGAGAAAGAAAAAAACGCCGCATCTGCGCAGGTCTGACATAATGAGTTTGTGACGCAGGTAAGTGGACATGAGACTGGAGGAGGTTCCTGTGACTGCGAACCAGCTGTTTAGAAAGTATGAGGTACTGTAAGCAAAAATTCTGGAATGTCACCTTTCTAGGAACGTGATGTTCGTCCTTTCTGCTGTTCGAGGAAATGTTATTTTAATGCTACCTCACGTCGGGTAAGCGGCATTCTATAATATGTCAATGCAAAACAACATTTAAATATTGAACTGTTAGTTAATTTCCTCATACGAGGTCATTTAGATTGATGTACAGAGGTAGTGTAAATCCAAGTCATAAAGTGTTTTTTAGTTCGTATTTGAACAGAACATCCTGTTTTGACTGCAGTATTCCAAGACCAGCTCTAGAGTTGTCCAGAGGGTTGGGTTAGGGTTTGGGTTAGGGTTAGGGTTGAGTTAGGTTTAGGGTTAGGGTTGTCCAGAGTTAGGGCTTCTTCACCTTGCAGCTCCATTTTCATAGTAACACAGAACCAAAGCCAGAAACTGCTTTATGTTGTTTATTGCAAAAAAAAAAAGCAGCCTGGGCTCTCACTGATGCCAGATCCAAATGGCATGAGGTAACTCCTGAATTTTCTACCGTTTTTGTAGAAAGTAGTTTTCTTCTGTCCATTTAAATCCAGGAATCTTGAATTCCTTAAAAAAAAAAAATCTTTTAACTGGTCAACAAGGTCTGCTGTCTAAAAAAAGTGCCCAGTAGTTTAAACAATTTAGGAATAAACAGACATAAAGGAATAGCATTTTAGAGTAAAACTCAATTCTGGAAAATATTTTATCACAAAACTTCCATGAAATCCACCAAAAAGCAGATAAAATGAACCATTCCTGCTAAATGCAGAAACAAGATGCAAACGTGTAAAACTGTCAACTACTGGGACTACCATTGCTGCAAAACCATTGTACTGTAAATTACCTGAATTGAGTCTGCTGCTTAAAGAGCTGGTTCACTACGTTTAAATTCATACCTCAGGATCTTCATATATGTCAGGATCCAAGTGCACCATCTGAGGATATAGGGCAACCCTGTCTCCTTTGCAAATCTTTGAACCGAATCCAAGGTCAAAGTAAAGTTTTCAGTAGCAATACGGATCATAATGGAGGCACTGGACAGGTGCAAAACTTCAGCTGTTATACTGCCTAAAAAAGTCCACCAGTACGAGTACAAGAAATTGACAACAAGTCATGAAAATGTAGAGGGAATATAGTTTAGTACAAGGACGGCAGATTATAGTTAAATATCTAGGAATTAAAGAACTTCACTGTCCTTATATTGCTTAATTTCCCCACTAAACAACATCTTCCCTGAGGCATAGAAAGCTGTCAGGAAATAAAAATAAAAAAACCCCTTAAACAAATGTCCTTCATTTGATATAACTTCAGTTGTTAGCTGAAAAGCCTGACCATAATTTTAAATGTATATGTTTGGAATGGGTTTGTGCATATTTGCAACAACTGGCTTGTCTATTACAATAGCTGATTACTTAATACAGCGCTACCCCGTTATAGTGCGGAATCGGTTATAGCACGGTAAGGTCGTGGCTCCTATTTCCTTTTATTGTTGTTTTTACATTACCGTATTTAAACCCATTTAAGTTTAAACTGGGACATACAGTACTTATAAAGCTCCCGTGCTTGCACTGTATTTTATTTTTTCGAAAAGCAAAACAAGTAGGAAACAATACAAGTGTATATACGCCCTTGGATTCTGTGTTATTTATTTACACTTATTATAAAAGTAAACTTTAAATTGGTGGGATAGCAGGTTCTATTATACTGTGTATAGTGTAACAACCTGGGATTTATACTCTTACACGACTGGTCTATGGACCCTGTGTGTGTGTATGTGTGTGTGTGTGTGTGTGTGTGTGTGTAAGCAGGGAAGCGGTAAGCTTGCCTCAGCTGGGATTGATTGACGTACGGGTAGGTGGGGACATGAAAGCCCACATCAACGCCGACAGAGCTGACAGCTGAGTCAGACAAGCTGCTGTGTGAATGTGCAAGAGTGTTTGTTGTTTTTGGTGTGGCCCAGGCTGACAGGGGCCAGGAATAATCGTCCCAATAAACCGTGGATTCGAGTACCTGCAAATTGTGTGTGTCTCACCCCTGTGTGTATTTTGTTTATTTTGAATGGTTTGGGTTATGTAGCATGGGTGAGATTTAAAATGTATATTTGTATGTGGGTATGGGTAATGCACACGTGTAGACTGTGCCTGGACTCAATTGAATGATTGATTAGCAATCGAGACCCGGCACAGCTGCACAAAAGAGGCACTCATTTCTTACTCGGGGTTGGGTGTTCAGGGCGAAAGAACGAGAAACGTGAGGTAAGAGAACTAGAAAGAAAAGCAATTGCTACTCGTGCTGAATAATCTCAGCACGATACTTGTTTGGATTCATTGTTTTGTCTGTGTGTTTGTTTTGGCCATTGTGCCGTTTTGCTTTAGCAGTACTTCACTCACAGTACTGTGTCCTGTCTCTTCCTGGTCTGACGTCACCATCAAGCCATCCCTGTCACATAGACCTACTAATGTTATCAAGCTTAAAATGAAAAAGAAGCAGTCCAGTTGTCAGAAGATTACACAGTGTACTGTATCACTACTACTGGCTATACGCCAATGGAGAGCCAAAAATAAACTTTGTCCAGATCATATTTGGATGGATTTCTAGTTGGTTTGGTTTTGTAGCAAAAATGACAGGGATGACAGTCTCATGCAATGACCCACCATGTCTTTTTTTTAACCTTTTTAACATCAGCATACAGATTTGGCACTTCAGCTCAATAGCTAGAGTACATCAGGAGATTCTGCTTCGGCAGCCGTGAGAGCCTTGCTCTAAATTCTTATGTGTTTAAACTCACTCCCACTGCATTTCATTTAGTACCTATTCTGCTTATTGCCTAAACCTACTTGGAAGGATCAATCAAGTGTATCAATTAATCATATTCCCTTTACATAATATGTGTATATCAGGGAATAAAAACCTGTTCCTTTTACATAACTACTGTAGAACCAAAAAATGTAGAAATCATCCTTGTGACATTCAGATGGACAGTATTACGGGGGACGTGTTACATGTGTGGGTAGTCACTGGGTAATACTGAGGCAGACACAGCATTGGGTGTTGACACACCGCACAGGCGTGCAGATTTAATAAGCACCAAGTGCTGACACTAGGGGGCCTGCTCAATTAGTTGCTTAGCAACACGTCTCCTGTTGCCCATCCCAGCTGCTTCCATAAAGGCACACATGCACTCATGCCACAGACAGACATACTGTATATCCATATAATTCAATACTCAACAATTTGTCAAAATAATAATGTTAAAACCAAATTTTATCACAACCAGATAAATAGTTTTCCAGATATACAGAAAAATGTGAAGTGAGATATATGTATGACTGCCTCACATTGGCTGGGATTTCTTCAAATTCCTTTGTGAAATGAAATCAACATGCAGAGTAGCTCAGTGGGTGTTAAGCTTTTATCAGAATTCTTTGATTACTACATAAATACAGGAATTAGCCAACACAGTAGGATACACAACTGCTTGGAAATCAGTAAAATGAACCATATAAGCCAATGAGTCAGTAATAACCCCTTAAGTGAAAATTACCGAGACAGCTGTGAATGGTTGGAACACTTACCATAGATATTAAAGGTTCTGCAGCTGCTATTGTATAAACAGGCATTTTAAAATGATCAGTTCGGACTAGCAGGGTTCAGCTTAGCAAGGTTGTATTGTGTAAGAGGTACTGTGTAAACTAAGCCTTCTGTGCTTTACTTTAACAGTGATATACTACTGCACAGTATTTTAATCAGACATATTATTCCAGTTTATTAGAAAGTCGATTTTGTTGCTGTTGCTTTTGTACATTGACTAAAGGTTGAGAAAACATACTCTAACCGTGGGACTAACCATGAAGGCCTATGCACACATGCCGCTACCAGTTTTTGGAGGCCCTGGGGCCCGCGTGTTTCACTTAAGGCTGGAGGGTTCCAATTCACTAAAAAGTCCATCCCTGCTAGTGCTATCATTGGCTGCTTCAAGGTTTAAAAAAATAAATGTAGAGCGATAGGTGGAATCAGTCTAGTTCATGATCATAACATCAATCATTTTCTTTTAATGGAGACTTGAAACAACCAATGATAGCGGGGGTCTCGATTTAGCTGTCCATTCAGAAAGAGGGATGTAGCTATGGGGAGTGGCATTGTGGAAGCTCGTTTCCCAAGCGTGGATGAGAGGAGGTGTCGATGTTTGAGAGCCATTACATTTAAACGTGACTTAAAAAAAAAAAAAAATTACTTAAGCATTTTACTTAAAATAATATTTCTAAACTTCTATATATAACGTTGTGCTGTCAAGCTAACGTTCAAAAAGTGAAGAAGTGTTTTATTTTTTTAACTTTTGAATCCCCAGGGCTGAAATTTGGTGGTAGGCTATTGAATTAAATAGAGAATGAGTGATGTTTTGTTACACATTGTTATAACCAACATGTGTGTAAGATGACCACTGGAACCTTTTATCCTGAACTCAACATCCTTGACAGGGGTGCAAATTGTTTTGAAAAATAGTGCTAACCTGTTTTGAAAGTTTAGCACCAGAGCCTACTGGTGCTAAATGATTAAATACCGCCCTAATCAGGGGGCTCCCGAGTGGCGCATCCAGTAAAGGATATCCAGGCTATGTCACAGCCGACCATGACCGGAGTTCCTAGGGGGCGGCGCATAATCGGCCAAGCGCTGCCCGGGTAGGGAGAGATTAGGTCGGCAGGGGAATCCATGGCTCACCACGCATCAGCGACCCCTGTGGCCGATAGGGCGCCTGTGGTTCTGCAGTGGAGCCGCCAGATCTGTGTTGTCCTCCGGCACTATAGGTCTGGTGGTATCGCTGTGGATCCGCAGTGTGAAAAATGACAGCGTGGCAGGAGCACGTTTCGGAGGACACGTGCTCCAGCCGCGGGGAGAAAACCGAGGTAAATAAAATGGGCGATGACTAAATTAAAAAAAAACACCACCCTAATCAAGCCTCCCTTACAACTTCTCACACAACACAAACCTCTCCTGTGTATGTGGATGAGTGTGGGTGGGTCATTTGAGTAGTCCAGACCCAATGAGAAACTATGGTTGCTAACAAATAAAAAAATAAAATAATAATAATAACAATAAATTAAACCTGTCTACTGGTGCCAGAATTTAATGTCGCTCGCACTATAGGAGGTACCCTGGCGCTAGAATTTAGCTCCAGATTTGCACCCCTGATCCTTGACATCTCAATTGTTTGAACTGACTGAGGAGGAGGTGGAGCTAGACAGTGATTTGGATGATGACTCCTAATTTTGGTGAGTACCAAACCATTTTTGCTGGTATTCATGTGAGAACCTAATGATAAAAGTTATGTAAACCCCTGATTATAATCTCTCATTATAATCATCTTTTATTGTAAACCACAAGAAATGCAGTAAACATTCTGAAAAGATGACATTTTCATGTAATCAATGCTAACACAAAAATTACAGATTCTTCTCATTCTCATTTTAATTAACTTTTAATCAGTCAAATAGTGTAATAGAATGCCCTTGACGCCAGTCATTTCATGAAATGCAATTAAACTTTTAGGCAATTGCGCGAAATGTCTGATTTCACAATATGCCTGTAGTCAGTTAATCACAGTTAAATTCTTTTTTTAATTAATTTTTTTAACATTTTTTTAACGACTGTTAATCGCCCTCTGTCTTGATCCTCTCAATATACCGTAATTCAAGCCCAGCTGCACTATTTTAATATACTCGAGTGCATGCAACTCAATAAGTGCAATCGTCGTTTGAATACAAAGTTAGTCACAGAATTGCATTATGGAGCAGAGCACTAAAAGTGAAGTTTATTTAAAATAAAAATGTTGTCAGTTGATTGGATAGAAAGACTGTTACTTGTATCTGTTAGTTCCAGTAAGTACCACAGAATGCATCTCGTCTGCTGTACGACCTCCGTGCTGTAAACACGCATTCACTTCTCAAAACACACTGACAGTTATAACACACGCTGGCAACCTGAAGGTTATAGTTTCATTCAAATCTCACGCATGCCAGACCATTTTTTTATATTTATATGAAAAAATATATTTTTTGCAGGCAAATGTTCCATTTTAAAACAGAAATAAATAACTTAATATAAATGATATAGATGTCACAGTAAGAGCGTTCCCTAGTATATTTCCATGTTGACAAAACAAGTTAATTGTCATTAAACTCGGATGTCCTGTAATATACATAGTATGCCTGGATAAAACTCCTTGGGGTCTTCAAAATGCTTTTGGCTGATTTACTTTTGCTGTATAGAGAGTCTCTGGCAATTCTCGCTGATAACTTGGCACGAGGAATTACCGTTCCTCTCAATCTGCGTGGGTAAAAGTGCCTGGTGTCTGCAAAAAAATCTGCAAAAAAACGGTGGGAGAAAAAGTAGAAGGAGAGTCCCCGGCAGTTCTTGTCCTTTGCTGATAACAATTTATTTGCTCCTGCAGCCTTCAGGACCAGCACTACTATAAATGAATGAAATGTAAAGGCACATTTCAAAACACGTATTAAGCACCTACCTAATAAAGGTAAACAAAAACGTTAGGATGGGATAAACAAGTAAGAAATTAATTTATAAGAACATGCAATAAACAGCCCTTAAAATTCACCATCCTGAACTACAAGATGTTAAACGTTGTACCAGTATTTATTTTATTATTGGAACAAAATTCAGAACAAATGACCCCCATAAAAAAAGTTTATTTGATAATTACGTTGCTCTTATAATGCGTTAAAATATGTACAGTACTGTGCAAAAGTTTTAGGCAGGTGTGAAAAAATGCTGTAAAGTAAGAATGCTTTCAAAAATAGACATGTTAATAGATTATATTTATCAATTAACTAAATGCAAAGTGAGTGAACAGAAGAAAAATCTAAATCAAATCCATATTTGGTGTGACCACCCTTTGCCTTCAAAACAGCATCAATTCTTCTAGGTACACTTGCACAAAGTCAGGGATTTTGTAGGTATATAGTCAGGTGTATGATTAAACAATTATACCAAACAGGTGCTAATGATCATCAATTCAATATGTAGGTTGAAACACAATCATTAACTGAAACAGAAACAGTTGTGTAGGAGGAATAAAACTGGGTGAGGAACAGCCAAACTCAGCTAACAAGACAGTTTACTGTCAAAAGTCATACACCATGGCAAGACTGAGCACAGCAACAAGACACAAGGTAGTTATACTGCATCAGCAAGGTCTCTCCCAGGCAGAAATTTCAAGGCAGACAGGGGTTTCCAGATGTGCTGTCCAAGCTCTTTTGAAGAAGCACAAAGAAACGGACAGCGTTGAGGACCGTAGATGCAGTGATCTGCCAAGGAAACTTACTGCAGCAGATGAAACACACATCATGCTTACTTTCCTTCATGTCGGAAGATGTCCAGCAGTGCCATCAGCTCAGACTTGGCAGAAAACAGTGGGACCGTGGTACACCCATCTACTGTCCGGAGAAGTCTGGTCAGAAGTGGCCTTCATGGAAGACTTGCAGCCAAAAAGCCATACCTCCGACGTGGAAACAAGGCCAAGCGACTCAACTATGCACGAAAACACAGGAACTGGGGTGCAGAAAAATGGCAGCAGGTGCTCTGGACTGATAAGTCAAAATTTGAAATATATGGCTGTAGCAGAAGGCAGTTTGTTCGCCGATGGGCTGGAGAGCGGTACACAAATGAGTGTCTGCAGGCAACAGTGAAGCATGGTGGAGGTTCCTTGCAAGTTTGGGGCTGCATTTCTGCAAATGGAGTTGGGGATTTGGTCAGAATTAATGGTCTCCTCAATGCTGAGAAGTACAGGCAGATACTTATCCATCATGCAATACCATCAGGGAGGCATCTGATTGGCCCCAAATTTATTCTGCAGCATGACAACGACCCCAAACATACAGCGAAAGTCATTAAGAACTATCTTCAGCGTAAAGAAGAACAAGGAGTCCTGGAAGTGATGGTATGGCCCCACAGAGCCCTGATCTCAACATCATCGAGTCTGTCTGGGATTACATGAAGAGAGAGAAGCAACTGAGGCTGCCTAAATCCACAGAAGAACTGTGGTTAGTTCTCCAAGATGTTTGGGCCAACCTACCTGCCGAGTTCCTTCAAAAACTGTGTGCAAGTGTACCTAGAAGAATTGATGCTTGATGCTGTTTTGAAGGCAAAGGGTGGTCACACCAAATATGGATTTGATTTAGATTTTTCTTCTGTTCACTCACTTTGCATTTTGTTAATTGATAAATATAAACTATTAACATGTCTATTTTGAAAGCATTCTTACTTTACAGCATTTTTTCACACCTGCCTAAAACTTTTGCACAGTACTGTATGTATAAAGGAACACAAAATCTAGTTATTTGTAATGACCTTATTTTTTTGTTGAGGATAAGAGATTGAATTCCCTCTGCCCAGTGCAGGCATTGAGATGTTACGTGGATAGAACAAGAGCTCTGTGTCACTCTGACCAGCTCTTTGTTTGTCACAGGACACGGACCCTAGGACAGCCCCTCTCGAAGCAGCGTCTGTCGCATTGGATTGCCAACACAGTGTCGACTGTGTACGATGGCGCTGGCTTGACCCCCCCACTGGGAGGGTAACCGCACATTCCACTAGAGGGTTGGCTACATCTTGGACCCTCTTCAGAGGGGCCTCGCTGTCCGACATTTGTACTGCGGCTAGCTGGGCTACGCCGCATACCTTCTCCAGGTTCTACCGCCTTAATATGGTAGACCCTGCCCTGCCTTCATTAGGCACAAGGGTCCTTGAGGGTGTAAGTTCACACCGCTAACCCCTGGGTTAGACAGTGGTAGTGCATCCCTCATATGCTGCCGTTCCTTCTCCCTCGCGACGGCTCTGGTATACATTATGCCATACATAATGTCATTGGTGGTCATCTTCGAATTGAAAGGGAACGTTAGGTTACTCACGTAACCCTGGTTCTCTGAAAGAGAAGATGACCACCAACCATGAGGTCGCTTTGGCACCGGCTTGACGGAAAAAGAGAAATGGCTTCCTCAGGATGACGGTCGTAACCCCACGGTAGGTGGGACCGAGTGCGTCATCCTAGGAAGGGGCCTATCGGCAGCGCTGGTATAGAGAGCTCAGCGATACCTACCCAATGGGCAGGATATCCCATACGAATGTCATTTGTGGTCGTCTTCTCTTTCAGGGAACCAGGGTTACGTGAGTAACCTAACAGCACCATGCTAAAATTCCACAAATGCGTGCAGTTGCTGATCAACTTTTCATCTGATCAGAAAAAAGAAAACACTGAAAATACTGAAAATGCGAGGATTGAATATAATCGTAGAGGCAGGTAATCTAACCTTGCAGTTAACACATTTTAACAAGTTCCTTTCCGTTTTAAGTAATATCTTGTTCCCTTCAAACATGTTAAAGGAGAGATTCGGAAATAACAATAATTAATCAAATTTATGAAACGTGAGCAAATATACCATCCCAACTTTTAGCACCCAAAAAGAAAAAAATGTGTGTGGGGGTGCGCAAATATGATTGCCTGCCCTGGGTGCTAAAATGCCTAATTATGACTCTGTGACGCTGCACCAAACTGTAGCTTCATCTAAACCAGGGTGTACACAGGGTACATTACAATACTACCCCGGTCGACAAAGACCCTATCTGTATTAATTAGTGGCTAATGTTCACTTATGTGCTTGTATGTCTTGAATCATACTAAGTGCAGGGTGTGAATACATTTGTCTGCAACCTTATGTGAAGTCAAGAAAACAGGTAATATTCCTGACATTCAGAATGGTAAGTTAAAGCTTATGTGCTATTGGACTACTGTATCTAAAACCAACTTCAACAGCAATGTATGTAAATAACACCAAATATGGTTTTGCTGGAGCTTTTTGGAAAAAAATGAACAGTCTGAAAGCACTCTTCCCCACAGCTTTTACATTTTGAACAAACTTTCAAATAAGCATAGGAGGCTAATAGATGACGCTTACCATTAAGCTAGGCTGAAAGTAAATAAACAGAAAAATCTACTTGGAAGACAGAAAATGGCAAATTGTTTGAGAAATACAATATCAGTATACTTAAATAAAAAGAACAACTGCTGTAGCTCATTCATCATTTTATCAAAATGTTGTTGTGCAACATAGCTATTTCTTTTATTACTCAATAAAACAGTAACTTGCCACGTGTATAGACTATTAGCATTCAATGCAAAGATTTTGATAACTTTGCAGTTTCTGTGCCCACACAATACAGTCTCAGAATATTGCATGTGGGATTTCCTAGAAATGGGTGATAGGGTTATGTAAACTGCTTCTGTACAACAGATAGTAACCTTGATTTTTTTTCTGTATGGACCTTGATCCTAATGCCATACTACTGAGGCGGTTCTGTATTAAAACAATTACCAATGGAATGCAATTGATAATAATTTCATAATTTCACCATATTTCATACTGTTTATCTTTGCACAACAAAAAAAAAAACCAACAGAATATAGCCTAATAAAAATTTAACTTTTAAACAAAAACTTTTCATTAGGTAAACATTTTGTCTTGGGTTAGGATTTTTTATATTTATATATGGAGCAAAATACTTCAATTTATTCAATACTGTTTCTACTTCTTTACAAGATATCTGCCACCTTTATAATAAAGCCATTTTTTAAATAATTGAACTTCTGTAAACCTAATAAAAGAGCCGAGAGGCTGGTATTACTTAAAGTTTCACACAATGAGGGGTCGTTTTAATAATCCGTGCAACTAATGGCTCAGAATAGAACTTATAGAAAACATCCATACACCCATTGCATCTCTTTTGAATATCTTGCTCATTCGTGTCCTAACTCAACAATTTTATTTTTATTTGAAGTAATTATTCCTTATCTCCCTCTCGACCTGTGAGGGCACGGTTTAAGAGGAACAGAGTACCCTTATTCCGTAGGGTAGGTGAAGTCGGTCATTTAGGAAAGGGACGGAGCTACGGTATCCAAACTCACTGACCCCGACGGTAAACGGCGTGGCATCCGATGATTGGAGGAGCGGATGCGCTCGTTAACTTAGGGGTCATGAGCGAGGGTATAAATAGGGGGGTAGCATACGTGATCTGTTCCTTTGTGAATGGTTAGAGAAAGAACCAAAAGGAAACCCTGCAATGGTGAGAACCATGAGTGTTATATTTGTTAGTCTGTCTTATAACATTGTTCTGTTTGTGTTGTTTTAAGACTACTAACACTATCCGGAGCTGCAGCCGCAGGCCAGCAACAAATCTGGACACCAGCACTTCCCTGTTTCACAATGTCTTTTCACCCCAAGCACTTAAATCACACACCGTAGGAACTGTGTCTGTGTCTTTGTGTTTTGTGTGGGTGATAAAACTGGACTTTTGGTTGGGTCAAACCGTGGGAGTTTACAAAAACCGAAGTGATACACGCCGCTGTAATCACTTCCAACATTATTATTTACAGGTATTTGCATTAAAGCTCTGGACATTGTAATTTATCAATAAACACCCTTGCACCTGTTTGTAATTGTCCGTGTGACTCGTACCCGCACTGCACTCACCTGTATGCACTGGCCACTTTGCCACATGGCTTATATATTTAACTTAAAGTTCTAACATGTGTTTACTTATTTCACCCAAACTATGACCTGTATAATGGATACAGTATCAATGGTTCATCAATCACTTTAAGCACTCAATTAAAATGTGAAGTGCAAGCTGTGAAAATCTTAGACAGGAAGTATTTATACAAAAAGTATTTTTCAATGTCTTTATTGTTTTTCCCTTTTTCCTATAGCTTTACATTTGTATGCATTAAATAGAAAAAACACATATGCATACCGATGAACTCTGACACTAAACTCGCAATAGGATTCTTATATTGGAATTGAAATATTTCAGTGGCATACTTGACATATTCTTTTATACACAGTTTAAATGGTTTGTATACAGTCTACCTGAAAACCTTCCAAAGCAAAAATGCTACACACATTCTTATGATATTTATCCGATGAAATACACATGACAGAAATACAGTATATTTGTTAATTTAACTAAACAATTCGTATCTACAAAATACATAATAAGACTATAGATTAGTTTAAAAATAGTCAAGTCCTTCTGAGTATGCTACAAAGTAAAAAAAATGGTTTTGATACATTGAAAACAAGGAAGCTATTATCATGCCATGCAGATGTAGCTGTTTTAGCAGCAGCATGGACTAAACAGGCATTGCATATGTAGGCACTGAGCTATTTCTAATATAAAATACAATATACAGTAAAGCATGATGTGAACACTAGAAAATGAAATCTTAAAAGTATATCATACTGTCTATTGCTGAAAAGATCTCCTTTTTGTAGTTCACTATGTATAAGAGTTTTCAATATATTATGTACATTATATATACATTCATACAAACAGTTTTGTTACACACACACACACACACACATTATATATATATATATATATATATATATATATATATATATATATATATATATATATATATATCGGGTGACTAGAAAGTAAGTTTACCACATCAACACACCTGTACTTTCTAATCACCCTGTGTGTGTATCTATCTATATAGATATATCTTTATCATCTATGTACATAAAGGTCACAGTTTGAAATATACAAAATGTACAATCCAACATTTTATTATAACTAGCTTTTCATAGACACTTCAGCTTGTACCTAAAGTCAACATCATAGGTGGGCTGCAAAATGCCTAGCCCAGCTCGCGACTGGTCCAGGGGTGGGATTTTACCATTTTTATCTGCAAGTTCCATCTCGAAATAGGAAAGCAGAAGAGACAAAAACTGCTTAATTTCATGCACAGCAAAGAAACGTCCAGGACACTTTGTCACTCCTGAGCCAAAAGGCATGTAGTAATATCTTAATTTGTGACCATTTCTGTAAAAAGTAGTCTTCTCTTGGCCATTTTCATCCAGGTAACGAGCATACTTGAAGGTCTGTGAATAGACAAACGTGGTGTTAGGACATTTGTTTCAGAACATTAAAACTGTCAGAGTCTACTACATTAAAAAAGACAAGTTGAAATGTTTGTCATTGAATGTGTTACATTTCTTTTAGTATGTCGACGTTTCTAAATTTAGCACAATGGAGTGTTTAAGAGTTCTGAGAGAAAAACAAATTCTCTAAATTAGTGACACCATACCTCATCTATGAACTTTGAATTAAGTTTCCAAATATTAAAGTAAAATTAGATTACAGAGAAGCCTGGCTTAACCACAGTGAACATGTGTTGTTGCTTTAGACAAGAAGCTGTACCTCTGTCATTTGTAAGAGACGGTGACCACTAGCTCAGGAAATCGTAAAGAAAAAGTTTTAGTGTAATTAAAAAGCATTCTTCTTTTGGTGCTCTTCTGCATGTAAAACACGAGTTAACGAGAATGTGTGTTAAACAGTAGTATATACTTGACTTACCAGAGGATCTTCATAAATTTCAGGATCAAAATGTAGTAGCTGAGGGTACAGGGCTATTACATCATCTTTACGAATGTTGTATGAGTGGCTGTTGTCCAACTGCAATACAAAATTCTCCTTGGCAACTCTGACATTGAGAGATGCACTTGACAGTCTCATAGCTTCCTTAATGATGCTGTCTATAAAATGAAATGAAAAAAAAAGTGCAAAAGTTGCTTTCAAACTAAAGGTCTCATTAATACAAACAAGTTTTCTGTTTTCTAACATGTTTTCATTATAACATATCAGAGCATCTCAAGATCTATTCAACACATACAGTACTTACCTAATACAGACATTTCATCCAACTGCTCTTTCTCCAAGAAAATGTGGTGGCCATCTAAACTTGCTTTTTGGCCAGAATTCTCTAATGTTTTCTTTACTTCATCAGTTGCTGCTTTCATTGCTTCTGGGCACCTGAAAAAGTAAATGTTATTATAGTATTGGTTTTCAGAAAGAAAAAAGTCATCTTTAATGTAAACAATAGGCCATGTTCACAAATATTTACTCTTTATAGACACGTTTAATAAAATCTGATATCAATTAAACTGTTCTAGAATTGATTGATTTCTTAAACAACTTCAGAAATACTTTAAATAATTAATTGAGTTAAGGCTTTGTATGTGGTACCAAACCTGAATAAGTTGTGAAAGTCTTCTAAAGACAGTCCACTATAACTTTTGTGCTTGGGTTTTAGTGTAGAAAAATGAAGAATTGCTTACCTGATCAAATAAAATAAAGTCCAGAATGTGGCAGGCAACGTGTTGGCCTGTGATGCCCACAGCACAGCTACATGGGTCCGTGCTTTACTCATATCATCAAAAGTAGATAAGGTGTCATTCAGAAACATTCGGAGCGAAATGAGGTCAGACACATTCTGCCTTTTGCTGAGGTTTTCGTGTAGGAGAGTCTTTGCCAGATTTTCTCGGGCACTGTGTCCACTTTTGAACACATGGATTGGGAGGCCAGCTACGAGGGCGGGGAAAATCTTGTCAAACTCTTTAAAGTTTTCAAGGGCATTCAGGACCAGTGCCCTCTGTGCTTCATGTCTGGCAAGGGTTTTGTCTTCCTGGTTATTGAGTTCTTTGCCAAAGAGTGTTAAATAGCCCGATTCAAACATCACCCTGTAGCAGAAAGCAAAAATCCCGTCTGTCGCCCAGTCTTTGGAGTTGATTTTAAGTGTGTTTGATTGCAACATAACACACTGGAGGTTTTCCATCATTGTTTCTGTGAGGGTCTGCAAGGCTTCGCCCTGCATTGTTTTTATGAAAGTCTGGTGCAAGTTTTCAGTTGTGTAGCCATCACTTGGATCCATACTGTCATGTCCAAAGGCCTAATGGAAAAAAAATATATCATGTAATAAACAAACAAATGTTATTTATTTTAGCATCTTTTTTTTTTAATTAAAAAATATTAGGAATATTTCAGATCAGCAATACAGTGCCATGTTGACAGGCTTTACAGTATATGACACTGTCATAAATTGAATAGTATTTTATTACCTTGACAGAGGCAGTGAAATGAAATTTTTTCCAGTCCAGATGCCTTCCCTGGCGAATCACAGAGTGGTATGAAAATGGGTCAGTGAGGAAGTGAACATATTGACCAGCAATTTTGCATGTGAAGATGTGTCCGTACATTTTTTGCCTACAGCGAAGGAATTCAAGAGGGTTGGCGCCAAACTGCAGAGCGCAGCCAAGGTATGGGATTAAGCCATTCTCTACAGGGGGCTCTCCTGGACGCCTGAAACATGAATGAGGCACTGTATAATAAATAATACAATAACTTCATATCTGCATTTTCAATGGCAAATGGAAATGACAAAGGCAATTAAAGTACTGTTAATGATCAGAATATATAAAACTGCATTTTTGACACATTCATTTACAGTAGTAATTTTTACAACCAATTATTAAGGACCAAATGATTTTAAATTGCTCACCCATAACCATGATTTACTCCTTCAGGTTTGTTATTGCAGAGATGCACACAGTTGTAATATTATAAAGCTTGAGTGATTTGACTTTTATGATGCACCATAAATATATATATATATATATATATATATATATATATATATATATATATATATATATATATATATATATATATATTTGTTTGCAAAACCATGGCATATTCCTAATGCTACTGGATGAGGAGGATGACACTAAAAGTGACATACAGCATACTCACAGCTAGACTGTTGCAAAAAATACATTCCTATGGTATAATATTAATAAAGATGCCAATATTCCCCAATTTCCCTATTAATAATTGATACTTGAAATTAACTCTTAGATTTTTGGAACCAGTAATAATCAATGGAAAACTATGCACATTATAATGTACACAGGTGCAACCTCGTCACAAGGTTGTAATCAAGTAAAAATAAAGACCATTATAAATTCAATGGGTTTTATTTTTATTGATGCTACAATTTCTCCTTTCAGTCATTTCATTTTATTTTAAATGCAATTATTCAAAAAGTTTAAAATGCCTTAAGGGCAGAATAAAGCAGGGCAGATTAAAGCTGGACTTACCTTCTCCGTATTCCCAGTATGAGCCACAAGCAACAGCACAGACCAACCACAACTCCCCAGATCATAGCAATACTCAGAATCATTGCTGATACACTCAAGATCCAGAGCTGCACAAGATCTCGCTAAGGATGAAAACAGATATGCTGATGATGCAGTGTGTTGACTTATTTTATAGGCTATCTTGGTAGTTTATTAATAATTTACTATTTGACCCAAGATGGGTTCAGCCCTTTATTGAAATCAGTCTGAAAAGCTTTAGTGGGACAGTTCACCAGATTGCTTTGCTGTCCTTGAACTAGGTCCATGAACACAGATACACACACACAGAATTTTTTTTTTAAACTGAAGGTCTTGAAGGTATGGTTTTACTGCTTCTAAACTATGAAAGTGAAAAATAAGTTATACATCAGAGAATAATAAAGTGTACATTCACAAGTTAATAATATTAATTTGATATTGTAATATTTTGTTTCAATTAAATTAAACAAAAAAAAAATTATAAAAGTTATTTTGTTTTAGACTAATGCTGAAAGAATAATAACAGTATATCCAGACAGCTAAATTAATGTTTGAGTATCAGAATTAATTACTTGCCTGCACCACAGTAACATACATACACTACTGTAAACACATACTGTACTGTACATTTATATCTAGAGTTGTTAAGCTTAAAAATTGAATTTTTGGAATAATTAAAATAACAACAACAAAAAAGTCTAATTCTGATCCATTATAACGTTAGACTTAATCTAATGCCAATTATGTCAATATCACTTTGTATGATAAGGCTACGAAATGTGTCACATTGGCTGGGGCTTAAGACAGGCTGTCAAAAATCTGGTAGCTCTTGTGTAAATATAAGCACCTGTAAAGGTGCTTTTATTGGTCGGAACAACAGGCTGCACAAAGATCACATTTTTATACGACAGCAGATACAACTGCAGTTGATCCCTAAAGAATTCTACCTGCCAATGTTTTAGTTCTTTATCTTTTTATATTAGTTTTATATTTGTTTGAATGTTTGTATGGTTATATGTTTAGCATTTTGCTTTGCATTGTGTTTAGGATGCCAACGTGGGATTTTGTTCCATATTTGAATGAAATAAATCAATCAATAAATAAAGAATCAGGGTAGTTACAATTGACAAGTTGTTGCTGTTAAAATTACATTCTATCTCATCAGAAATAAATATAATACAAACCTACAATACTGTGCAATATTGTAAAAAACAAACAAAAACAAACAAACAGATAAAGGGCTGTATAACTCCTTTTCTGTGGGCATGGCAGAATATGAAGGGTATCAATATATAATGAAAGCAATGTCATTTTTAGAATAGAGCCCTGTGATACAGCCTTTATCTCATCATTCTTCCTCCTTTTACCCCATTGTTGCCTTTCTGATAGATAACCATGGAACCAATCAACAGCTTTATCTGACAGACTCAGTGCCCCCAATTTGTAACATAATAAAACATGGTCTTTGGACAGCTAATAAAGACTGTTGTTCCCACCTGCTTACTCTCCAAGGCATTCAAAATACCACTGATCACTTCTGTCCTACCTAAAACCCGAATGAATTGAGGACAAGCCAAGTCAAAAAAAGATAACATTTGTATGGTTCCAGTGCAGTATTTAAAGATAAGGTGAACAAGTTTGCTCGAGGTATGCAATAATATTTCTGTCCAATTTTAAAAAGCAAGGGTCTAACTGAGCTGTTGATGAAGTTCAAGAACAGGGATCTGAAAGGGATCCCTAAAAGGAAGGATCTCTGTTGAACATACATTATAATATACAATAATACATTATACATCTGTTTGGCACTCTGAGGGTTAAAAGCTACTTGTTTAACAACTTGTATTTACTGTGTTCATGCTCTAAAAGAGTTACTGAACCATCAAATATCATATCTACATAATGGCTATTAATATAATAATCTCACTCAGGATATGTAAGAACTTTTTATTTCATGAGTTTGCTCAACATATTACTGCTACATAATAATACATTAGTTTGTAAGACATAGCTCTTCTTTCTTTACCAGGTTTGACATTTTACAAAACAGTTGGTACAGATACAGGTTTAATTCACTTTGGAAATTAGGCCTGACTCACAGGAGCTATCTACTCATGATGAATACATGTCAACTTTATCATAATGCTGCTGTTTTGAAAGGAAAGATGTTTTAATCTGGAAAGATAATGGTTTAAAGAGGAAGGACCACTGAAAAATGGAAAAAACATGGTTGAAAGTGGGATATATATAACAACCAGACACTGTTCTATTTTTTTTCTATAGAGGTCCTTCCAATTTGAAAATGTTCCTTCCACTTTAAACCACAGTCCTTCTGGTTCCTTCCTTTTAGTATGTCCCAACTGTATGTGCTTATGCACAAGGTCTAAAATCCATCTGTGCAGGTCAGTCTTCGTTGTAATATTACATTCAGTTTCCACATCTGCTATCAGAATGCGTTTTAATTATGATATAGTGGTTTGGGTTGTTGATCAGTTTGAACAAACATTAGGTCGAATGTAGCATCAGCCATACTTAAAACTGGACTGATACTTTGATTCTGAGAATAATAAATACATAAAAAAACACATGTTCTGGTTGTTTTCAGTTCCTACAATGTTACAGAAAAATGATTTCCATTACACGAGAGTAGATGTTAAAACTTCATGCTGATTTGAACTCGGCTCTCGCCAAGATAAGCACCAACTAAGACGTAGCTTTACAGTAAACTAATGTGAGCCATCTGTGTCTCCATCCATTTGTGCTTCCTTCCATATGATGATGTAGATATCCTTCTGTCTGGTGTTGATGGCTGAAGTGTAATGCTGGCTCCAGGGATCAGCTTATTGCCTCCCTAGCGCATCAGAACACACAACGGCTACGATGCTGGCTCCGGGGCTCAACCACAGTGCGGTCTTCCCAGCGCATCAGCATGACAACCGTCTGGATTGAGCTTAGTAGGGTACATCTCTGGGGTCTTCAAGTGGGCACCTTCCATCCTCAGTGTTTCGTCGACTAGCCCAAATTATCACTTACTCGCAAAACTGAGAAAATGTTCCCTAACCAAGTAAAATATTTTAAAGGAATCACAGAAACCATCAAGTATAAGATTAATCAGAAACCATCAAGTATAAGATTAATGACAAATGGGGCATTAACTCTTACATAATAAAATACATTTAAATACAATTATAACATTAGCAGGTTCTACATGGTACCAGGTTAGTTCATCTCAAATGACCTGCTCCAATCACACTATCCCAAATGATGCTGTGTTGCTGTGCGGTGCTTGAGATCAGTAATTCTTTTTAATTTAGGATTTAACTTATTCACCCATTTCTGCTATTCTCATTCCTAGAATTACCACAGTACTCCATGTATATTCATATCCTCTATGTACACATTTTATTTCATTGGTATATCAAATATTTTTCCATAGGGTACCCTGTTTGGTTGAAAAGTGGTTCAGGGTGTTTCATTAGATCAATAACCTCAATGTGTTTTCCATCAAAACATACAGGAATATCTGATTCGAAGAGAAGTAAACTGTTTGGCTGATTTGTTTTAGATCATGTCTTTTTCTATTCAATTTAAAAATCCAGTTGTAAAAATGTGTTTCAGATTCTGCTTTACTCTGAGGTATGGTTATCCCTGTTGATGTGAACTGACTTACTGTTTTTTATTTAGTCTTATTATTTATCATATATATATATATATATATATATTAGCTCAAAGAGCCAGCTGCCCAACGCGATATGTTGTACATATCTTTCTCAAGGGAGCCTGTGTTTGAATCAAAACATTGGAGGTATTTATAGGTTTTTGACGGCATGACAACTACTTGTTATTGTTTACATTCAAATCCATGATTTATTCTTACATGATGTAATGGTGTTCTATATATTGTGACATCATTTTTACTTCTATCTTTGAATCTGTATTAATTCTAATTAACATTACTTTATATAAACTTATATTTTTATTATATCATGCAATTCTGGCTCTGAGGATCAGTCTAGATTTGGCCTCCCCAGCGCATCAGCATACACAACTTTTGAATGAATTTGGTTTATTTATTTAAATGTTATATATTTATTGAAGTTAATTAGTTCATTCTTTTCTGTTGAGTCCCGCTGGCATAATCGTGTTCAGTCTGTTTATCCATTTACTTTCTTTTATTCTTCTATATGTCGCATTGTCTAATTTTAGCTGTTCTACTACTACTGTAAGGCCGTGGGTTAACTTCGGTTCCCGGGGATCCATAGCGTGGACAAATGAAACAGGCCAGGCGCTTGATCTCGCTTACAGTCTCTGTCAGGGTTTTATTAAACAGCGACTCCGATATACAGGCTCAGCAATAGTGGAAACACACAACGTAGTTGGCCAGCAGACAATATAGAAACTGTGTTACGACTACAGTTAGAAAATAATAAAAGTAACGGGATGCAGTCGGGATTGATCTGCTCTCTACCACGTCTCCCGCACAACCCCCCAACTCCTCCTTTTACTCCCAGCATTCTCTCTCCTCTCTCTAGCTACGGGAGCTGTTAAGGTACAAAATAATATACGCACACTAACAAAATACTGTAATTACTGCTAGCTTCATTATAACGGCTCACATTACTCACACTGTGGGTAAGAAACGTCCATGTTTCAGTATTATTATTAGAAAAATAACAAGGAAATATGCACATATTAACAGAACTTTAACATTGCATTATTAAAGAACAAAGTCCTTGAAACGAGCAGGCAAATGAACAGGCCTGCGACTCATGGTCTGGGTGGAACGGACTGAGCCAGTGTCCATAGTTATCTCAGCGTTTGAACCATCTAGGTGAGATGACTCTGTAGTGGATGAAGGTGAAACATCACCACCCGTGTTGCGAGCAGGATCAGTGGCAACAGGCGGTGTAACAGGTAGTACAGGTGGCACAGCAACTTGTTGGTGAGTGGATGCCCTAGGTGCAATGGTACTCCGGCCTCTCTTGCCTGAAAAACAAAAATAGGGAGAATCGCGGTATGGGGACAAGGGTTGGTAGCTGCAGGCAGGTCCCTGCAGCTGAACAGGAACAGTATCCTGTGGGGGTGCGTTCGTCGCTGGGCTGGGTACATTGTGATGTGACAAGGTGGGAGTCACATAGGCCTTTAGACGATTATGGTGCACAACTTGAGTTGTTCCATCAGGAAAACGTCTGTCTCTGATGCGGTACAGGACACCCTCTTGATCCTGCGGTTGTAGAGCCTGTACAACAACAAAAGGACCTTTCCAATGTGGTGCCAATTTACTTCTCGAGTGGGCTGGGTCACTCAGCCAGACAAGGTCTCCCTTTTGATAAGGTAAGTATTTGATTTTCTTGTCGTACTGTGCTTTCTGTCGCAGATTACGCTGTTTGTAATTTACGGCAAACAGAGGTCACATACTCTGCAGGTGTCCCTGGCGAAGCTGTAGATGGAGGTTCTGGGCAGGAGAATAACAAATGCACAGGTAAGCGAGCTTTGCGTCCGTATACCAGGAAGAAAGGTGTGTGTAGCCAGTGCTGGTATGCACACTAGTGTTGTAGGCTAATTGTATTTGGTTCAGGTGGCTGTCCCATGACTCCTGCTTGTCATACAAACACTTAGCTAGTTGGTCTTTTAAGGAGCGATTAAAACGCTCGATTAATCCATCACCTTGAGGGTGATAAGGCGAAGTTCTCGTCTTATTGATGCCCAGGAGGGAACACAGTTCTTTAATCAGGTCGGCTTCAAACTGTCGTCCCTGATCAGTATGAAGGTATTGTGGAACTCCATGGTCTCGCACATATTGCTCAAAGATGCACTTTGCCACAGTGACTGCACGCTGATCTAGTCATTGGGTACAGATTCACATATTTGGTGAAATAGTCTTGAATGACTAGGATGTACCGGTAACCAGTCGGAGTTATGGGCAGTTCAGTGATGTCAGCAGCAACCTTTTGAAAAGGTCAGCAGGCTTGAACAGTTTGAAGCGGAGCTCGATTGTTTGGTACTGGCATGGCTCTGGATTGGCATGCTAGACATTGCTGGCAATAATGTTCAATGTCTCTTGCCATAAATGACCAGTAAAAATGGTCCTGTGCTCTAGCTAGTGTCTTTTTGTAACCTAAATGGCCAACTGTTTGGTGTCCATGTAGGTATTGCAGAACCTGAGGTATTAACAGTTCAGGAACAAGGATCTGGTAGATGAAACCTTGGCCGGGTCTGTTGCGATATCGTCTGCACAATACCTCAGACTGTAAACAAAGCTTAGGAAACTGTCTCCATAACACTTTGAGTTGCGGTGCATGTTTTCGGATAGTCCAGAGAGACGGTCTTCTTCCTTGGGTTAACCATTCTCGAACCTGGGAGAGTATTACATCCTTCTTTTGATGGCCCAGCAGATCAACAGCCAGTGTCTGAAACAGGTCAAGTAAGTTCTGAACCAGCAGCACTTCCACAGTATCTGTCGAAGTTGCTTCTTGAGCCACCGGAGTTGTAATTGCATGTGCCATCATGTCCATCTTTGTAGGTGCTTCCTTGACATCTCTTGGACGACGAGAGAGGGAATCTGCGTTAGTATGAGTTTTTCCTGTTCGGTGCTTGATGACCCAATTATATACGTCTAACTCCAGAGCCCATCGTGCTCGTCTTCCCGTCGGGTCATGCTCAATTGGTAGTTTCCGTAAACCAACTAATGGACGATGGTCAGTCACAATGGTGAAAGGAAGTCCAGATAAATAATGGCAAACGTGTCGTACGGACCACACTATAGCCCACCATTCTCTGTCAAAGGTGGACCACTTGCGTTCTGCGTTTGTTAACACGTGACTTGCATAGGCGACAACTTTTTCGACACCTTGCTGTTCTTGAGCTAGCACTGAGCCAACAGCATCGCATGATGCATCTGTGTATAGTATAAACGGTTTCTTGAAGTCTGGGTAGGTAAGTATTGGTGGTTCTAACAGTGCCTGTCGAAAGAAGTTGAAGGCTTCTTCACATTGCTCATTCCATATAAATGGGATGTGCTTCTGAGTCAATTTATGAAGCGGAACAGCTTTTTGAGCAAAGCCATGAATAAAGCGTCGGTAGTATGAACACAGGCCAATAAAAGCTCTTACCTCTGTGGCAGTAGTTGGTCGAGGCCATTGAAGTACTTTGGCTGTAACTGCAGGGTCTGGATGAACGCCCTCCTGTGAAACAACATGTCCCAAAAACAGCACAGATGTTTGAAACAGCTGACATTTCTTAGGATGGAGCTTCAAACCAGCCTGACGGAGTCTGCAGAACACTTCTTGAAGGCTTTTGAGATGGTTTTCAAATGTCTTACTAAAGACAATAATGTCATCCAGGTAGACTAATGTTTTGGACCAATGTAGGCCACGTAACACTAACTCTACTAAACACTGGAATGTCGGTGGTGCATTCGTTAAACCCATGGGCATGACCTTAAAATGGTATAACCCATCGCCGGTGGTAAAGGCAGTCTTTTCTTTGTCATTTTCATCCATTTGGATCTGCCAATATCCACTAGACATGTCGAGTGTGCTAAACAGAGTGGCACCAGATAAAGCATCCAGGCTATCGTCAACCCGTGGTAAGGGGTGGGCATCCCTGATGGTAACGGAATTCAGTTTTCTATAGTCAATACAAAATCTGTATGACCCGTCCTTTTTCTTGACTAATAGCACTGGAGAGGCCCATGGACTGTGACTAGGCTCAATCAAATCGGCATCCAATAACTTTTGGACCTGGTTGTTAATTTCTTCACGTACTGGTGGCGAGGTGCGATATGCACGCTGTCTGACAGGAGATTCATTTTCAGTACGTATCTGATGTCTAATTAGATCAGTTCTACCGTAGTCAGTAGGACTGGAGCTGAATATGTCATGGTTGTCGGATAGGAGTTGATTAACTAGCAAATGCTGAGCTGTAGTGAGGCTGTCTTTGTCAATGTGTACATTGGGTAAGCTGACAGTAGATGTAGTTGTGCTTGTAGTTACATTTGCCAGCGTACAGTCTATAGGTTGGTAGAGATCCGAAGGCAAGTTACGTACAGCATAGAACTGGCCTACCTGAGTGTCCCGTGGTAATTGCACATCATGGTGGGTCGGATTGAGCAGGTGAACTACTGTAAGACCATTTTCCACTGATGAGAGGCTACGGGCAACTACAAGGTCATCCTCTAGCTGTAGGTGAGGTTCCAGGACACCATGGAATCCATGCAATGTTGTCCCTCCTTTAATAGAAGACCTAACAGACGCTGCAACAATGACTTCTGTCAGTGGCGGTATGGTAACAGGAGATAGAGTGGTTACATTGCAACAGAAGGGTGATGACTGAGGAGTTCAACAGTGGAAGTGTTTCATTCCAGATTGTGCATACACCTTGAGCAGTGTCAATTGTAGCATTATGAGCCTTTAGAAAGTCCCATCCCAGCAATACATCTTGCTTACAGTTGCGTACTACATAAACATCGATGTTGAGTGCTTTTGTACCAAGTCTTAAAGTTACAGTTAGTAGTCCCAGAATATCTAGTGGTTCTCCAGAAAGGGTTTGAGCTAACTGGTAACTTTTCTGTAATGGGCGGTGTTTAAGAGCTGTTATGCACTGTCTTAAGTTTTCACTAATAAGTGATAAACCAGCTCCTGTGTTCAGAAAAATACTCACTTCCTGATCTTCAATAATGCCTCTTACATATGGAGTGCAAGATTTACTCACGTTTGCTAGTGGTGACAGCTGAGGTTGATCAGAGGGTTGAGGTTGGGCCTCAGTCAGGGTAGCTGGAAACTGGCCCCCATCTCCAGCTAATGCCAGTTTCCCGAACTCTGCGATTCAGAAAAATGTACTCGCCTTGGTTGTTGTTGTAGCACTGGACTCGGTGAGCGACGGTAGTACCGCTGGGACCTCTCTTCATGTCTCTGCTCTGGCCGCTCATACCGGTCACGTGGACTGGGATTCCGACTGGATCTGTCGTGGTGGTCACGGTAATACTGTGGAGGTCTCTCCTTGCGTCTGTAGTCTGACCGCTCATATTTATCACGTGGGCTTGGACTTCGAGTGGACCTGCTGTAGTAGTCATGGTCACTGCGTGTTGGACTTCGACCTTGGGTGTAAAATTTCTCCTCTTGTGCATCATGGAATGTGCCACATGTTGATGGGCGTTGATGGTCACTGTAGTAACGGCTGGGGTCATCGTTCCGGTCCCTCTCGAAAGATGGTGTTCTCCTGAGTGAGACAGAACTGCTATTCCGCTCAGGTGAGTATGCATAGTTTGCTTTACTGCGAGTGTGCTTCTTGTTGTGATCCGAGTAGGAACGTCTTAGTGAAGTTACCTCAGACTGTAATTGCTCTACTTTAAATGTAAGTTTATCAAGTTGAGTGGTTAGCCTATCTGCTGTAGCATCGGATAGGCTGTGAACAGTAGAGGGTGCTGTCATTACTGGTACTACAGGGCTGTGGCTTGCTGCTGTATTACTTAAGCTGAAGTACGTTGGAGGAGTAACCTGTAATGTTGTACGTGCTCTCTCACACTGACATGCTATTTTAAGTGCTTCTTCAAGCGTGGTGGATCCAAATTTGTATATTTTAGCTTGCAACACAGGGTCAAGTCCAGCAATAAAACGTCTGAAAGTTTCCCCTGCTGTAGCTACTTCTCCATATTCAGGGAAAGCCTGTTGTACTAGGCGTCTTAATTCAGCAGCGTAAACTTCAAGTTGCTCATTGGGTTTGCGAGGTCTGGCATTTAAGTATGTCTGAAAAGTTCTAAGAACCTGTTTTTGTCCAAAAACAGACTGCATACTCTTGCATACCTCATCATAGTTATTCTTCACAGCATCTGAAAGACTGTCCCAGTAACTGAATGCAGCTCCTGCCAATCTAGATGGTAAAAGTTTAGCAAGTTGTTCTTTCCCTATACCAGTCATGGTTTCACAGCACACTTGGAAACGGCGGACCCATTGAGAGAAACCTTCACTTCCATCACCAGTAAAATGTGGAGGTAGTATAGCCTTAAACTGTACTGCAGCAGTGGGTGCCTCTTCCTCTGTGTGATGGGGTGCAACCTATTTTGTGGTGCTTTTGTGTTTTTTGTATTGTTTAGAGTGGATATGAGTGAGTTTGGGGTGTGGTTCAGTGAGTTAGTGAGTTTGTGTCAGGAATGTGTGGAATGTGCCTGGGCTAATGAGGTGCGAATTGCCCAATTAGCCCAGGCACCTGTATAAAAGGGAGTGGTTGGGTATGTTAGTTTGGTGAGTGTTTGTTAGAGGGAGAAGACCTGTGTGAGAGGTTCGTTTTGGTATAGTTTGTTGAAAGACTGTTTTTGTGTTTGTCTTTTTGGTTGGCCATTGTGCCTTTTGTTTTGTGTATTTTGTTTAATTAAAAGTCTTTTATTTTCCCTGCACATCCTGACTCTGAGTCTCCTTGCCTTGGTCAGCCTGTCACACTCTGCCATTTCGTTTTTTTTTTTTTTTTTTTTAGTTAGAAAAATAAACAACAGCGTTCGTTTCGTGCAGATTACCGTTTGCAGTTTCTAGAATGTTCACATTACTGTACTGCAGTCGATGAGATAGAGGGGGAAAAAAAAAAATTGTTAGAAAAAAAAAGTATAATCAGAAAGGTTGTTTCATGAACAGTACTGCAGTGTAGTTCCAAGCAAAATTTGAAATGCTGACGTGTTCCGTTTCATCTACAGTATTCAATGCTGTCTGATGCAATACACTCGTGCTGAACGTCTTCACAAAAAAAAAAAAAGTTCGCTCCTGTAATCCACAATTTAATCAATGCTGATAATAACGCACATACAATTGCGTGTTGCACTTTAAAGCCTTTATGTACGATCGTCTTCCAGTATTGTTGCTGGCAGCATACAAAAAAAAATATATACAGTATATATATATATATATTGCCGAAGTTAAAACAATAATCCACAGTATTGCCAGGCAATTAATATAAATGTCCGAAAACAAAAATGCCAGTCTCAATAGGAAAAAAATAAATAAATACAAGCGCACGTTGCCATTCGTCTTTTTAACCACCACTGCTACCAAGAAATATGTAAGGCCGTGGGTTACCTTCGGTTCCCGGGGATCCGTAGCGTGGACAAATGAAACAGGCCAGGCGCTTGATCTCGCTTACAGTCTCTGTCAGGGTTTTATTAAACAGCGACTCCGATATACAGGCTCAGCAATAGTGGAAACACACAACGTAGTTGGCCAGCAGACAATATAGAAACTGTGTTACGACTACAGTTAGAAAATAATAAAAGTAACGGGATGCAGTCGGGATTGATCTGCTCTCTACCACGTCTCCCGCACAACCCCCCAACTCCTCCTTTTACTCCCAGCATTCTCTCTCCTCTCTCTAGCTACGGGAGCTGTTAAGGTACAAAATAATATACGCACACTAACAAAATACTGTAATTACTGCTAGCTTCATTATAACGGCTCACACTACAAACTTTACATATCTAATACTACAAACTTTGCTATATATACAGTACTGTGCAAAAGTTTTAGGCAGGTGTGAAAAAATGCTGTAAAGTAAGAATGCTTTCAAAAATAGACATATTAATAGATTATATTTATCAATTAACTAAATGCAAAGTGAGTGAACAGAAGAAAAATCTAAATCAAATCCATATTTGGTGTGACCACCCTTTGCCTTCAAAACAGCATCAAGCATCAATTCTTCTAGGTACACTTGCACACAGTTTTTGAAGGAACTCGGCAGGTAGGTTGGCCCAAACATCTTGGAGAACTAACCACAGTTCTTCTGTGGATTTAGGCAGCCTCAGTTGCTTCTCTCTCTTCATGTAATCCCAGACAGACTCGATGATGTTGAGATCAGGGCTCTGTGGGGCCATACCATCACTTCCAGGACTCCTTGTTCTTCTTTACGCTGAAGATAGTTCTTAATGACTTTCGCTGTATGTTTGGGGTTGTTGTCATGCTGCAGAATAAATTTGGGGCCAATCAGATGCCTCCCTGATGGTATTGCATGATGGATAAGTATCTGCCTGTACTTCTCAGCATTGAGGAGACCATTAATTCTGACCAAATCCCCAACTCCATTTGCAGAAATGCAGCCCCAAACTTGCAAGGAACCTCCACCATGCTTCACTGTTGCCTGCAGACACTCATTCGTATGCGCTCTCCAGCCCTTCGGCGAACAAACTGCCTTCTGCTACTGCCAAATATTTCAAATTTTGACTCATCAGTCCAGAGCACCTGCTGCCATTTTTCTGCACCCCAGTTCCTGTGTTTTCGTGCAGAGTTGAGTCGCTTGGCCTTGTTTCCACGTCGGAGGTATGGCTTTTGGCCGCAAGTCTTCCATGAAGGCCACTACTGACCAGACTTCTCCGGACAGTAGATGGGTATACCAGGGTCCCACTGTTTTCTGCCAGTTCTGAGCTGATGGCACTGCTGGACATCTTCCGATTCGCGAAGGGAAGTAAGCATGATGTGTCTTTCATCTGCTGCAGTAAGTTTCCTTGGCCGACCACTGCGTCTACGGTCCTCAACGTTGCCCGTTTCTTTGTGCTTCTTCAAAGAGCATGGACAGCACATCTGGAAACCCCTGTCTGCCTTGAAATTTCTGCCTGGGAGAGACCTTGCTGATGCAGTATAACTACCTTGTGTATTGTTGCTGTGCTCAGTCTTGCCATGGTGTATGACTTTTGACAGTAAACTGTCTTCAGCAACCTCACCTTGTTAGCTGAGTTTGGCTGTTCCTCACCCAGTTTTATTCCTCCTACACAGCTGTTTCTGTTTCAGTTAATGATTGTGTTTCAACCTACGTATTGAATTGATGATCATTAGCACCTGTTTGGTATAATTGTTTAATCATACACCTGACTATATGCCTACAAAATCCCTGACTTTGTGCAAGTGTACCTAGAAGAATTGATGCTGTTTTGAAGGCAAAGGGTGGTCACACCAAATATGGATTTGATTTAGATTTTTCTTCTGTTCACTCACTTTGCATTTAGTTAATTGATAAATATAATCTATTAACATGTCTATTTTTGAAAGTATTCTTACTTTACAGCATTTTTTCACACCTGCCTAAAACTTTTGCACAGTACTGTATATATATATATATATATATATATATATATATATATATATATATAACACATTGTTTATCTAATTAAACTATGCTACAGTTATTTTATTAAAAAACAAAAACTTGGTAAATATCTGGTATGTTTATTTTCAAACCTGACAAAAGTATTCAATAACAGATGAAGAACACTGGACAGGAAATTAAATTTAAATCCCTTCAGCATGGAATATACATTTTTCCCCTTTTCCTGAAGAACAAAATTGAAACATTTATAAAATTCAGTACTAGCCAGCAGCAGTGTAGTGCTATATTTAGAAGTGAGGGGTCGCTATTATCTGTTGATACAGGTTCCCTTCACCTTTCTTACTCATTATTCTAGACCAGACATGCTTTTTCATTATCTATCTCTCAAGGGTTTCTTACAGCTATTGTATTCTTTGCTTATTTGTATGGGTTATATACATGTATCTCAATCTCCATATATTAATAGGAGCAAAACAGTTCAATATTCTACACGTGAAGTATGGAAGCGGTGCTCTGTCTGCCCAAGAGAAGGGGGCGTACACCCCGGACCCCACAACACTACCTGATAGCCAGGCATTCCCAGACAGAAAGATACAAAAAACACAATCAACAACATTATAAAAACAGTGTATGGCCTTGAAGACAAATTACCAGAACCCTTCACAGGCTATAACATTAGTAGCAATGGTACCACAGTGTATTTGCAAAATTCATCTAGTTCATTAGAAACAAAAAAAGGTTGTATTACATGCAATTGTGTATGTCCAAATTCAAAAGCCATGTCCTGTAGGATTTGTGCTCTAGCTCTAAATATGCAGGTAACTGAGTTACTTACATTAATAGGTACTTTGTACATCTTTAAAGATCCAGTATCATAGTTTAACCTTCATAGTGTTGTACCTGCATTATTTTTCAATGATAAACAATTTGGTAACACTTTAGTTTAGGTATCCGATATAAATGATGATAAACATGTTATTAATTATGTTATTAACAATTATATAACGTGATTAGAAATAATAAGAGTATTAATACACACCTTTGTCATTTTTTTTTGCGCAAACATGAAATATATACTTCACAAGTTTATCATTATTATTAATATATTTCTCAGTTGTAATTGAGATACATAAATGGCTTATCACAAATCAATAGAATAACCCTACACATCTATACCTGAATTGGTGATGATGGGAGTCTTGTGGTGGAAGTTTCGTTCCCAGACCCTAAAACTGAGATTCAGGCCTTACAGACAAAGTGGAGTAAAACAAAAGCTTTTATTAAGTCTGCAGACTGGAGTTTCAACAGAGCAACGCAGGCTCTGCAAGCAATCGCAAAGAAGCTCCCCCCCTTCTATTTCTATCTTCTCCTTATATAGGGAGTTGTTCTGAGCGTACGTGACTTTTGTCACATATCAGCTAGTTAAACGCATGCACGCATTCTCTTCAACACCTGTAGGCAGCCAGACTAGACTTGTGGTTTATCTTAAGTTTTGTTTACCAACTTCTTCTATTGGTTACTGGTTTGCCAAGTCAGTTGCTATGGGACGTTGGTCCTTTACAAACATACTGATTGGTCCTTACATGGCTGATGCGACATCAGCTGAATATGCAAGCTCCCACAAGCTAGTCGGCTGAAACCACAAACACATCTTTACATTTTATTTCTATATAATACTTTTAATACTTATAAAAGTCAAAACACATATTACTTGATAACTCTTTTTCTACCTATCGTATTGGCACCTCAGACATAAGAAAACAAACAGAAAGCAAAGAGTAATTTTCCCAGCACAGTCTGTAAACCTGAACTGTCTCAGCCTGTCTTGTTGTTATGCCAAAATAGTGTCTGATCACCTGTGACCGGGTGACTGGTGGTCTGACGTCAGGCAGAAGCAGGAAGGGAAAAATACTGACACCAGGGAAGTACTGCAGGTAAAAAGAATCGGCTGGCTGCCTGTGGCAATGTGCTCCGCCCCTGTGTGCGTTTCTATGTTGTATGTTGCGTGTGCTGTGTTAATGTTGGTATATAGGCATTGGTACACAGGATATAAACGGGTCTGTGTTTCACGTGTGTTTAAAGATGTAGAATTGTATTTAGGCACGAGGATGGCACATCACTTGACGTGCATTTAAAGTATGTAATATGTGAGCACGAGGTTGCACTTAATTAATTCACGTGCTGGGATTCAAGTGAATAATTAATTAGTAACTGAATCTCAGCACAACAGTATATATAGATGCACGTTTCACTCACTCGGGGTGGTGTGTTCGGTGAGTGGAGAACGGGAGAGAGAGAAGGAGAAATATAAATAACAATTGCTACCGCGTGCTGGTAGGACCAGCACGATACTTGTTTGTTTATATATTTACTCACCGTGTTTGTGTGTCTGTCCATGCACCGTTTGTTTAATTGTTAGTCCGTTTTGTTCGTCTATTTATTTTGGCGCAAGTGCCGTGTCCTGTTTCTGTTTGTTTAAACCTTTTATTTATAATAAACCGCGTAACAGCGCTTTCATCATTTCACCTCATCTGTCCTGTGTGTATTCATTTCCTGGTTCTGACGTCACCACTCAGCCAGCCGTGTGACATATGGTGTCCTGTGTGGGATAACAGCGCCTCCAAGCGTCAGACCAAGGAAAGTGCATTTTATTTTTGAAGTGTGTTTTGGGGGGAAAAAAAAAAAAAGATGGGGAAAAAAACAGCCTGAAGAAGCAGCAACAGCAGAGCAAAGGGGGAAAGGAGGAAGCAGGGCTGTGGTGTTTTGCCTGTGGCAAAACCTGTCACATCACCATGCACTGCTCCGTCCATGTGGCTCTTCGGGCACTGTCCCGAAAGATGGGATGGGGGGAAGACACTGAGGAGTGGTTCCGCCGGAAGGCTAGGAAGCCAGGACCCGATCAGCTGTCATTGCCGTTGTGCCCCCTCTGCGAGGGTAAGCATTACTTTGCCGTCTGTCCCTTCCGCAGTTATGAGGAGGAACTAGCAACTGAGTGGGAGGAGCCCGTGCATCCAGCACCCAGACGGGGGGACCGCGAGCGTCCAGCGCCCAGATGGGGGACATGGCGTCCAGCGCCAGACGGGGGGACCGCGGGAATCCAAAGCCCACCTTCACCAGCAGAGCAAGAATGCCTGCTGTTCCTATCTCCACCAGCAGAGGGAGAATGCCTGCTGTCCCCATCTCCACCAGCAGAGGGAGAATGCCTGCTGTCCCCATCTCCACCAGCAGAGGGAAAATGCCTGCTGTCCCCGTGTCCACCAGCAGAGGAAGAATTCCTGCTGTCCCCATGTCCACGAGCAGAGGGTGAATGCCTGCTGGGTTCCCAACCACCTGCAGAGTGTGAACGTCTGCTGGTATCACTTCCCCCACCGTCACCATCATGAGGAGAGGAGCCGGAGCTGCCTCTGCCTCCACCATCACCACCAGCACAGGGAGAATGCCTGCTGGTTTCCCCATCACAACCAGCAGAGGAAGAATGCCTGCTGGTTTCCCCTTCCGAGGCAGAGGGAGAACCGCACCAGTTCCCTGCAAGAGAGGCAGAGCCGCACCAGTCCCCTGCAAGAGAGGCAGAGCCGCACCAGTCCCCTGCAAGAGAGGGAGAGCAGCACCAGTCCCCTGCAAGAGGGAGAGACTACACGCTGCTCCCAACTCCGTCGCCAGGAGACTACACGCTGCTCCCACCTCCGTCGCCAGGAGACTAAACGCTGCTCCCACCTCTGTCGCCAGGAGACTACATGCTGCTCCCACCTCCGTCGCCAGGAGACTACACACTGCTCCCACCTCCACTGCCTTCGCCACCAGGAGGAGAGCAGCAGGAGCTGCCACTGCCTCCACCACCTCCACCAGGAGCAGAGCAGCAGGAGCTGCCTCTGTTTCCATCACGTCCACCGGCAGGAGGAGAGCTGCAGGAGCTGCCTCTGCCTCCGCCACCTCCAAGAGCAGAGCAGCAGGAGCTGCCTCTGCCTCCACCGCAAGGAGCAGAGCAGCAGGAGCTGCCTCTGCCTCCACCACCTCAACCGCTTCCACCAGGAGCAGAGCAGCAGGATCTGCCTCTGCCTCCTCCACCAGCAGAGGGTGAGTACCTGCTGGTTCCGCCTCCACCGTTGTGGGAGGACTGCTTGCCCCTCCCACCTCCACCAGCAGAGGGTGAATACCTGCTGGTTCCGCCTTCATTGTCGTGGGAGGACTGCTTGCCCCTCCCACCTCCACCAGCAGTGGGTGAATACCTGCTGGTTCCGCCTTCCCCAACATGGGAGGACTGCTTGCTGCTTCCACCTCCACCACAAGAGGAGCTGCAGCGGAGTTCCGCTTCGCCCAAGGATGCCAGCCTCGCTTCGCCCAAGGATGCCAGCCTCGCTTCGCCCAAGGATGCCAGCCTTGCATCGCCTGGGGCTGCCTGGTGCTCCGCATCGCCTGGGGCTGCCTGGTGCTCCGCATCGCCTGGGGCTGCCTGTTGCTCCGCATCATCTGGGGCTGCCTGTTGCTCCGCATCGCAGCAGGAAGTACTGTGGCCGGAACCCCACCAAGGGGAGCTGCCGGCCACAAAGAAGGGGAAGAAAGTCAGGAGACCTGCTCCCACTGCAGCACCTGGGCTGCAGGAGATACTGTGGCGGAGCCCGGAAAAGAGAGCTGCCGGCTATGAAGAAGGGGGAAGTCAGGAGACCACCCCCCAAGCAGCCTTTCCGCTGCCAGGACTACCCCGGCTGAAGGAGTCAGTCTGGGAGCTGTCAGCACGTCTGCTGACAGCATGGCCAGTAGCAGCCTGGCTACTGGCAACATTACCACCTGTGGGCCCCTTGAAGCCTCCGGTCCGGGCCCAGGACTTTGTGCTGGACTTTTGGGCTTTTAAGGGGGGAGGTGGCCGTTGAGGCCATGTGTGCTGCGCACAAGGGGGGGTATATGTGGCAATGTGCTCCGCCCCTGTGTGCGTTTCTATGTTGTATGTTGCGTGTGCTGTGTTAATGTTGGTATATAGGCATTGGTACACGGGATATAAACGGGTCTGTGTTTCACGTGTGTTAAAGATGTAGAATTGTATTTAGGCACGAGGATGGCACATCACTTCACGTGCATTTAAAGTATGTAATATGTGAGCACGAGGTTGCACTTAATTAATTCACGTGCTGGGATTCAAGTGAATAATTAATTAGTAATTGAATCCCAGCACAACAGTATATATAGATGCACGTTTCACTCACTCGGGGTGGTGTGTTCGGTGAGTGGAGAACGGGAGAGAGAGAAGGAGAAATATAAATAACAATTGCTATCACGTGCTGGTTGGACCAGCACGATACTTGTTTGTTTATATATTTACTCACCGTGTTTGTGTGTCTGTCCATGCACCGTTTGTTTAATTGTTAGTCCGTTTTGTTCGTCTATTTATTTTGGCGCAAGTGCCGTGTCCTGTTTCTGTTTGTTTAAACCTTTTATTTATAATAAACCGCGTAACAGCGCTTTCATCATTTCACCTCATCTGTCCTGTGTGTATTCATTTCCTGGTTCTGACGTCACCACTCAGCCAGCCGTGTGACACTGCCGTTTTTATTTATAACAAAAATAAATAAAATATTTAAACAAAAAAACACCGCAGCTCACAGAGCAAAATAAAAGGGTTAACACCAAACAAATCTCGCACACTAAATAATAAATAACCATATAGGTCAGGCTGGGCAGATTGCCTTCACTGTTCCTGTTTTAATTCTTATTTTCTCCACTCTCCGTTCTCGTTCCTCCTCTGAACTCCCCCCCCAAACTGAGAGTGCTGCAGGCTTTTTATATCGTGGCCGAGGGGTTTAACTAGCATGCAATGTTATTCTATTACCCCTCGGCCACAATCTGCACGAGTTTATTAATTACAATGTAAACAGCAACATTCTCACGTGTATTTGGCAGGGATAGGCATTAACCCCATCCCTGCCAACCACCATGTGTGTGTGTGTGTGTATCTATATATATATATATACAGCTCTGGAAAAAATTAAGAGACCACTCGAAAATTATCAGTTTCTCTGGTTTTACTATTTATAGGTATGTGTTTGGGTAAAATGAACATTTTTGTTTTATTCTATAAACTACTGACAACATTTCTCCCAAATTCCAAATAAAAATATTGTCATTTAGAGCATTTATTTGCAGAAAATGACAACTGGTCAAAATAACAAAAAAGATGCAGTGTTGTCAGACCTCGCATAATGCAAAGAAAATAAGTTTATATTCATTTTTAAACAACACAATACTAATGTTTTAACTTAGGAAGAGTTCAGAAATCAATATTTGGTGGAATAACCCTGATTTTCAAGCACAGCTTTCATGCGTCTTGGCATGCTCTCCACCAGTCTTTCACATTGATGTTGGGTGACTTTATGCCATTCCTGGCGCAAAAATTCAAGCAGCTCGGCTTTGTTTGATGGCTTGTGACCATCCATCTTCCTCTTGATCACATTCCAGAGGTTTTCAATGGGGTTCAGGTCTGGAGATTGGGCTGGCCATGACAGGGTCTTGATCTGGTGGTCCTCCATCCACACCTTGATTGACCTGGCTATGTGGCATGGAGCATTGTCCTGCTAGAAAAACCTCAGAGTTGGGGAACATTGTCAGAGCAGAAGGAAGCAAGTTTTCTTCCAGGACAACCTTGTACTTGGCTTGATTCATGCGTCCTTCACAAAGAGAAATCTGCCCGATTCCAGCCTTGCTGAAGCACCCCAAGATGAGTCCAATTTTCAGCTTTGCCCAACACCTGGTCGTCTAATGGTTAGACGGAGACCTGTAGAGGCCTACAAGCCACAGTGTTTCGCACCCACTGTGAAATGTGGTGGAGGATCGGTGATGATCTGGGGGTGCTTCAGCAAGGCTGGAATCGGGCAGCTTTGGCATGAATCAAGCCAAGTACAAGGTTGTCCTGGAAGAAAACTTGCTTCGTTCTGCTCTGACAATGTTCCCCAATTCTGAGGATTGGTTTTTCTAGCAGGACAATGCTCTATTATATATGAAACATGTGGCATTGTCTTGGGGCAATGTGTTCTTTACATAGAAAGGTCAGTCATAATGAACTAATAAACTAATGTGTGTGAGGGCATTTTCATGTTGGATACAGGTGTGTAAAATGCATTGCCCCAAAACACTATTTATTTTTTCTGAGATACATGTTCCCACACTATATAAAAATGTGAAATTACCGTGGGGCAATAGGTTCTTCACCTTTAATGACACACTATTGACACCTTTGGTGAAGTCATTATAATACTTAATAGAAATAAGTCATTTGCAATGCTCCAAACTTTCATTGAATTTTTCGAAGAGACATTTTGTCTATGTAGTATAAAAACTATCAATTATGGTGGGACAAGATGGTCTTCATTGATAGAACAGCCAATTAAAAAACTGTATCGGCCTATTGCCTAAAGGGAAATAAAGTAGATTAATTATTTATGCATGTAAAACCTGCATACTCCAAACTTTAGTTGCTTTTTCAAACAGATATGATTCTATAATATGTACTGGAAGATGAATGTATACTAGAAAAGACCAGTTTTAGAATTTATTCAAACGCTACAGTAGTGAATTTGGGGCTTCAGACAGCAGTGCTGTTGGCAAGAGTTCTGAGTTCTACCTGTTCCGGCTTTTTCCTAGTCGCTATTGTTAAACAAGAAGGCAGCAAACACCATCGAAATACACAAATATGAAATACATACTTCACAAGTTCATCATTATTATTAATACATTTCTCAATTGTAATTGAGATACACAAATGGCTTATCACGGATCAATAGAATAACCCTACACGTCTATACCTGCATTGGTGATGATGGGAGTCTGTAAACCTGAACTGTCTGAGCCTGTCTTGGTGTTATGCCAAAATAGTGTCTCACCGGTGACACAGAGCTGTCTGATCACCCCATAATAACGACATATGTGTAAGTAGGACAGTAGCTTAGCTAGTCAGTTAAAAAAAATTATATATATACAAATACAAATTTTACTGCTGAATTCCACTCATGTCCAGGACGGGTTCCATTTAAATCAAGGGTTCCCAAACTTTTTTTTTGCTGCGCCTCCCTTCAGAGATTTTGTTTTTCATGTAAAATGAAAGCAGGCTCCACACAGGCAGTAGCTGTGTGCTCGAATTCAGCAGTTTATTAGCACAGGACAAATAAAAAATGGATCATGCCAAAGCAAAAGAAAATAATAAAAACCTATCTCTGTGCTAAATTCCAGTCTATCTCTCACTTTCACTCATACAGCTTCTGTCACTCACTCGCACAACTGCACTCAGACACGCACTCCTATTTATCTCTTCGCATTAAACCGCACCTTCCATCCACCTTCACCAATCCCAGGCATGCCATTCTCCCGCCAGCATTCTAGGGATACAAGTGCATGTCCAGGATTGGTGAACACGGACAGACTGGCAACCCCCCCCCCCCCCCCCCCCAACTATTATAGCTTTATACAGTATTTATTTAATAAAATGTTGCACCCTCATTTGTCCGTTTTCTACATTCTGCAGCAAAACCTGTACCATAAAATAAACGCTGAGACCCCTTCTGTTTATAAACTGCAGGTGAATCTAAATCTATTTTTTTTTTTTTTTTTTATTTGTGAAAAAAATTTATTTGGTATTAAAACTAGCGCTGGGACAAATATCCAAATAGTGGAACTAATATTTTTTGACATGCATTCGGATACACAAATGAGATGTTAATATTCGCTACAAATGATAAAAATACCTTGCACTTATTTACCGTCGCACCAGAATGAAAATGAAAAACACCTCTGTGTTATATGTGAGATTAATATATATCAGTGGTTCTCAAACTTTGTCATAGTGAGCCTCCATGAGCTATGACAAAAATAACTGTGCCTCCCCAGTTTACTAAAACAATATAACAAACTGAAAATGTTGCAAAAAAAATGAATAAAAAAGTAGAAAGGATTTTATCAATACAGAGCAGTATGAGTTTCAGAAGTATTAATTCAAAAACAGTACAAATGGAAGCAGCTAAAATCTTTTTTTTGTCCTGTTAACTTTCTTATCTTAGTGGGTTTTAATGTAACTTCAAAATTGCTGCTTTTGTATCATGTGTATACTGTTGTGTAAATCTGTTATTTAAATGGTCTGATTGTTGCAGTTGTATGTGTGACATGCTATACAAATATATTGTGGTTTGTTCTTTTTTCTGCTATGTACTGTACAGTGCTTTGCGATACTTTTGTATAAAAAGCGCTATATAAATGCAATAAATCAATAAATAAATAAACTCATTGCGCTTCCTGTGAAAAAAATTTACGAGTTTAGATACTAAGGTAGGGTTGTCGTGTTTCGAGATGTCGGCGTAGCTTGCACTAATTAAAACCCGCCGCTGCTGCACTTTCAAATGAAGGAGGGCTGGGCGAGTGACTGAGCTACGATAGGTCTGAAATTACACAAGCTCTGTAGACAGGGATTGGTCAGATTTAACAGGGGTTGGTCAGATTAAACATGATCCCTGACTAGGTAGTTTTTTGAGTCAATCATCCTGGAGGCACACCAAGTCTGCCATTTACCGCGGAGCTTTTACAATCGCCAGGAAGTCAGAAAAATGTATTTCCTAGTAAGGTATTGGCACCCCCTAATAACCTCATCTGCTCCTCCTAAAACGTAATTTTATCACATTATTTATTAATAATGTACGTGGGAGGTTGTTGGCTATATAATCGTGTCACTTTATACATATTTTCATCAAACAGTAAGAGATAATTCAAATGCAATGACAGGATTATGCCCTGACCCTCTGCACCTCTCTTTTCCTGGCAGCCGCTCGAGTCCTGGTGATTTTACTTTTTTTACTAGATGCTGCTGTCCTGCAGGTACCATCCATCTTTATTTAATTTAACTCTTTTAACAACACCCATCTTGAACATCATTCAATTAATAAAGCTATCTTTGGTAAAGTGGGTGCTGCAGATGCAGCTGATGTTGGGCTTAGCATCCCAATCCCTGGTCCTCCTCACGAACTTCACCCATTGCCGGCATCGTACCGGCTCTTTAGGAAACTCGTGAAGAGATACCAATGGCCCTGCTGTGTTGGAGCAACCATATATTACACACCTATTTACCAGGGTACCTCTCCCCTGGGTGTTTTGGTGAGCGGTAATGCAGGAAAGCAGCGGGCGGAATGGCGAGCTTGTCCTGGTGTGATGTCACGCATAAATTAGCCACAGCTTCGAGTGAGCTGGACTTTTCATAGAGGTGTCAACTTCAGAGTTGCTTTTATTGATTGATTTGGGACTTCAGAGATCTGAAATGAACACATTTTGTTAGCATTAGTTTTTACTGTCAAATACCATAAATTCACATATATTTAAATTACTAACTTACCAAACTCTTGTTCTGATGGCGAAAATCAATGCCTGTCTAGTGGCTTACTTCTTAAATCATTGCATCTCTATTACTGATATTTTCTCTATAGTATGGCATAATAGATAGAATTAAATCAATTTACTATCGCTCTTTACTGCGATGCCAGTTACCCTGGTGCTAAACGTCACAGGAGCGGTGCTTCACACATAATGCAGATTCCTTTCTTTCATTTTTGGTTTTTTTGCCACCCCCCTAAATTTGCAGCACAAGGCGGCTGTCTAGTTTGCCTAGTCCTTCCTCTGGGTCTGTGTAGGACCATCCTGTGAAAAGGAGACATTTAGAAAATTCATGTTTGTATTTTTAACCTGAAGTAAACTGTGGTTTGACTTTGATTTACCTTTTGCGCTATGAAGAACTGAAGCCAAACATTGGCTGACGGTTTTTATTTGCTGACTACACCATATCTATCAAACTGTTGTCAACCTTTGATACGGTAAGTATAATAAAGTAATGCTATAATTTATTAACCTTTCTATTTTTCTTCCTTTTGGATTCCAGGCAGGCAGACCAGGTAATACAAATAAAATTGCAGCAATACAAATTTTATTTTCAGACAGGAACGTATTCTATACAGCTAACATTTCCCATTGCCACCAAGGTTTCAATTGTGAAAATACTACACATAAAAACCATAACACCACAATCCAATCAATAAAACGTGATGTCTAAAACAGTAAGAACAATATAAACTAATAAAAGGTATTTATAAAAATAAAGTCTCGATGTCCAGGTCCTTACGGCTTTAATCAAAGTCTTGCTCAGTTCCAGTTTGCCCGTGTCCAGTATTGCAATCCCGTTAGTTCAGAAAGTGAACAGAAATCCCACAGTGTCTCCCTTGACTCACAGTACCCGCCACGCACCACCTGGAAGTTGGTTACTTATTCCCGGTTCCTTATTCGCGGTGTAGTTGACGAAGCAGCATGTCCTTTTTCTGTGTGTTTTTAACTCACTTACACATCTTGCTCAATTCATATATTGCTACTATTTAAAAAATAATCGCTCCTTTAAAAAAAAAATATATATATATTAATAGCAAATCTGTATCAGCAGCATAGCAGTACCCTATATTACCCGCTTGTTTTGCCCCATTTACCCCTTGGACGCCTTGCTCACTAAATATCAAGTAGATAGGTTATCACCCACTCACTCATATGTATTTATCCCGGCCCAAAAAGAATTTTGATACGAAAACAACTGGCAAACATGGCACAGATAGCAAGTTGGCATGTTATCCAATTAATGCAAATTGAATAAGTAACTGGGGTATTTCAGGGGTTAAATTGTTTTGGGCCACTTATTTCAAAGCTGATTTTCACACAGGGGAATTCCTGTACCTCACCCATGTGTATTTATCCTGGCCCAAAATGGATTTTGATACAAAAACAGCAAAAATCATAAATATTCTGGGACGTCATCATTTGCAAAGACTGTAACTCAGTAAGTGTTTCCGCGCTCATCCAGTCTGCAGTAACGAGGTGTGAACTCAAAACATATGGCTGTGTCTATTTGACCATATGAAAATATATGACTTAAGATCCAGAATTAGATTGAACACATTACTAATTGTCATGAACTGAGAAGACATTTGTGTTTATTATTATTATTATTATTATTATTATTATTATTATTATTATTAGTAGTCGTAGTAGTCGTAGTAGTAGTCGCACTAGTCGTAGCAGTAGTATGTATTAATTTAGCTGACACCTTTATCAAGGTGACTTACAAGTATTACAATAGAAAATACAAGATTCAAAAATATTAAAAAAGTTATTATTATTCTAATAGTATTACTATTATTAGTAGTAGTCACAGTAGTAGTAGGCTACTGATAGTAGTAATGCTACTGTACCAACCATCTCAATTTTCCCAGGACAGCCCTCTTTTTAGGTAGCATGTCCTGGTGTCCCACAAGTTTAGTCAAAGCTGATTAGGTATTTTATATGAGAGATCAGATATATAGAATAAAATGCAGAACAACAACTAGAGCTCGCAGGTGCTCTTCTAGACACTCCTCTCTGTGCATCAAATATTATTAAACCGAAGTTTTAATTGAAAGAAAACTTTAAAACTCTTTGACTTCAACTTAATCTGAAGAAGAACTTGTGTTCGAAAGGTCATTGTTTTTTGAATGCCTTATATATTAAATAAAAGTACACTTGAGGTTATTTCATTTTATTTTTCTTACGAGTTCACACCTCGTTACTGCAGACTCGATGAGTGCGGAAACTGCAAATGATGATGTCCCGGATTATTGTATGATTTTTGCTGTTTTTGTATCAAAATCCATTTGGGCTGCATAAATACACATGGGTGAGGTAGAGGGATTCCCCCTGTGTGAGAATCAACTTTGAAATAAGTGGCCCAAAGCTATTTAACCCCTGAAATACCCCAGTTTATTCAATTTGCCTTATTGTCCAACTTGCAATCTGTGCCATGTTTACACGCTGTTTTTGTATCAAAATCCGTTTTAGGCCAGGATGAATACATATGGTTGACATAGAGGGGTTCCCCCTGTGTGAGAATTTAGCCCCTAAAGTACCCTAGGTACTTATTCAATTTGTGTTACATTTGCGGGATGCGATTAAGAAACTAGAATGCAAATAAGAAGCTGGCCGAATAAGAAGCCAAATTTAGCATTATACTTAGAACCCCATTTATCAACAAGTAAGAGCAAAGGAATTCCTATGCATTTTTATATGGTTACACTTTGGATTGCTGCTGCTCATGGGGTACGACTTGTTCACTAAAATCTTTAGTGTTATTGCAAAGAGAAGACATTAACCTATCATAAGACACCAAAATATTTAGTGAGCAGAGCGTCTAGGGAGGTACATATATGAGACATCAAAAGACGTGCCCCCATGCACACTGTATTGGTTATAATGGGTTACATTTTGGTGTTGTTCTGCTTGTGGGGTACAGCTTGCTCACTAAAATTGTTAGTGCTTTTGCAAAGAGGAGATGATAACCTATCTAGGGATACCTCGAGATTTAGTGAGCAAGGTGTCTAAGGGAGTGCATAGGTAGGGACCTACCTAATTCGCGATTTCGCGGATTTCGCGGAAATCGTGAAATTGAGGGGTCACCGCGAAATTCACCTCTTAGGAGCCAATGCATACAAACAAGTACGGAGAGGAAAGAAAAAAAGAAACCACGTTTAAATGAACTACTGTACAACGCAAGTGACGCAAACTACGTATCTTCATTCTGTAGATAGCCCATTCTTATTCCTTCGCCGTCCTGTGTGCATTGCACTTAAGCAAAAAACAAACAAAAAATGTCCACAAGTAACATTTACAAAAGAATTTCTCCAGAGCTGTTAACGTTCTTGTCTACTATTCAAATGACAAAGTTTTAATCAGCCTATCAATGCGTCTTTACTGCTTTTATGTGACCTGTACTGTGCAGAGGGGGCGGGACAAAGTTGGTGCTGCATTGTTGTTTTGATTTAGGTTGCTAAAATCTAGTTTTCAGCATTGGAGGTAAAATAGTAGAAATGGACGACAAAGAAAGCAAACTATATTTCGGCTGATGATCGTTTCAAGATATTTCCCAAATAAACTACATGCAGACTGAGGTAATTGTTTTCCATATCTTAATGTGTATTTGGAGAAAATACGATCGATCGCTATTTAGCTTCAGAATCACACATTAAACGAAAGGCTACCACAGAGGCTGCTGAACAGAACGTAAAATAAACATCTTTCAGAAACCAAACTGGAAAGTCAGCCCAGACAAAAAGTATTCCTGTCTGCAAGTTAAATCAGTACTAAAACGATCCAGCACAGCCACCTCGCTTCAACCTGCTGCTTACAGTTGGAATTTTAGACCCGAATAGCCACGTTTTCTTTGTTTTGACTCGGTACTAATAAAATAAATTATTGGATGGGACAAATAACATGACAACGAACGTGCTGCATACATTGACTTCATTAAAGTATGCCAGATGCCCTTGTGTAACCGAGTTTTGGGCTGTTTCTAATCGATTTCCACATCTGTATAACTTGGCAAAGCTTTGCTTTAACTTCCAACCAATTCAGTGGATGCAGACGTGCAGTCTCAATGTATGGGCAAGTCAACTGCAGGGGGATGCTGCATACTCGCCTTTAACAAATACCAGCACTCTATTTTAGTAAGGAAGCAAGTGCCACTATTTTTAGGCTTTATAGTGTTCTGAAATACTGTCTACTTAGGTTTATTTAATGTTTAAACATGTCCGCGAAATTTCCGCGAAATCCTAATTTTATTCCGCAACATACCCGTGAAAAATACGGAAATTTACCGCGATTTAAGTAGACCCCTATGCATAGGGCATCCAAAGACGTGCCCCCATGCTTTCTGTATTGGTCATAATGGGATACAATTTGGGGTACTGCTGCTCGTGGGGTATGGCTTGTTCACTAAAATCTTTAGTGTTTTTGCAAAGAGGGGGTGATAACCTATCTAGGGATACCTCGATATTTAGTGAGCAATGCGTCTAAGGGGGGTAAATTGGGCATTAAAAGACGTGCCCCCATGCGTTCTGTAATGGTTATAATTGGCTAGAATTTGGGGTGCTGCTGCTCACAGGGTACGGCTTGCTCACTAAAATCTTTAGTGTTTTTGCAAAGAGGAAACGATAACCTATATAGGGATACCTCGATATTTAGTGAGCAAAGCGTCTAAGGGGGTAAATGGGGCAAAACAAGCTGGTAATGGGGTATGGGGTACCGCTATGCTGCTGATACAGGTTTTTTATTAATATTTTTGTTTTTCTTGAAAGCGGGAGCGATTATCCTTTAAATGGTAGCAATATATTAATTGAGCAAGATGTGTAAGTGAGTTAAAACACACAGAAAAAGGACACGCTGCTTTGTCAACTACACCGCGAATAAGGAACTGGGAAAAAGTAACCAACTTCCAGGTGGTCCGCCACGCTGGCTCCACCGTGATCGTCGCACTGGCGCGCCTCCAGATGCTAGTGGGAGAGAGAGAGAAAAAAAAGCCGCTTAGCCACCAACCAACTGCAAGGCTAGCTCCTTGCTACACCTCCACCCCCTTCTCCGCAACACTGGTAAAGCAGTGTAATAAATCATTAAGCACCACAGTGGGAAATGTGAGCGAGTAGGGTAACCTATTGCAGATTTATTACGAGTTGCCTATTTTGAAAATGTTCTGCACTAAACATTTTAACTGGACCATTAACCTAAACTGCTGGATTTTTTGTTCTGTCTCCTCTGTGTCAGTGAATTGCCCACTACCCTTCCACAGGTGCACATTCACATTGTTCACTCTCTGGTCAGCTGGTCGGTAGGTAGGTTCCCCTAGGCGATCGTAGGTGTACAGCTGCCATGGTTGTCACGCTCACGTCACATTTTGTTCCTCTTCCTCAGGCTGGATTTTCAGAGTGCTCCACCACCTGTTGTTAAAAAGTATTTTTCTCCATTCCAGGTTGGAATTCCTCTGCTTCTGGATCCAAATGGAACTTTCAGAATTGTCATGGTTCACTGTATTATTGCGGTCTCAGCATTGGGAAGTTGATTTATTATTTATAAGTGTAAAAACTTGTCAGGATGTTAACAACGAAAAGAAAAATTACAGGTACGTTATTTAAATAGTTGTAGCAACACATGGAAATGTATAACGCTATATTTTTTGGAACCCCACTACTTACTCTTTAAAACCATAGCAGGGCAAGTTCAAATTATACAAAAACCTTTATTGCAGTTTTAAAACTAACACAAATGTCAGTAACATACTGTGACAGAAAAACAATGATTCTTGCTGGTAAATCTCCCTCCTGACCTGTGAGGGCCCTAAGTAACAGGAACAGAGTACCCTGGACTGTTTGGCCTGACAATTTATTCCCCGGGTTAAAAGGAAGTCGGTCAGGAAAGGGGGCCAAGCTTCAGTGCACTAATGCATCGACCCAGAAGGGAAACGATGTGCCAGCCGTGGATTGGAGGAGCGGCTACAATCATTTACCAAGGGGTCATGTATGATGGTACAAAAAGGGGACGAAGCAACGTAATCTGTTCCTTCATATTGGTTAAAGAAAGAACCCGGAAGGACCTGTGAATTGTGGAATCGTATTGTGAGTGTTTGTTTTGTTTTTGTCTCTAATTGTTTTTATTATTAGTAGACGGCTAACACGTCTGGAGCTGTCACCACAAGCACTACAGCACACACCCAGGACTGGTGACCGTGTTAGTGTATTGTGTTTGTAACGGGACTGTGTTTATTATTCGGGACTGCAAACCCTTTGTTTTGAACAGTGCAATACACATCGCTGTGTATTGCCTGTAATTTATTATTTGGTCACCAGACCTGGATTACAATTTAAATCTATTTTCTGATTGAATTATCACTGTCTGTTTCTTCATTGCACACCGCATCACTCCTTCACCTGTACCCAACTAACCACTTTGCCATACATACATACCCTGCCACAGCAGTAAATTCAGTACTAGAGCTATCATGTAATGGTTTAAACAGACTAGTATAACTCAGCCCACAAAACTCATAGGGTTTATTGAATTGGTTTAAAAGGCGACTGATATAAAATAGGAACAAACTTGGTATTTTAATTATTTTTGAGGACAAAATACCATAGTCTCAAACACAGTTTTTTTGTTGTTTCACACTCTCCTTCTTTTAATGATTTAAATAGCAGAGGTATTTACATCAGCCTCTGTTTAACCCTTTTTTGTAGCTGTACTTGACTCTATATCCACTAGTTTCTTGATATTTGTAAATGTTGTAGAAACATATATATTAAATCACATGAGAAAGTACAAATGTTCTAATATAATTATAAGTCAAATACATCAGATTTACATTGCCCCCCTGCAGTGAAGTCTTACATTCATTCTTCTCTCCCTGATATCTATTCGGCTCAACAGAGAATTGCTAGCATGGCGGAGAGGGGGCCATTTCACCGCCGGGACCACCAGAGCTTTCCTCCCATGAGGGTTTTTTAAATCTTTAATTCCTCATCAGATTAAGGAAAATAAAAATAAAAATAAAACAAAATAAATTTTAAAAAGTTTTATTAGTTAACCTCTATTTCTTTCCTTTGCATTGGTGGCGCAGTTGCGGGGAGCCAGGTGTCCTCTTTTGGGGGCAAGTGAAGCTCACTTCACAACTTCAGAGGCCCAGCTGCATTTGCCTCGTCCTCCGCATAGAAGGTTCTCCGTGAGCCAGAGGGGACCAGCAGCCAAATGTATCCTAACTCTCTTTCGTTTTCCCGTTCTCTGCCCACTCTATCTGTTTTAACCCGTGCCAATCTTCCCCTTTGGAGAGCAATGCTTGTTCCTAGCCTCGGAGCCCAGCCAGATGGCTCTCTGACCCCTGGCCCTCCTTTCATGTTATTTATTTTCTTTTTTCCAGCATTCCAGTCTCTCCACAAGGGAATTGAAGATCTACTAGCCTTTAGAAGTCCGACCACATGAAGCTCAGCAGAATCACCAAGCTTTGGACAGCTGCTTCAGATTAAATGGAATGTTTATAAAGTTCAGTAATAACAGGAGACCCTTGTGTAGGACCATCCTGTGAAAAAGAGACATTTAGAAAATTCGTGTTTATATTTTTAACCTTGACAAACTGTCAATCAATATTAAAAACACTTTCTGCCAATTTTGCCAAAGTTTTTTTTTCTATTATAACTATACTGTATATTTGACTTATCATGGATCTTTACAGGTATATTTCTACTAGGGGTGATACACAGAGCCATCATCTGTATCTGTATCTGTATCTGTATCTGTGTTTTTGCCCATGCTATGTAAGAAATTATGACGGCTCAAAACAAACTTAATCCTTTGCGGTCCATTTATTCAGCGCCTGTCAGGCACATCAGGTCCAATTTATTTTCATACAAGATGTTTATTTTACACACGCTGTTTAAAAGTAATTTTATTCACAGTAAAACAGGTTTAAAAGGCACTGCATATCAACAGGACACTCAGTACTGCATCTCCAGCCCTGCCCCACTCCTTGTTCGCTGTATTTATCACATATCTCTTCATAGTAGTACATACTGATAAATCACCTCCTGATCACTCATTAATTACTATACTATAACATCTCAAAAAGCTTGGCAAATGTCTGTGATATTCTTTGAGCGCTGGATGTGGAAGCAGCTATCTTGTTTGTTTATGTCCGTGTTATGTCTGTGGTGAAGGGACTATGTGTATTGCTCAGTTTTATTTATTTTTTTTGTTTCGGCTTCTCTCAGCTTCTATCGACATATGACCACAAAGGGTTAAAGGGACATTAAAATAAAAACTGAAAATGAAGAGCCTTAACTATAAGCAATGGAGTCATAATAACCACTAACAACAGAGTGTAAGGAAAGAAAGGAAAGAAAGATAAGCAGAAAGGTGATTTTCTTTTTTTATTGTTTGTGCTATTTTAAATTCAACAATAATGAAAATAGATACACAATATTTGGGATTTTTAAGGCTCGTGGCCTGACAGCAGTTGTCTTTATGTGCAATCATTTTCATCAAATGTATTGTTCCCACGTGCAAACCAATATCTCTCCATGCGTGCAAGCAACATTCACAATAATATATATATAATGCAGTTCTGTCCAGTTTGCTGCACTTTTTTACAAAGATCTACTAAAACAATGGAACTATTTACAGTAACCATTAAAAGTGGAATGAACAATAATGCAAAATGTTTTTTTTTGGTCAAAAGTTACAATGCAGTGCAGAGAAAGCAACACCAATATCAAACAAAAGATGCAACCAAGACAATTATTACATCCCACTAAAAGAATTACAGTATTAGTCTTATCTCACAATCAGACAGCTAGTGAAACGTATCAATCAAAATGTAGCGATCAAAACGATTTAATAAAAAAAAACTGCAATGAATATACTGAGACAAGCGTAGTCAAATCAGAGAAACTCTGCCTTTTTTAATAAATATAAATAATTGTGATTTGGGGTGGAAAAAACAGCACTGCGAGCTACACTATGCTAAAGAAATACCACATGGAGTGACTGCAAGCTCTAAACACAGACAATAATGGAGCCACCATAACTGTATTAAACAAACACACAAAAAATGGTTTTTAAAATCAAATAAACACTTCTCTAAAATCCCAACCCTGTAGCCCTGTTAAAATGGCAAAAAGACAGCTACGTTTGGAGTTTTTCTACTACAAAAAAGCGAAACCACCAGCGCCAGAGACATCAAAGGAAACCGAACATGACTCTTCTGTAGTTCAGAATGTTATTCACAGCACGAGAGTGTGAGGATACTTCCATTTCAAACACAGGTTAGTGCAGGTGCAGCTGTCGATAAGACACCCTTGCCTATAAAGTGTTGTTTGCAGCTGTCTTGATTGTGACAATCTGGTGTAGAACTGTGATGAAAGTGTAGAACTGTGATGTTTGTGATGAAAGATCTGGTACTGTTAGAAAGCTAGCTTAATGTTTACATAAAAATGGTTAAAATCAGGCATCGGGTTTGAGCACGGTTTTGCTTCGTTAGTTCAGGGTTTTTGGGGGATGGGGGTTTTCAAGCTACGAGTCGCCACTGGTGACAAAAATGCATAAAATAACTTATTAAAATATTCTGTGCTAAAATATTTGGATTATTATGACGTCTGTTTGTTGAAATTTACTGCAGTGCCTCTAAGTAAGTTCCTGTTTATGTAGCAATTCCCATGCTACATAATTAGGGTCAGTAGCCTGGCAAGGTTAAAACTTCATTTCCCATAGTTCCTTGCAACCACCCTCTGTTCATCCTCTCTCCCCATTGGCTCATTCAGATTTCCACCCCTCCAATCTCAGAGCTCCTTAGTAGCCATCACTTGTATTAAAGCTGGCTAATCAGGCCTGAGGGGGACACCCTTTCTCAGAGGAATCCATTAAACTACAGCATTTTCTCTACTTAAATTTCAGTGAATCCATTACCATCCTTAGATAATTCCAGTGCATCCGTTCATTTTCTTTTGTTGCTGCGCTTTGTCTAAACTGCTCTTTTTTTGTTTTCACTGTTACTTGTTTAAGTTTAGCTGTTTTTCTAGGTCTGTTTAGTGTTTGTTGTTTTATGTGTAACAGCCTCCATTTTTTCCTGATCCTCCTGATTTTTGCCAAACAACTGCTCACCATTCAACTCAACCCTACTGGACAGTCTCAACAATTTCAACGTACTCAATGTTTTCAACCTTCTACAATCACCATCATTTCGGGACACTTTGCTGGACTGCCTTATTTGTGGGTGAGATCATTTCTTTTTTGTTTGGATTTTTTCTACTTTAATTTGATACTCTGTTTCCTGTATTTTTTCTGTTACTTTGTTATTTTGTTACTTTGTATGGATTTCAATTACCCTGCTATTACTGGACTTGTTGGGCCTACCTGTCATTCTCCCACCATTGCCACAGAGACTGTTAAATGTAATTGTTTCCACAAGACACTGTTTTCATCTGTATCTATTTATTTATCTTTTGTCTATCTGTGTGGGTTGTGTTTGTGAGTGTGGGTTTATTGGAGACCCTCCGGACACCATTAATTTCTACTTTGTGAAACTGTTTAGCCTTCTGTTTGTCCCTACATACTTATCTGTACCATCTTATTTCTTATCTGTTACCTGCAATTATTTGAATTCCTGTCTTATCATTATTCATTTAATTCAGTTGTTTATTTTTTCATTTGTTGACATTATTGTTCAGAATAATAAACCGGTTGTTCATGAAATTGACGTCCCTGCTTTTGCTGTCTGTCACTCTTGCTGACTTATTTAACTATAGGAATAGGGCCAGTAGTATCTCCTTAGGGAGGACAGTGCAACTGCCTCTCAGTTGTGCAGAGTGATCGTTAGCAATTCCCATGCTACATAATGTGGGTGTAAGTCTCACCCACCTGTCACTTTAATTAGGGTTAGTAGCCTGGCCAGGTTAAAACTTCATTTCCCATAGTTCCTTGCAACCACCCTCTGTTCATCCTCTCTGCCCATTGGCTCATTCAGATTTTCACCCCTCCAATCTCAAAGCTCCTTAGTAGCCATCACTTGTATTAAAGCTGGCTAATCAGGCCTGAGGGGGACACCCTTTCTCAGAGGAATCCATTAAACTACAGCATTTTCTCTACTTAAATTTCAGTGAATCCATTACCATCCTTGGATAATTCCAGTGCATCCGTTCATTTTCTTTTGTTGCTGCGCTTTGTCTAAACTGCTCTTTTTTTGTTTTCACTGTTACTTGTTTAAGTTTAGCTGTTTTTCTAGGTCTGTTTAGTGTTTGTTGTTTTATGTGACAGCCTCCATTTTTTCCTGATCCTCCTGATTTTTTCCAAACAACTGTTCACCATTCAACTCAACACTACTGGACAGTCTCAACAATTTCAACGTACTCAATGTTTTCAACCTTCTACAATCACCATCATTTCGGGACACTTTGCTGGACTGCCTTATTTGTGGGTGAGATCATTTCTTTTTGTTTGGATTTTTCTACTTTAATTTGATACTTTGTTTCCTGTATTTTTCTGTTACTTTGTTATTTTGTTACTTTGTATGGATTTCAATTACCCTGCTATTACTGGACTTGTTGGGCCTACCTGTCATTCTCCCACCATTGCCACAGAGACTGTTAAATGTAATTGTTTCCACAAGACACTGTTTTCATCTGTATCTATTTATTTATCTTTTGTCTATCTGTGTGGGTTGTGTTTGTGAGTGTGGGTTTATTGGAGACCCTCCGGACACCATTCATTTCTACTTTGTGAAACTGTTTAGCCTTCTGTTTGTCCCTACATACTTATCTGTACCATCTTATTTCTTATCTGTTACCTGCAATTATTTGAATTCCTGTCTTATCATTATTCATTTAATTCAGTTCATTTTTTCATTTGTTGACATTATTGTTCAGAATAATAAACCGGTTGTTCGTGAAATTGACACCTCTGACGTCCCTGCTTTTGCTTTCTGGCACTCTTGCTGACTTATTTAACTATAGGAATAGGGCCAGTAGTATCTCCTTAGGGAGGACAGTGCAACTGCCTCTCAGTTGTGCAGAGTGATCGTTACATTTTGTCCATTGGTTTTAAGAGCAAGTAATGCTATACATAAATTTTCATGTAAAAAAACATTATCTAAATCATAAAATATGTATTTACCGTGAGAGATGCCCTTATAAACCTTCTGGTATAAGAGACACATTCTGTGAAGTTTTCGATTAAGCTGTCCATTCAGAGAAGAGGGATGTAGTTACGGGGAATGACGCTGTGGAAGCTTGCTGACGCTTTGCTTCACAAGCACGGATGAGAGGAGGTGTCGATGTTTGAGAGGCATTACATTTAAACATGAGTTTAAAAAAATACATTCACTTATATCCTTCTGTAAATAGCATTGTGCCATTAAGCTAACATGTTCAACAACACTAATAAAGTGAAGAAGTGTTTTGTTTTTTGTTTTTGAATCCCCAGGGATGGAATTTGGTGGTAGGCTATTGAAATAAACAGAGAATGCGTGATGATCTGATAAACATTGTAATAACCAGCAATCCGGACTCTTACTTAAACATTCCGAAACTATTGTTGTCTCTGATACTGACATTAAGCAGTGCTGCTTGTGAGCATGGGTCAGCATTTAAGCAGCCTCATGCCTTTCTGCCCTGATGCATATTCATATGTGTAAGATGATCACTGAAACCTTTTATCCTGAACTCAGCATCCTTGACAGGGGTGCAAATAATTTTGAAAATTGGTGCTACTTGAAAAATTGGAGGCACTTTTTTACACAGAGAATTGTGGGAGTCTGGAACTAACTCCCCTGTAATGTTGTTGAAGCTGACACCCTAGGATCCTTCAAGAAACTGCTTGATGAGATTCTAGGATCAATAAGGAACTAACAACCAAACAAGATGGCCGAATGGCCTCCTCTCGTTTGTAAACTTTATGTTCTTATGTACCAAAAGGAGAAAAATCAAAAAGAAAAAGGTAAATTGATTAAAAAAAAAAAAAAAAAAAAAAATCAATTATAGTAGGATGTTTCGGACTGCAAGTCCTTTTTCAGCTGGATGGAAACAGCAGTGCTGTAAACAAGCTGGCTATTGGTCAGTTATTGAATACATGTTTATAAATCAGTATGCTGCCGTTTATTTGCATTTTAACAACGTACAATACTATCACATTTTTGAGAATCATCATAGGCTTAGGACTAAAGTATTTCATGGAAATCTGGAAATTGAGGGGTCACCGCGAAATTCTCTTACTTAGGGGTCAATGCAAACCAGACTAGTACGGAGAGAAAAAATGGACGACAAAGCAAAAAAAGTAAAGTATATTTTGGCTGAGGAAACTTTACATGCAGATGGAGGTAAACTGTTTTGCACATCTTGTAATGTGACTGGATTTTTTCAGAAAAAAAATTATCAATTGCCATTTAGCTTCAGAATCAGATTAAATGAAAGGCTAATACAGAGGCTGCTAAACAGAACATAAAACAAACAGCTTTCAGAAAACAAACTTGAAAGTCAGCGCAGACAGAAAGTATTCCTGTCTTTGTATCCAAGTTAAATCAGTACTACAGGTATGATCTAGCACAGCTGCTTCGCTTCAAACAACCTGTTGCTTACTTTTTAAACGCAGTTAGAATTTTAGATCCGAATTAGGCACGTTTTCTTTCTTTTGACTCGGTACTAATATCATTAATTCATGGATGGGACAAACAACACGACAATGAACGTGCTGCATATTATTAAAGACTGCCAGATGTTGGGACTGTTTCTAATTGATTTCCACATCTGTATAACTTGGCAAAGCTTTGCCTTACCAACCAATTCAGTCGGTGCAGAACGTGCAGTCTAAACATATGGGCAAGTTTTCACACCACAGAGACAGAGAATGTGGGCAGTGCTGGTGGGTGTTGCATGCTTGCTTTAACAAATGACAGCACTCTGTTTTAGTAAGGAAGCAGGTACCTCTGTTTTTAGGATTTTATAGTGCTCTGAAATATTATCTACTTAGGTTTATTTAATGCTTGAACAGGTCTGCAAAATCTTCGTTTTATTCCATAACCTACCCAGGAATAATATGTAAATTCTCTGTGATTTAAGTAGACCCCTTAGTATAAGGTATTTGACCCGACATAATACTCTACCTGTAACTGATTTACTATTGCCTGTTGTTTTTATCCTATTGCCTGTTTTTATCTTGTGTCTGTCAGTACAGTAGGTGGTGTATTTATCATAAGCAGGCATTGGATAAATGCAGCAATGTTGTGAACTATCCACTTTGATTCAATATGAACCCTTATTGTCATGGTTCAAAATGTAATCACTTTAAGTTTTCATTTAGTAGAAATTCCAGACAGTGCTGGAATATACAAAGGCATTTTGTGGCTTCTGCAACATTTTTTTTTTTTGTAGTCACCAAAACAAAATAGTATTTTTCATGTATAAAAAAATATGTAATGGAATTGTTTACCCTTTTCTGTAATTTAATCCTACTATTGAAGTAGTTTCTAAATGCACAATAAATAATTATTATACTTTTCTGAGTACAAAAACTGTAAACATCTGTGTAAGTGTAATGTGATTTACTATTAATAGTGGTTCTAAAAGTTTTTCAAGTTGGGAAGTTGTTTAAAGAGACAAAATCGCCCAAAGCTTCATTATAGAGTAGGTGTGCATCACCAGATCAGACATATATTAATAATAATAATAATAATAATAATAATAATAATAATAATAATAATAATAATATTATTTGTTTATTTAGCAGACACCTTTATCCAAGGCGACTTACAGAGACTAGGGTGTGTGAACTATGCATCAGCTGCAGAGTCACTTACAACTATGTCTCACCCGAAAGACAGAGCACAAGGAGGTTAAGTGACTTGCTCAGGGTCACACAATGAGTCAGTGGCTGAGGTGGGATTTGAACCGGGAACCTCCTGGTTACAAGCCCGTTTCTTTAACCACTGGACCACACAGCCTCATATAAAACACTTGCTTTAATTAGCTCCCGAGCTCAGGGTAAAGCACATTACCAGAGACACAAATAAATACAAATAAAACTGTTTTTGAGTAATAGCAAAAAGAAGCACCATGAAAGGTAAGGGGAAACTAATTAAATCCTATTTCCTCTTTAATTTAGATGTTTACAGTGCAATCTATAAACTGGAAATCTGTGAAGAATGAAAAAAAAAGACTTAAAGTGAAAACCATGGCAGGGTATGTTGGCAAGTTCAAATTCTACAAAGCTTTATTTTTACTGAAAAAAACAACAACAACGTTGACATGTATTGCAGTTTTAAAACTAACACATAAGACATGTCAACTCTCCCTTATTTGCCTGGACTCTCCTGCTTTTTGGACACCTCTCCCAGACTACTCCCGGGACTCATTTTCTCCCGTATTTTGCTCAAAACTCTACTGTTAAACCCCTTTAGGTCAGCAAACCTTTAATTTCTGCAAAAGTCAATTTCTTCCTAACATCTCGGGTACTAAAATCATGGACTTTTATTTTGGCCTTTTTTTTTTAATCCATTTTTTTATGATGGACTTATTGAATTGAGTTTTCTTCTTGTTATAAAGTAGGTGCCATAACTTGTCTTTTAATGACGAGGTCAATGTGCAGTACCAAACTAAGCCTTTACATTTGTTGTGTGATGAAAGTAACAACGGCAACTGTGTATGCTTTACTGTTGTGTAAAATCAACTACAGTGGACCTGTTCACAAAGTATCGGCTGCTGTCAGACCACCTACAACTACAGCACAATAAGAACCACATGGGCCAAGAGAGAATCTGAATGTGAAGCATTTCATGGTTGTTTTTCTGTTTGATATTTTTCCTTTTTAAAAGCAATTAGAAGGAGCACCTTCATAGGTTGGGTTACATGGGCCCGTGGTGCCCGGGGCTCCACCAATATTCTTGAATGTGGACCCAACACCACCAATGTTTGAACTTATACATAATAATTGTACGTACCTTTTGATGGGAAGAATATCTTTATATACGATATGTTTTTAAAATTCCACCTCATGATGGTAAAACACACAAGAAACACCGTACCTATCGTGTATCCCTAGTCATTGGCGCACGCCTTTCACAGACCACCGGCTCTCGCACAAAGTGACGAAACCAGAAAAGGTCTGATTGTGTCAGAGTCCACTTTCTTTTGTCATTTCCATATTCAGTACTATATTTGTGTATTTTTGTATTCAATATTATGGTAGTGTGTTGTTGGTCTGCCTACCAAGACAAAAAAAAAATACTTGTGAACCACTGTGTCTGAGCCAAGAATGACTGAATCACTTGACAGTTCTGCTTGCTCAAAAAGAACCTTACCGATGAAATAGACAAAATCTCCTTAAAGACTTAATTTTGCAAACTGAACAGCACTGAAATGTTTGTGCTCTTTATTAAGCGGTAAGTTGTCTATGCACTAATCAATAATTACTTCTATCTTTGTATAAACATGAATGTATAATTAAGTTGACCAGTATAAATGTTTATTATGCACCAATTATGTTTCTCCTGCACTGCGCTGGATGTCCTGTCCATATGACATACACAATAATAAGGTATGAAACAGTAATGTTTATAACACAAGCCATGCCTCTGCAAAAAGGCTGGCCCTATTTGAAACCATACAAGCATCATTCCCACTAGACAGCCACAAGTCACTGAAATCTTTGTGCAAAACATGGTGGACAGCAAGAACACCAGCTATCAAGTCAATGCTGGACAATTACCAAGCAATCCTCAATACACTGGGTGTTGTTGTCATTGAAGGTGGAGAAACGGAAGCAGCGAAAAAACTCCAGGACTGACTTCTCTCATGGAAAAATTCAGTACCTTCTTTGGACTAAAAGTTTGCCTTCAATTTTTTTTTCTGCCAGTGAGGAGGTTGCTAGAGTATTGCAATCAAAGACTGTTACTGCTGAGACTGCGGAAGCAGCGAAAAAAGCTCCAGGACTGACTTCTCTCATGGAAAAATTCAGTACCTTCTTTGGACTGAAAGTTTGCCTTCAATTTTTTTTTCTGCCAGTGAGGAGGTTGCTAGAGTATTGCAATCAAAGACTGTTACTGCTGAGACTGCCATCACTTGTGCTGCCACCCTTCAGCAACACTTAACTAGAATGCACTCTGACACATACTTTGCTGAATTGTATACAAATGCTTTGATCTAACCAATCCACCATCCCTGCCAAAATGGATTTGACAGCTACCAAGACGCATTGATGATGGAAGTGCACCGCATGTATTTACAACTCCTGAAGAATACTTTTGCCAACAATTCTTTCAACTGCTTGACATTGTTACCTATGAGCTGGATCGGAAGTTTAATCAGCAAACTCTGAAATTACTTAAACAAATCGAGAATCTTGTGATCTCAGCTGCCAATGGAAATTTGTTGAAATTTGTTGAAGTTGTTGAAATTCCGAGTGAAATCGGCAGTTTATATGCTGATGACTTTGATTTTGATCGTCTCCACATTCACCTGAGCATGCTTAAAGATTTGCTGAAAACATTCAATCAACGTCAGAAGAAGACACCCAGCATGAACAAAGTGACGAAACTGTCTACTGTTGTGGAAATACTTGGAGCTGATGAGGGGGCACGCCAACTCCTTGCACAAGTTGATAAACAAATTTGCCTCTATTTGACAATCCCTATGTCCAATGCAACTGCAGAGCGAAGCTTTTCAGCAATGCAAAGAATTAAAACTTACCTGAGATCAATGTCACAAAAGTGTATAAATCATGTATTGTTTATACATGTACATAAAGACATTCATTACTGATGCTTTGGACCTTGTAGAGGTTGCCAAGTCATTTTGTGGATTTAATGATGCCAGAAATGGGATTAATTGAATTGGACTGTTTCTTGAACATTTTAAACATTTGTTGCTTGTATACAGTTCCCACAAGTTCTACAACTTCATCTTATTAAGTGTTCTACGTTACTGAAAATTACCTCACCTACCAACAAGATGGAAGACTAAACTGATGAAACAACTGAACAAAAGCGACCCAGACTTCTACGTTACTGTAAGTTGCCTTTAAAATATAATTATTATAATGCTTTTGATTTACTGCACTGGTTACATATTTTAGGATTTGCAATCGTATTTTTGAATGTCGTATTTTTGTGACTTATACGTAGGGCCCTGCGTTTTACGTGACCTGATTTTTTTCAATTGTAATTCAACTGCTATCCCCTAGATGTCCCTGCAGCCACTCCAGTTATAGTAATCAAATTCACAATTAAGAAATCAACACATTATGCTTTGACTAATTAGAAAAATAAAAGCTAATTATGATGAGTATTAATGGTAATTGAATAAATTGATGCGTTGAAAGAAAAATCAAAAGACCTAAACATGGAGTCAAAGACATCGCAATCAAAAAGCATTTCATTGAGCTTAACGACGCATAGCGATATCCACCTGGTGTTCTGTACACCGATGGGTAGAATTTATTTTGCACAACTTGCAATTTATCTTTGAAACACACTCGAAAGTCAACAATAGACCGACATTTATCATCAGATAAACAAAGAAAACGAAAGGCTGAGATTGACAGCTATGAGATGGTGTCCTCCAGTAAAAATCATAAGGGGATGAAAATTATGAAAGCCGATATGTTATTTTCGATTTGACAGAGGCATTTGTTTGTGCTAATATTCCCTTGGAAAAAAATTGATAATTACAAACTATGTGCATTTCTGAACAAACATGTAATAAATGCGGGAGCAATTCCTACAGCAGGTCAACTGAGAAGGGAATATCTACCTCAAATTGCTGAGTTGCACAAGATGAAAATTGTACAACTGGTAAAGGTGTCTGGCAGTGTATCTGTAGTTACTGACGAGTCTACAAATGCAAAAGATCAGTATGTTTTGCACATTTTGTTTGTTCGCCAAGGACTATCAAATACCTTCGAACTGAAAGTAATATTCACAGGGCGTTGTGAAATGTTTAAATGCATTTGAAGTTCATTTTAATAATGTGACTGGATTTGTCTCTGATAATGCCAGTTACATGATCAAGGCATACAATGACATTCTTTGAGGTTAACTGCCAAATTCAGTACATTTGACTTGTAATGTCCACATAATAGCCCTTGCCAGAAATGTCTGGGCAAATAATTTTCCGAAAGCAGACAAGCTGGTTGCAACCATGTGGCAAAGTGGCTGCTGATTATGAACAGGTGCAGAGGTGATGCAGTACAGAAATAATCACAAGTGAAAAACTGTAATCCAATGTGGAAACGTTATTTTTATTGTCAACACAAATCCTAGTCTGGCGACCAAACAATAATCCTCCGGCAATACACTCCTTGTGTAAAACGCGGCAGGAAAATGATGATAATGATTGGTAAACAAAACAAATAATAACACGTTATCCGCTCCCACAGTACTACTAACACAAATCACCAGTCTGGGTGCGTGCAGTAGTGCTCAAGGTGGGTGATAACAAATAACAGTGACTGTGGTGTTGTTGTTCCGGGTAGTGCTGGCCCAAGATGACAGCTCCGGAGACGTGTTAGCCGTCTCGTGAATTTACAAAACAAAATACAATTACTAACAGTGTGTAACAGGGCGAGGCGCCCTGTACATTTTGTTTGTTTACTTTTAGATCAGGGGCTCCCCCTCCGCCCCTGTGCAGATTGTTTTGTGTTTGTTTATTTGTTTTATTGTAATTTATTATTAAATGTATGACGCGGCGCCGCGGGTTTGTTTTGTTTACTTTTTAAAACGTGTTCTGGCAGAGGCGAGATTGGTGCTCGTCCTCTGCCAGGAATAATTAAACTCGTGCAGAAGGTGGCCATCTCCCGAATTAAGTGATTTAATTTGTTGCTAATCGGGAGATGGTCACCTGTTATAAAAGCCTGCAGCTCTCGGCACTTGGGGTGGTTGGTGTTCAAGAGGAGGAACGAGAGCGGAGAGAGCGAGCGAAAACTGAATAGACTATACAGGAACAGTGAAGGCAATCTGCCCAGCCTGACCGGTATTTCGTATTATTTGGTGTTCGAGATTTGTTTTGTTAACCCTTTTATTTTGCTCTGTGAGCGCAAGTGTCTTTTTTTGTTTAAACCTTTGATTTATTTTTTGTATTAAATAAAAACGGCACCCAGCCGATTCTTTCTTTTGAACTGCAGTACTTGTCTGGTGTCAGTTTCCTTCCTGCTTCTGCCTGACGTCAGACCACTCAGTCAGCCTGTCACACAGTGCTACAAACAAACAACCTTCCAGTTCCGTGCTTCTCTGAACCCACGCGAAGGAAAAGATTTACAATTCTCCGGCCCCCTTTATGCGATCATGCATGACCCCTTGGTAAATGATTACAGCTGACTCTATTGCCTGCAGCTGCTACCTAGTTTACCTTCCGGGTCAATACGTTCCTGCAACGGAGTCTTGCCTTTTTCCAGGCTGACTGACTTTCCAACCCGTCCAAAGCCTTTCCCTTTCGCTACTTAGAGCCCTCACCGGTCGCAATCCAACAAAAAGGCTGTACCTTATCCAAAAAATGTTCCACCTGAGCCATGCATAGCACAATGGGGCACTTGGTATTCTGCTGCTGAATATCATTCCAAATACATTCCTTTTTACTCAGGCTTCGTGGAAAAGGAAATGCACATTTCACCAAACACTGTAGTGTTAAAGGACCTCCAGAAATTGCTTAAAGATGTGCAAAGTTTAAAATCTCAACTGGTTTGAAAGCCGTGAAGTGAGAGTCCATCAAACATATAATAAAGTTGCAGAATTAATAAATGCATACCAAGCAATGGCACAATAGGTACACAGCACAGACGCTGCAATAAACAAACTATGTGTAAAAACCTTCCATGACGTTTCTGAAAAACTGATTAATTACTACAACCCGGATCAATGCAAAAAGAAACCACGTTTTTTTCAACCAGCTCATAACTTTCTGATGGCAGTGAGGATATTCGACCCACAACAAGTGTGTAGTTTGGATCTGGAACCCCTCCCATTTTTTTCTATTCCAGGATTTGATGCTGACTGTAAATCAGAAATGGACAAATACCTACAATATGCAAAAGAAAATGGCAGTAGAATGACTTTGAATGAATTTTGGATTAAAGCTGAAGAATTATTTACAAATTTAACATGAAAGGCTAAAATATATTTGTCAGTTGTTACCAATTCTATAGATGCTGAAAGAAGTGTTTCTTCTTATGGCCAAGTTTTTACAGAACAACATCAATCTATGAAAGAAGGCAGGGTTAACCAACTGACGATGCTTAAGTTTAACAGCAACATTTAATGCATGGGACATTTTCTTTCATGAAACTGTAAATGACACTTAATGTGCTCCTTGCATTATTATTATTATTATTATTATTATTATTATTATTATTATTATTATTTTATAGTTGTAATATATATGTTACCACATTGATGTTATGATTTCAGTATTTTATATAAATTGTTCCGGGAATCAGTGCTGTTTTTTTTTAAATATTTTGTTGACAAATGTGTTCCTACTAGTAAATTGAAACATTTAAATTATTTATTTACACATTCTAAGAAATAATATTGAATAAGACGTATTAGTAATAAAGGGATGGATGACTAAATAAATGTCCGTAGCTGCTGCCGCTGCCTAATCAATGAGCCAATGCACGTTAATAGAATGACTAAATGAGATGATTAAAGGAATCATCAATAAGTGATTTAATTAAGTAGACTACATGACCACCTTGCGGTGGAAGGAATGAAGTGCAGCCTAAAAAAGCAGGTCACGTAAAACACAAGGCCCTACTTATATGGTATGCAATGGAAATAATTATGTGAATTAAAATGTTTCAGTTAATCTATTTTTCGTTTGGCTGGCCCCATGAATTTTGGAGTCCTTCCGCTGCCACTGATTGTACATAAGGTAGACCTTTTATCCAATGAATATTTGGTTTACTGAAAATGTTGCATTTTGTTTTTTAAAAACAAGTCTTTAAATAGATTATTTTAAATGTTTTCTCCTAATCCCAAGAATAGGGGAATTTGCCCCCTGATCCCTGCCACAGCAGTAAATTCAGTATTAGAGATATTAGTATGATGAAAAAATGAATGACCTTGACATATATCAACTGTATGAACAGAATGATATCAAGTGAATGAAAAGCAATTAAATGTTTAATCACAATTTGATAACGATTCTCCCGATATTACATTTTTTCTATGCAAAAATGTAAGTGTGGCACACAGATAGATGGATAAATGGACAGGCAAAAACCTCAATATATCCAGAGAATATGAAATGCACAATAACTTAGGATAAAAAATGTTAATACCAAGTTTCATTACAACTGGATAAATGGTTTTCCACATATATGGAAACATGTAAGTGTGATTGTGGCAGGGCGGGAGCCCTGACAGTGTAAATCGGGCTAAGTTTGGCAGGGATGTGGTTAAATCTGTCACTGCCAACAATCACAGGTGTGGCCATTTCCCAGTTTGGTAATTGAGTGCTAATTGGGGAATGGCCACTTGTATAAAAGGGGAGAAATCCTTTGTTTGTACCAACACCAGTGGTCTCATACTTCTTGGATGACTTGGCTGTGCGCATAACATCCTTTCTGCCGATGACATAACCCTAGAACTCCTTGCAGCTCATGTTGAAATTCATTTTTACTTGCGTTCCGTACCTCACCAGCTCAATAGTGCTTTAATTCCTAGCGCAAGCTTCAATTCAGTCAAAAGACCGGTAGGATTGTTGGTGCACTACTGTGTGATACACTTGGGTAGGCTCTGTAGCAATAACTTGGGTATCCAACGTTTCATTGGACTTGCTGAAGAAGGTTGAGAAAAGGGTATTCTGTTTGGCAGTTTTGCACATGTTGTTTCCCACTGGCGTGATGCTTCACATGTGACTCGCTGCCGTGGCTGATGCCAAATTCTGTTTACACATTTTACAAAATGCCTTTGTAACACAGTCATATGATTTATGAATCCAGGTGTAATTTTTTTCCCACTCTGTTCGGTACTTGCACTCGGTCTTTTTTGCTTTTTAGTGATAGGTTCGTCAACAACACTAGCCATCATGACACTTTGTAAAACCACGCAGAAGCATACGTATACGCATGCCCGGGCCCCGGAAGCACAGACACGCGCACCAAAAACACACAATGCATCCCTCAACGTATAACTGCAGGTTCACTAGAATGATCAAGGTGGTCATTTTGACTGTTTTTGGAATTTAAATTTAAATTGCGGTGCGTTTTAAATTTAAATTTAACCTTTGATAAAAAAAGAGGTCTCCTCCTCAATTTTAACAAACTGAAACCTGTTAGAGAGATTGGACCGGAACCAGGACAGGACAGTACCTGACAGTCCCACCATATTTTCAAGGCGATCAATTAAATCAGAGTGATCAATGGTGTCAAAAGCTGCACTTAAATCCAGTAAAACAAAAACTGAAGGCAAGGTCATGTCAGAGGACCACAACACATTTACCACTTGAATTAGTGATGTCTCAGTGCTATGATGTGGCCTAAAACCAGACTGCAATTTCTCAGCAATGTTCTGTTCGGCAAGAAATCTCTTAAGTTGCTACGACATCACTCTTTCTAACACCTTAAAAAGATTAAATACAGCAGATTGGGATCGAGAATGGGCTTCTTGAGCAAAGGTTTTATTACTGCTGTCTTGAACTAATTAGGAACAATACCTGATGATAGAGAGCTGTTAACAATATTTAAAACTGTGGTATTTATTTTTGGATCTACTTTTTTAAAAAGTGTAGTAGGAATGGGATATACATGTTGTGGGTTTTGTATTTTTAAATATGATGCCCAGCTCTTGTCCACGCGTCCAATAAAAAGTGCTCTAAGGTTTGATTAGATTCGGACAGACCAATTATTTTTTTATCAGTCTCGATTCGGTATACAGTTGCTCATCTGATTTATGATATCTGACACTTTTTTATTCGTCACAGGTTATCTGACCATTGGTTTTTTAAATGCTTCATTTTATAACTGGTATTGCAGTTCTGAAAAAAAAAAGATTTCAATTTATTTGTTAACCAGCATTGTTTTCCAACCAACCCCCAAAAAAAAAAAATCAAATCCAAACATTACTGATATTGTCAGATAAGATATTTATTTGACATTATATAGGTAGGAAAACACATTTTAACATATAAGATAACCCCTAGTCATCATTAGGTGATAAAAACTGTAGTTTGGTTTCACATGAGTTTAAAATGTTATAAAATAACTTTTAAAAAAAACATTACAAATAATAGGTTTTCCCTTTATCCGCAATACCCAGAAAGGTGGTGATGGCATGTGTTATCTCCTTTACTGAAACTAAAAGTTTCAGTTGTCAAAACTAAAACTTGTTGTCAAAACCTGTTAAAGATTTATTTATTTAAAATGAACCAGGTTTAAAAACAAGTTGTTCAAATATTGAAAATGAACCAGTTTCTGTTACAATTTAAAGGGATACTAATATAATCTATACTTTCATAACATTTAATTTCTTACCTGTTAAATATTACAAATGTGTGTTCCTCTATTGTTTTTCAGCCACTTATACAAGTTAAATGACCACAAGGGGTGTGCAGCTGTAAATTGTCTCCCGAGTAATTTACAATTTGTTAACAGATTTTTAATTTACTAACCTATTACAGTCATTGTTAACTGTGAACACCCCTAGTTGTAATTTCTAAACCCACCTCGGAAATTGAGCTTTTCCGAAGTATCCTCAGTGGTTGAAAAAGGACATTTGTTTGTAAGCTTTGTAAATGTAATGTCTAAGCAGAAACAGCATTAAATAGTTTTGCAAAACATGTCTAATGGCATATTTAATTCTGAAAACACAAAATTCCTTTAACTCATTGAAATGTGCTGAAAATGTGATTTTAAATACAGCTGCCCTACACATACACTTACACTTAATGTAAAATTTAAATTTTAAAGTTTTGAACAATTTAGCAAACAAAAACCGATTACTTATACAAAAGAAAGGTTAAAAAAGAGAGGAGGCCATTTGGCTCATCTTGCTTGTTTGGTTGTTAGTAGCTTATTGATCCCAGAATTTCATCAAGCAGCTTCTTGAAGGATACCAGGGTGTCAGCTTCAACAACAATACTGGGGAGTTGGTTCCAGACCCTCACAATTCTGAATGCCCCTTTATCTCCATTTGTGACCCCTGGTCCTTGTTTTTTTTTTTCAGGTCGAAAAGGTCCCTTGGGTCGACATTGTCAATATCTTTTAGAATTTTGAATTCAACACTTTTCACTATATATCCGAGCATCTTGTTGGCCTTTTTATAGCTTCCCCACATTGTCTAGATGAAGACATTTCTGAGTCAACATAAACTCCAAGGTCTTTTTCATAGATTCCTTCTTCAATTTCAGTATCTCCCATATGGTATTTATAATGGACATTTTTATTGCCTGCATGCAGTACCTTACACTTTTCTCTATTAAATGTCATTTGCCATGTGTCTGCCCAGTTCTGAATGCTGTCTAGATAATTTTGAGTGACCTTTGCTGCTGCAACAGTGTTTGCCACTCCTCCGATTTTTGTGTCATCTGCAAATTTGACAAGTTTGCTTACTATACCAGAATCTAAGTCATTAATGTAGATTAGGAATAGCAGAGGAACTAATACTGATCCCTGTGGTACACCACTGGTTACTCGCTCCATTTTGAGGTTTCTCCTCTAATCAGTACTTTGTTTTCTACATGTTAACCACTCCCTAATCCATGTGCATGCATTTCCTTGAATCCCTACTGTGTTCAGTTTGAGAATTCATCTTTTATGTGGGACTTTGTCAAAAGCTTTCTGGAGATTTAAATAAACCATGTCATATGCTTTGCATTTATCCATTGTCGATGTTGCTTCCTCAAAGTGAAGCAGGCTAAAACCATGCTGACTGTCTCCCAGGATACTGTTACCATATAGATAATGTTCCATTTTGGATCTTATTATAGTTTCCATAAGTTTACATATAATAAAAGTCAGGTCTGTAGTTACCTGGTTCAGTTTTGTCTCCCTTTTTGTGGATCGGTATTACGTTTGCAATTCTCCAGTCTGTTGGTACAACTCTTGTGTCAAGAGACTATTACATGATCTTCGTTAGCGGTTTGTAAATAACTTCATTCATTTCTTTGAGTACTATCGGGAGGATCTCATCCGGCCCAGGGGATTTGTTTATTTTAAGAGCTCCTAGTCTATTTAACACTTCTGCCTCTGTTATGCTAAAGTTATTTAAAACTGGATAGGAACAGGTCGACATGAGGGGCATGTTGCCCGTATCCTCCTTTGTAAAAACTTGTGAAAAGTAATCATTTAATATATTTGCTATTTTTTTCTCTTCATCTATGATTTTGCTGTTATAATTTTGGAAAAAACTTTGGATGGGGCCTGTCTGTGTGGGGATAATTTTATAGCAAAGAGGACAAGGGCCATTTTTGGCCTGGAGTGATACTACAAGCTGGGATACAAGGAATACGAGGTTGTATTTCTGTGCTACGGCCTCCCTTCTCACGGCCGAGAAGCACCTGGACCCTCCCTGCCTATTTGCACAATTGAACTTGTTTTTAGATAGTGTTAACCTAATCAAATTGTTTTAGTAAGAATTGCTATTTTAGATAGATGTCATATTTATAGTTTTAGTTGGGATTGTATTTTATTGTGTAAATTGTGTTTTTGATAAAGATTATTGTGGCCGTTCACTGCAATAGAAATTGAAGCTTACTTACCTGTGTTGTGGTCTGTGGATGTTCATCTGTGGGTGGGGGTGGGGTGGGGGGGGAAGTCACAGAATCCCAAAAGAACCTGTAGAGAGAGTAAAAAACTTAGGATTAACATTTGTACACAGTTAAGTGTTTGGTTTATTGTAACCTGGTCAGCTCTCTACCAGTTTTGTGAGTTAAACCATGTGACATTTGCAGTTCCAAGTACTCTTTCTGTGTACTTTGCTCTTGGTCCCTTTTTAAACGCTCTGTAAAGTTTTTTTTTTTTTTTTTTTTTTTTTTAATTGATCTATTAAACCATTTTGGCAATTGTTTTAGATTTGTCTACTTTTTGGGATGTAATTGTTTTGCGCCTTGTACTACATTTTTAAAAAACAGCCATCCTTTTTCTGTGGGTTCTCTATTTTACTCCAATCTACTTCTGTTAGTCTCTTTTTCATTCCTTCTTAGTTTGCCTTCCTAAAATTGTAAACCTTAGCTTTAGTCATTACTTTTGGGGTTTTAAAAAGCACTTCAAATGAGACCATGTTGTGGTCTGAGTTTGCTAATGGTTCTCTGACCTCTGTTTTAGTTATTCTGTCTTTGTTATTTAAAAATACTAAATCAAGGCATGCCTCCCCTCTAATCGGTGCCTTGACAAATTGCATTAGGAGGCAGTCATTTGTCATTTCCACCATTTCAATTTTGTCTGTTGTGCTCCCCACCAGGTTTCCCATTTTATATGGGATAAGTTGAAATCACCCATTAATATGGCTTATATTTTGCCCGGTGTCTGAATTTGGTGGTCTATAGCATGCCCCTATTATGCCCTTTGAATTTTTGTCCATTAGTTTATCTTTCAACATCACAAGGACCCAATGCATTCGGCTAAGTCAACTCTGGAATTCTTGAAGAAAACAAAGGTTCTGTAATGGCTTTTGCAACCACCAGATATCAACCCACTAGAAAAATGCTGTAACCAAGCATTGTGTATCCAGTCTGCCTGAAATGAAGGAAATACGCAAGACAGAATGGGCCCAGATTTCACCAAGAAGATGTAACGTACTGGTTAAGAATTCTCAAACTTATGAAAGCAAGTGCCAATAATTGTCATGAACAAATACTTTTAAATAAAATAAGTGTTTGTTTTTTGATAAAGATTACCGGTATTTGTCAAATGAATAGAAATTGTGTAGTTTGCTTTTTGTTTTATTAAAGTGGTTCAAGTGTGCTAAATGCTTATCCTAATCTGTTACCTTGAATTATGGTATAAGCGTAGGGTTACAATGCTTTTGTCTGAGCCTGAACTAGTCAGTGTTTAGAGCTGATAAGAATACTTGGAAAGTCAGCCATATTAGGTTTAATAATTAACAATATAGCCAACTGTGTGTTTAGGTGTTCTAGTAGCCTTGAACTGTTAGATAGCTTGTGCTTCTTGAACAGCTTGTGACACATTTGTTTAATAACTATACAAAATTATATTTCAACTATCCAGAACTAATTTAGAAATAAAACAATTAACTTAGCAAATTTGTTTCAACTAAAATTCTTCAATGTCTCAGTGTCTTCACCATTTAGAATGGATATGAACAGTATTTGTTAATGTATGTGTCAGGGGTGATGCTAATTTATAATAACTTTAGGTACTTTGGTTCTCCGGCAGTTTTACCCCAGCATCCAAAATAAGTATCAATAACTCATTAGCAGCGTGTTAAACAATAGCAGCATTCAAGGGATCTGTTTTAAAAGTAGCTCCAAATGCAAAATCCTGAAACTGACAGGCACAGTAACTTGCGATTTTAATATTGCACTCGTTCCTAATATAAAAGTATCTAAAGATTATCACAGTTCTCCCGTCTTACTGAACATCAAGGGTGTTAATTAAACCCGAAGGGCACGGTCCGGAAATGGAACAAGCCATCTGGGGTAGAGAAAGCAGTTTTCTCTCTCGAGCTCTGAGTCAGAGGAATCTGCCAGTATCCCTTCGTCAGGTCCAAGGTCGAAATCAACCGCGCCTTACCCAGTCAGTCGAGGAGCTCATCCACCCGGGGCATTGTATATGCATCGAACTTGGAGATGGCATTAACCTTTCGAAAGTCCACACAGAACCGAGCGGAGCCGTCCTTCTTGCCCACCATCATGATAGGTCTGCACCACTCGCTCCGGGAAGGTTCAATGACTCCAAGCTCGAGCATATCCTCCACTTGGAGTAATAATAGCATGAGAAATAACATTAGTCCTGCCGGGCAAGTCAGAGAAAACATCATTAAACCGTTCCACTAACTAGTAGAGCTCTCATTTCTGATCCGGAAGTAACTGTTCCCCCATTGGAATATGAGTTGTAGCTGGTGGCTTGACAGTGGGACCAAAATCCTCTTCCAAACTGTCACCAGCTACAAATAGGGCCTCCCTTTCATTCCAGGGTTTTAGCAAATTGATATGATAAATTTCGGTTTTATTTCGGCGATAGGGTTGTCTAATTTAATACTGCAGCTCAAAGGGAGAAAACCCGGTTGAACTCTGAGGCACCTCTCTCACTGCAAACATTAGGTAAGGGAGGAGTTTAGCCCAATGTTTTTGCTCTTGGTTGACAAACCGCTTCGGCATCTCTTTCAAGGTCTGATTAAAACGTCCCACCAAACCGTCCGTCTGTGGGTGATAAACGGAGGTTTGGATCGACTTAATTTGCATCAATTTGTATAATTCTTTCAAACATTGTGACATGAAGTTTGTTCCGTGATCGGTGAGGATTTCTTTTGGAATCCCTACTCTCAATATAATACTCTCTCAATATAACTCTTTAGCAATGGCTGCGGCACTAGTGGATCTCAATGGTACTGCCTCTGGATATCTGGTCGCGTAGTCCACCACTACCAAAATGTGCGTATATCCAGAGTCAGACTGGCTCAATGGACCCACTATGTCCATAGCAATGTGCTCAAAGGGAACTGAGATTAAGGGGCAGTGGGACCAGCGGGGCCGGGCGAACCCGCCCCGGCGCTACTTGCTGGCATTCCGCTACATATCGCGCCACCACACCAAAAACTCCCATCCAATAAAATCGAGCCAATATTCGTTCCCGAGTCTTATCGATACCTAAATGGCGCAAACAGGGGACATCGTGAGCCAAACGCATGATCTCACATCGAAAAGATTGGGGAACGAGTAGTTTTGTTACAATCTGACTTGAGCTCGTAGCTTGGGATACTCTATATAGTAAGTGCCCGATAATAATGTGGTGGGGATATGTAAGCGGCCGGGTATCCTCTACCTCCTTCCCCTCGATAGACCGAACCTGCCCCCAGATGTGTGCCAGTGAAGGATCATTCTTTTGCTCCAACGCTAGGTCCACATCTCGGTCCCAGAATTTCGGGATATCGAGCAGAGCTAAAGTAGCTTCAGCACTGGGGGCCTCAGTAACCTGCCCCCGCAGGTCACACTGGGTCCCAACCCCCTTTCCCTTACATTTAACTGATCCGGAGGCTGCCCCCACCAAACCCCAGCCTTGTTTCATTAATGTTCCTTCCCATTTTTCAACCCTTCGCTCTTTTTTTGTTTTTTTGGGGCGAAATCGAGAGTGGAACAAATCGGTGTGCAGCGGAAAGATATTCCCAATAGTTTCCCCCGCTGCTCCCATGGTCTTACCGGAGACTGGCTTTACCGTTTTGTTAATCATGCTGTCAAAATGCGGCCAGTCTCGACCGAAAATAACTGGATAGGGCAGCTTCTCTGCCACAGCCACAATTACGCGGTGGGCATAACATCCAACTGTCAAATCTAATTTGGTGAGGGGGTAGTCCTTGTTATCCCCATGAATACAGGAAATGACCACAATCCCTCGTGACCACCAAGGTACCCCCTTTAATAGAGCTTGTCTAATTAAAGTCTGCCCACATCCCGAGTCCACTAATGCGTGGGTGCTCACCTCACCAACCCGTACATTAACAACACAAGGCCCCTCCCAATCATTACCCCTGGACTTACCTGGAGCTGTCAGGACATAATGGGAGATCACCCCACACTCCATGGCCGCCGGACAATTCCGCGCCAGACGACCGACCTCCTGGCACCGGTAACAGGTGGGGCGAAAGGGTGCCCATGGAGCCTGCGTGGTCCCATTGCCGATTTGGCAGCGGGGAGGGGTACTCTGCTCTTACCCCGCTGGGGGTCGCCCTCGCTCTCCATTGTGTTGGAGGGAGGCCGCCCATGGGGTGACGCTGCAGTGCTGGTCCGTGGGTAGTGGGGGTGATGCGTGGTGGTGGTGGTGCCGCCGTGCGCAGTCTACTGGAGGCAGGAGCAGGTAGGGTGACCACTGGAGCAGCAGGGATGGCGTCCTCGAACCCTTCAGCCAATTGGACTACCGCATCCAGCGTGGTGGGACGGTGGCGACTGACCCAGGTCCGGGTGTCCGGCCCCAGCACCTTCACGAACTGCTCGATGGCGATGAGCTCTGTAACCTTTTCCGTACTATTGGTGCTGGGGCAGAGCCACCGGGTCACGTGGTCCACCAGTTGTTGCGCCACCACGCGGGGTCGCTGGTATTCCCAGAACCGGCAACGGTAGGTTTCTTCAGTGATATCTAATCACTGGAGAATGGCCTGCCTCACACGATCATAATCAAGGGCGTCTTCATTCATTAAGCCTTTTCTCATAAGGGAGAAATGCTCATAAAATACCATGGTGTCGGACCTACAAAATGACTTTTTCAAGATTTGGAAAAAATAAAAACGAAAAGTTCAAGCCCTAAATATCCTCTATATATGCTTTGTAAGCTGTCAGATGTGTCATTTGGTTACTTTTGTGTTTGGTTACATAACTACACAACAACTGTAAGATATATAACAAGAATAAAATGACACTGTAGGAACAATATATTTGCTTCTCCAACAAGACAAATGTATCACAAAGGGAAGTAAAATCCAAGCAACCCCTTTATCCCTTGTGAAAGATCTTTCCATAAACCCACTCGTATATATTTTATGACTACACTATCAGGTAGGCAATCAAGCACGGCTTAGGGGACAAGATAAAATATAACACGTATATTTTCTGTGGTATATGGTTTCCTTTATAATGTTATAAATTTAAACGATTTTAAGAATAAAAGTTGAAAATGACCTGAAAACTCTAATTCCATGACCCTTAAATATTTACAGCAGTGTTGCAATGAGATAAGCACGTCATACGTCCCCTGGATAAAAATGTAGCCTTGAATCTCAATGCCGTAGTTAATAAAGTTCAAACTGAGGAACACCATGCAGGAGCTTTGACGTTTTTGGTAATGTAATATAGGAATCACCTGAAGTATTTTGAGCAGGTATAAAGGATTTTATTTTACTAACACGTTGTGCATATGTATTTAGAAAATGAGAAACAGAAGTGTGACATGGTTAAAATGTAGCATCTAAACAATGACATGGAAAGCATTTTCATGATAATGCTCATTTAAAATGTTTATTGAGAATACAACAGCCACCAACAATGCAAATAACAATTTAACATTTTAGAAATTTGGAGTGAGGTATTGGTCTCCTTGCCCTCTCAGTGCCTCATCCTAGCATAAGTAATATGAAGGGCAGGATGAGATCAACCAGGGGATGAGAACCTGCTGCAGAAGTGGAGGTGAGGAAGGTGGAAAAACCGTAACCTCTAAAAAGACCATAGTGCTGTGGAAGTGAAAAGAGCTCAGAGACTAGTACTTGCAGACGTTCCTGCAACAGAGTGGGATGATTGTGTCCTCCTGGTTTACTCCAGATCCCTCTGGTTTTGGTTTGGACATCTGCTGCAGCTGTAGTGGACAAAATTATATTATGTAACACGACTTCTAAAAGTTTATGTGGCGGAGTGTCCCGCCCCTATATATATTTGTGCACTGTTTTATTATTTGTATTGTTTGTGGTGCGGATAAAAGCGCAGCGCATTTGTTATTGTTTTTATAATTTAAAAACCTTGTGAGGATGCGTGACTGATCAGCTAGTGATTTATTTAGCTAGCTGACAGTCACGCATCCTTATTAAACTCGTGCAGACGGTGACCATCTCCTGCGTTAATTCATTGATTAATTGTTGCTAATCGGGAGATGGTCACTGTATATAAACCTGCAGCTCTCTACCCTCGGGGAGAGTGTATGAGGAGTGAGAGCGAGGAGAAAGAAAACAAAACTTAGAAATAATTGCTAAGCGTGCTGGTTTACACCAGCATGATACTTATTTGTTTATTTGTTTGGCCAACGTGCCCTTTTGTTTTGTAGTGTTTTGTTGTTTGTTTAAATCTTTTGTTTGTTTTATCATTTAATAAATACGCTGAGCGCCATAGCACTCAGTTTCAACACCACCATTCCTTGTTTTGGTTCCTGTTTCTGGTCCGTGACGTCATCGCTGCAACCACTCTGCCACAGTTTACTATAGTAAAAGTGTAACAATACATAGTGAAAGCATGGTACATCATAGGTGAGAATTGTAAAAGCCCACAGGAGTATGGTAAAACATAAAAATGCATGTAAAAACATGTTATAATCGCAGGAAAGACACAGACAAACTGCAAAATGATCATACTTTTATAAAGGACAATCTAATTTAATCTATGTTGAGCTTTACTGAATTAGACATAAAAATAAAACACATTCTGTAGGAAAGAAGAATCTATATATAAAGCAGATACAATTGTTCCTTAACATATAACAAAAAAGATTTCAAACTCAAGTTGCCATACAGGTCCACTATTTGAATGACACCTTGTTTTAACCTGAGAAAGCCTCTAATCTGTTTTTCTATTATAACCTTGAGATTAAGCAATACATTCTGTCTGCTGGAAGAGGGTCCATATCTCTGTGCTGATGCGTTTCAGGGTCTTGTTTTATTTCAGCCCTTTGCTCCATTTGGTATGCCTGAACACATACTTCAACATTTGCACTTTGGTCCTAACAGTTTTGAAACAGGAAACGCATGGAGTATAGTCTTTGAAATTGTTAATTTACCTTGGATAAGTAAAAGATAACTAACCTTGACAGTGTAATAACAATTCAAAGATAAAATGTATAGACTATGTAGGTCATTAATACTTGGCAAGCAGTGTAGCTTATTGTACAAATTACAACCTATTAAAAAAAGTAATTAATTGAAGGACTTAAAATATCCCCAAAATATACTGCCTCTGTGCCAAAGATAATGTCTACTATCCTCAGACACAAAATCACAATTTACAGTTAATGTGAGTCACACGGCTGAATTTGTGGTCCCAGATGTTAATGTTATTCGTTAGAGTGTGACATGGGGTACGGTTTAGCCAGGACATTACAGGAAACACAAGTGATTTTCCTTAAAGTGTTATGTCCACAGAGAGAGCTGACAGAACCTTATAGTCTCACCTGAAATATGGGCCCTCAGAGAGAGTATGTTATAAAGTGCTTAGCAAAGTCCAGTTTCCATTGAAATCAGTAACTAAGATAAAAACTAAATAAGCAAAAAAATATGCTATAGCCATGCCAGCGAGAAAATTACAGCAGCTAAAACCAAACAGAATATATATTTTTTAAGATATTTATATTATATTAAAGCTATAAAACCCTCACACAACAAACTCTAAGATGAATTCACATGGGTTATAGAGCTTTTAACCTCATCTCGCTTACTGACAGGGGATAGCATCTGTAATGGCAGTGTATCACACAACACTGCCCATTAAGAGTTCAAAGCAGGTAGGCACTGTTCTTGGAACATAATCAAACTGTTGAAACCACATTCTGTGAGGTCTATTCTCAAAAAAGCGCGTAAACCCAGCATAGCCTGGATCTACGTGTGAGATATGCACCCCCACAATACACGCATTCTCATACAGATATTTCTGTCGCGTAGCTAGCTGTGGGTGGGAATTGCTGCTCCATGGACTCTGGAATGCAAATATGGCTTGAACAAAGACACACCTCTGAATGACCAAGTAAAGGTGCCCAGAGTTTGCGTTTGACTAACATTTCTCACACAACTAACAGTATTTAAAATGTCAACTGTAATTTGAGTTATAACATTTGTTTTGAAGATCGAAAGACAATTCCCTTTCAACAACAAACATAAGTCAGGCCAAAAAAATAATACTTCGCTGAAAGTATGCTGAATAAGTGAAAGTAGGTTAAATACACAAATCAAAATACATTTTGGAGGATTTTACAGCATTGTATCAGCAATGCTAGAAAACCCCCATAAAAAACAAACCCAGTACTATTTTAAATTGAATGTGATATATTTAATTGTATGGTTACACAGAAGAGCACACCAACAATAGTAATTGCAGGTACGCAAAGCGAATGCCATCACTCAAAGAAGGGTTAACATAACACTCCCAAAATATTCTGTTGATTTCACACAATGGCGACGTTTGAATACAGAACAAGTGGCTTCTTCCGGCTTCCGGTACCATAGTACCTTTGCACCATTATGTGAAGATAAATGCAACCCTCCAGTGAAAAAAACAATGTTTCACAATTAAGCAGGCATATTAGCGCTTGTAAAACATGGATAAACTTGATACACCACACACTTATCAGCTTTAGTTTCACGGTCATAATAATAACAACCTGTGGCGGAGTGTCCCGCCCCTATGTATTATTATTTGTATTTTTCTTTGTGGCGCGGGTAAAAGCGCCGCGTCTTTTATTACTTATTATTTCAAAACCTCGTGAGGATGCATGACTGATCAGCTACTGATTATTTAACTAGCTGACAGTCATGCATCCTTACCAAACGCGTGCAGACTGTGGCCGAGGGGTAATAAGATAATTAACAGCTAGTTAACCCCTCGGCCAGAGTATAAGAACTAGCAGCTGTCCGTGCTGCAAGGGGAGTGTTGGAGTAGAGAGTACGGGAGAGCGGAGAGAGAGCGCGTAGAAGACATAAAAACAATTGCTAAAACGTGCTGGTTTAGCCAGCACGCCACTTACTTGTTTGTCTGTTTATTCGTTTGGCCCTCGTGCCCTTTGGTTTGGTTTTGTTGTTTTGTTTAAATCTTTTGTTTTTGTTTGTTTATTAATAAATACGCTGAGTGCCGTTGCACTCAGCTTCACCCGCCCATCCATTGTTTTGGTTTCTGTACTTCCTGGTCCGTGACGTCACCACTGAGAGCCAGACTGCCACACAACCCTACTTTAGTTTTGTAATTAGCACATGGCTCAGTGACAAATATAGCATGTTGGATTGTAATATGATGATGGCTGTATATTTGGATTTAGGCACAGGGATTGACAAACACTTCACGTCCAGATGAAATGTGTATTAGGATGTGAACACAGTGAGTTCACAAATTAGTTCACATGCTGGGATTCAAGTGAATGATTAATTAGCAATTGAATCCCAGCACGTGAACTAATTTGGTCCTCATGCCGTTTGTTTTGTAACAGTGTCTGTTATGTTTAAATCTTTTATTTTGAATAAATGCGCAAGAAGCGCAGTTGTACCCCAGTCTGCTACTCTGCTGTAGATTCATTTCCTGGTCTGACGTCACCCCTACAGCCATCCGTTTCACAGTCCCATACCAAATCTGGTTACAGTAAACAGTTTTTCATGTATTGAACCCTGGATTTCTCCAGGTAACGTTAAAGTTCGGGAAAGAATAATTCTGGATTCCTAGCCAGTTAATCCCAGACAGTTTTTAAAATACATTTTTTAAAATTATGTCTGCGTGGTCGCATTTGGTTGAATACTTTTTGAGATACAGAGTGGAGTAAAAAAACAGCCGTTTTTTTTTTTTTTTTTTAAAATTATTAAGACTCTTTTTTATACACCTGTATCTCAAAAAGTATAGCAAATTAAAGAACAACACGCGGCATACATATAGTTCCGGGGGTGTAGATGTGCAACGGGGTATTATATATATTTTGGGGGGTCCTAGTTTTACAGAAATTGAACCCCAAAGATAACGGTCTGATGTCACTGCTGTCTGGCGTTGTTGCTAGGCAGAGTGACTTGCGACCGTTCCATTGCACTGAAAAGGGAGACATGGAATATATAGTTCAGAACACACGGGTCACATCTGTGTTTCTGTCTGGATTCAAATTGGTAATCCGCGATAATGTTTTTTGTGTTTGTGCCTTAAATACTGGGGAAACTAATAATTTTTTTTAATTTAGGAAATGCTATTTTAAATTGTCCTCCTCTCACTTTTGTTGTTTATTAGTTTATTAAAATGATATGATATTGCAATTCTAGACATTGTGTGCATGTGTTATGTGTGTACATTATTTATTATATGTGTATATTAGTATATTAATATTGGTATTATATTTGTTGTATTATAGCATACTCTACCTATCACCAGAGTTATGTAGTGCTATTTTAAAATTCAAACACAGAATTAATTATCCCCCATATTGTTTATTATTTTATTAAAATGATATGATATTGCATTTAATACAGCACTTGCCAATTTCAAGCATAACAGAGTTGTAATTGATAAGAAAACATTTTAAACTCTGGCAATTGTGTTCCACAAAGGGAAAACCATCAGCCATGGTCACTATGTTGCCTGGGTGCAAAAAGATGAGCAATGGTTTCAATATAATGATACGCAATGCACACAACGCATCAGAAGAACATGAAGAATAACTGCCCTCAGCACTACTGTTAAAATTTGTCCCCACCTCTCCAGCCTCAGATACAATCGTTGTTGCCCCCACCTCTCCAGACTCAGATACAATCGTTGTTGCCCCCACCTCTCCAGACTCAGATACAATCGTTGTTGCCCCCACCTCTCCAGACTCAGATACAATCGTTGTTGCCCCCACCTCTCCAGACTCAGGGGCAGGGATTAACATTTTTCACATTTAATTTGGCTTCAATAAATCTGGCTTTAAAAAAAAAAATACATACTCAATACATGTCTCTTTCTTCTATGCTATTTAGTGTCGCAAGTTGTGTTTCCACCACTAACTGCATGATCTTGGTTACAAACCACTAACCAAGATCATGCAACAGTCTCTTGACACAGTGTTGTACCGACAGACTGGAGAATTGCAAACGTAATACCAATCCACATAAAGGGAGACAAAACCGAACCAGGTAACTACAGACCAATAAGCTTGACTTGTATTATGTAAATTTATGGAAACTATAATAAGATCCAAAATGGAAAATTACCTATATGGTAACAGTATCCTGGGAGACAGTCAGCATGGCTTTAGGAAAGGGAGATTGTGTCTAACTAACCTACTTGATTTTTTTGAGCAACATTGACAATGGAATATTGCAAAACATATGACATAGTTTATTTACATTTCTAGAAAGCTTTTGACAAAGTCCTGCATGAAAGATTAATTCTCAAACTGAATGCAGTAGGGATTCAAAGAAATGCATGCACATGGATTAGAGAGTGGTTAACATGTAGAAAAAAGAAAGTACTGATTAGAGGAGAAACCTCAAAATGGAGCGAGGTAACCAGTGGAGTACCACAGGGATCCGTATTAGGTCCTCTGCTCATCCTAATCTACATAAATGACTTAGATTCTGGTACAGTAAGCAAACTTGTTAAATTTGCAGACGACACAAAAATAGGACAAGTGGCAAACACCTTTGCAGCAGCAAAGGTCATTAAAAATGATCTAGACAGCATTCAGAACTGGGCAGCCACATGGCAAAAAACATTTAATACAGAAAGGTGTAAGGTACTGACTGCTTGCAGGCAATAAAAATGTGCATTATAAATATCATATGGGAGATACTGAAATTGAAGAAGGAATCTATGAAAAAGAAATGTCTTCATCTAGACAATGTGGGGAAGCTATAAAAAAAAGGCCAACAAGATGCTCGGATATATAGTGAAAAGAAACAAGGACCAGGGGTCACAAGTGGAGATTTGATAAAGAGGCATTCAGAACAGAAAATAGGAGGCACTTCTTTACACAGAGAATCGTGGGAGTCTGGAACCAACTCCCCAGTAATGTTGTTGAAGCTGACACCCTGGGATCCTTCAAGAAGCTGCTTGATGAGATTCTGGGATCAATAAGCTACTAACAACCAAACAAGCAAGATGGGCCGAATGGCCTTCTCTCATTTGTAAACTTTCTTGTGTTCTTATGTTCACTGCATTATGTGGCAGATGTGGTTGTTTGATTTTCCAAGATGCCTTCTACAAAATAATGGAAATTCAATGGCAAAAACTTTGTTAAAGTAATGTTAAGGTTAGGTTGCAAAAGTCCAAAAGGTTAGGAAATTGCAAGTTAAGGTGTAGCAATTCCCATGCTACATAATGTGGGTGTAAGTCTCACCCACCTGTCCCTTTAATTAGGGTCAGTAGCCTGGCCAGGTTAAAACTTCATTTCCCATAGTTCCTTGCAACCACCCTCTGTTCATCCTCTCTCCCCATTGGCTCATTCAGATTTTCACCCCTCCAATCTCAGAGCTCCTTAGTAGCCATCACTTGTATTAAAGCTGGCTAATCAGGCCTGAGGGGGACTCCCTTTCTCAGAGGAATCCATTAAACTACAGCATTTTCTCTACTTAAATTTCAGTGACTCCATTACCATCCTTAGATAATTCCAGTGCATCCGTTCATTTTCTTTTGTTGCTGCACTTTGTCTAAACTGCTCTTTTTTTGTTTTCACTGTTACTTGTTTAAGTTTAGCTGTTTTTCTAGGTCTGTTTAGTGTTTGTTGTTTTATGTGTGACAGCCTCCATTTTTTCCTGATCCTCCTGATTTTTTCCAAACAACTGTTCACCATTCAACTCAACACTACTGGACAGTCTCAACAATTTCAATGTACTCAATGTTTTCAACCTTCTACAATCACCATCATTTCGGGACACTTTGCTGGACTGCCTTATTTGTGGGTGAGATCATTTCTTTTTTGTTTGGATTGTTTGTCCCTACATACTTATCTGTACCATCTTATTTCTTATCTGTTACCTGCAATTATTTGAATTCCTGTCTTATCATTATTCATTTAATTCAGTTGTTCATTTGTTCATTTGTTGACATTATTGTTCAGAATAATAAACCGGTTGTTCGTGAAATTGACACCTCTGACGTCCCTGCTTTTGCTGTCTGCCACTCTTGCTGACTTATTTAACTATAGGAATAGGGCCAGTAGTATCTCCTTAGGGAGGACAGTGCAACTGCCTCTCAGTTGTGCAGAGTGATCGTTACAGAATTGGTGGCCCGTACGGGGACCCTTTGTGTCATTAAATTCAAATCTAAATTCATCAGTTTAAATTGTTGGGAACTTAATGTCAGAAATGGAAGATCAGACCTTGACTTCGCTAAACTTCTCTGAGATTGGAGATAGACCCCATGTGACTATCAGAGAGCCTATCACAGAGAGAACTACCCGCCTTAGTGATCTGTACATTACCCAAGAAGGGGCAGAGCTTTGTGGAGGCGATGATGATGAAGGGAACCTTACTGACAGTGTTGCGATAGGGCAATTGACTGAGCACTGTTCCCAGCTCACCGACCGTGTTGAGCAACTGGAAACACAGCTGTCTGAGTTACAGGAAAGCAGCATTAATCGTGAACAGGTCCTGCGAGGTTACATCGAAGGACGCTTCGCAGATATGGAGAATCGAAGGCAAGAGGCCCTTGACCTAAATGGATCTGGAAGTGGTGAAGTGCCTGAAACGCCGCGATGTGCTGTGGGGAGAAGAGTTGAAGAAACTCTTCAAAAAGACCAGCACCCCTCGTCTGCCACTTTCTTTGCCGTCTCTCTCCGCTAGAAAGCAGTCTGCACCACAACAATTCACCTTTGACGGTGGGTCTGCTGATTACCATGGCTCCAGAAGTGAAGGAAGTCTTTCCCAAGCAAAGCTGCCCATTAAAATCAACTTCCCAGAGTTTGGCGGGGAGGCCAGCAGCGATGCCATTGACTTCCTGGACAAATATGATGAATTCCTAGCGCTATGTCCCATGACACCCTATGAGATCATGGCAACTATGTCCAGTGTGCTGAAAGGCTCAGCAAAGAGCTGGTGGTTTGCCGAGCGCAAGGGAATCCACTCCTGGGAACAGTTCAAGACTGCCTTCCGTCAAGCCTTTCTACCGTCTGACTTCCAGACCGAAGTGGAAGACCGACTCCGCTCCAGAGTCCAGCTGCCTGACGAGCGAATCCTTGACTTCGCCTATGACTTTCGTGCCCTATGTCTGCGCTGGAAGCCAGACTTGGAGGAGTCTGAAGTGGTTCAACGGATTCCCAACAGCTGTAATCCCAAACTGGCAAGCTGTCTAAGGGGAACGGTGAAGACAGTGAAAGAACTGGTGTGCATCGGGACCCAGGTGGAGAAAGACAACGCTGCCCAGCGGGAATACTGGGTCAAGGCAAACTCCAGCAAAGCCGTTCAGGACAAAAGGAGCCATAAAGGAGCTACGAAGAAGCCGGCAGAGGTCAGCATGGTGAGAAGCCAGGAGAAGAAAATAGCTCCTGCTGCAAGCCTTACTCTGCTGATCGTGGATGTGGGCGTTCGAGGGCTCCAAGGGCCTGCAGTCCTGGACACTGGGAGCACCTTCACTCTGATGAGAGAGAGTCTCTGGAGGAGGATCGCTCATCCAGGGGAAGAGCTGGAGTCTGCACAGGACCAGTATTTCATGCTGACGGGCAGACAGTCACACCAGGCCAAAGGTCAAGTTCGCCTCATTTACCTTCTCCACGGAGAGATCTGGTTTCTAGGCACATATATCCTACAGGATCATCATCTAACATTTCCCCTAGTTCTAGGCTTGGATTTCCTGGAGAAAACTCATACCCAGATTGACATTGTCAATAGGCAGTATGGTGTCAAACATCAGAAGGATTTCTCCTACCATCCTTTTTGCCACGGTATGAGGGGAAGCTTCCTGGGACAGGTCCTTATCGAGTGTCAGCCTCTACTTCCATACATCTTGCCAGCCACCTACCACCTCTGATCCAAAACCATGCCAACTGGCGAAGGTGACCATGACCATCACTTCAGCTGAACCATCTCCTGTTGAGCAACAACTCCAGAACCTCCAGCAAAAGTGGTCATCGGTCTGCACTGATCAGTTAGAATGACAACAGTCACCCGTCACTCCATCTCCACAGAGGACTAAGTTCCTGTCCGGGTCGACTGTATAGAGCATCTCCACTGAAAACGGCTTTAATCAAGGAACACGCCCAAGACATGCTTCTGGACGGAGTTATAGAACCATCGAACTCCCCATGGTCCTCTCCAGTGGTGCTCACAGAGAAGAAAGATGGTGGTTACAGGTTCTGTGTGGACTACAGAAAGCTGAATGCAAAGACTGTCTTTGATGCATATCCCATGCCCCTCATTCATGACATCCTGGAGTCCCTGAGTGGAGCTGCGGTATTCAGTTCCCTTGATCTACGCCGGTTACTGGCAAGTGGCGATGGACTCAGGAAGTAGAGCGAAGACTGCATTTACCACACCCTTTGGTTTCTATCAGTTTAAAGTAATGCCATTTGGGTTAAAAAATGCTGCAGCCACTTTTCAACGGCTGATGGAGAGAGTGTTAGGAGACCTCCGAGGGAAGATCTGTTTTGTCTACATAGATGACATCATTGTCTATTCACCAAACTCAGCGCAGCATCTTCAAGACCTCGAAGCTGTCTTCCACAAACTTCATCTGGCCCGTCTTACTCTCAATCTTAAAAAATGCCACTTCTTTAAACACACTCTCCATTTCCTTGGTCATGTGGTCTCAGGTGGGGGTGTAGCTGCTGATCCCCACAAGCTCCAAGCCATCCAGGAATATCTCATTCCTACGAACTTGAAGGAGGTTCAACGGTTCCTAGGTTTGGCAGGGTGGTACCACAAGTACATCCCCAGGTTTGCGGATATTGCTGCCCCACTTAACAACTTGAAAAAGAAAGATGTCCCCTGGAAATGGACAGGAGAGTGCCAGAAGAGTTTCAAACTCCTCCAAGAAGCTTTGATCAGTCCTCCAGTCCTTGCTCACCCAGACATCAACAAGACGTTCCGAGTCTTCACTGATGCCAGCGATGTAGGACTAGGAGCAGTTCTGACCCAGCTAGAAGGAGAGGATGAGAAAGTAATAGCCTATGCCTCCAAATTACTGAACTCTGCCGAAAAAAACTACTCCACATCTGAAAAGGAGTGTCTCGCTGTCGTGTGGGCAGTAGAAAAATGGCGGCATTATCTGGAGGGGATGGAGTTTGAGGTTGTCACTGACCACGCTGCACTCTCCTGGGCATTCAATAACCCAAAACCTCTTCCAGACTGACCCGCTGGACTCTTCGCCACAACAATTCACTTTTACCGTTATTTACAGGAAAGGTAGTCTGAATCTTGTACCTGATGCACTCTCCAGAGCTCCACTTGTACCACCTTCAACTCCTTCTGCATCAGTGTGTGCTAGCAATGCCCCTGCGAGTAGCATGGATCTTCCCACCACCATGGACCAGATTGCGGCCGCTCAGTCCAAAGACCCAGCTATCGCTGATATCATCAATGACATTGCTTCCAATACTGCCAATGATAACCGCATCTCCTTCATCCAACAGCAGGGACTTGTGTATCGCCGGGTGCCCATTCCTAAACAAGGATTCCGATACCAGCTGGTTATTCCGGAACAGCTGACGGATTCCTTCCTCCACCACTACCATGACAACCCTTTGGGAGGTCACCTGGGCAGGATGAAGACCTTGTTGCGCAGGTTGCATGGTGGCCCTCCATCCGTAAAGATACATGGCGCCACATAAAGGAGTGTCAAACCTGCCAGAAGTACAAACCGTCCAACACCAAACCTGCAGGTCAACTCCAGTCCACTACTGTGAAGGAGCCTGGAGAGATGCTGGGTCTGGACCTACTGGGACCTTTCCCAAGAAGTAAAAAAGGTAATACTTACATCCTGGTCATTGTTGATTACTTCACAAAGTGGGTTGAGCTGTTTCCATTGCGGGACAGTAAGACCACCAAGATTGTGAACATTTTGACGCAGGAAATATTCACTGATGGGGAACACCGCAACACATTCTTTTCAGACCGTGGACCTCAGTTCACGAGCCAGCTACTCGCAGAGGTGTGCAAGACCTGGGGAGTCGTGACAAAAACTCACCACCAGCTACCACCCACAGACCAACCTGACAGAACGCGTGAACCGCACCTTAAAGACCATGGTTGCATCTTTCGTTGGGAAACCATCAGCTGTGGGATCAGTGGCTACCCGAGTTTCGTTTCGCCCTCAACACCGCCAAACATGAAACCACTGGCTTCTCTCCTGCAGTACTAGCGCTCGGAAGGACCATCAGAGGCCCATTGGACCGATTAATCGCTGTTGCTCCTGCTCCATCCACCGATCCCTACCAACTGCTAGATTGCCAGCAGCAGATTGCCGAAGAGGTGAGGGATCACGTTGCCAAAGCTCAGAAACGGCAAGCTCGGAATTACAATGCCTGGAGAGCACACTGTCAGTATGAAGAAGGTGAGTTAGTCTGGATAAGATCTCACCCCTTATCTGATGCCTCCGGAAAGTTTTCCGCAAAACTTGCCCCTAAATGGTTTGGGCCAGCTCTTGTAACCAAAAGACTTCGACCCAACAACTACAAAGTCAAGTGGGGGGAGCCAGATTATTTCAAAGAGGATACCGTCAATATTATTAATTTGAAACGCTACTATAGAGGAGGCAGTGTGGTCCAGTGGTTAAAGAAAAGGGCTTGTAACCTGGAGGTCCCCGGTTCAAATCCCAGCTCAGCCACTGACTCATTGTGTGACCCTGAGCAAGTCACTTAACCTCCTTGTGCTCCATCTTTCGGGTGAGATGTAATTGTAAGTGACTCTGCAGCTGATGCATAGCTCACACACCCTAGTCTCTGTAAGTCGCCTTGGATAAAGGCATCTGCTAAATAAACAAATAATACTATGGCGTTCGTCCCTTGCACCTCCAGTGTGTGTGGGGGGGGAATATGTAGCAATTCCCATGCTACATAATGTGGGTGTAACCTTAACTCTGCACCCTTATGTGTACTTGACATCACATATGACATCATCAATAATGACATCCCCGAAGACTGGCCATACAGACATAACACTGGGAAATCATAGTCCTTGTGATTGGTAACATGTTCAGTAACTGCATTAGCATTTCCACAATGTTTGCTGTCAATGTGTGTGCTTTAACGAACAACAGAATTCCTTGTACTCAGAAATGTGTAATTCACGTTGAGGTATGTAGTGATGAGTATTAGCTTTTTGGAAAGGAGTACCTAAAAACAAATGGGATATGCAATATGCAAACCCTACATGTATGTTAACATTTTCCATTACAGTTAGTACTGTATGGCATACTGTTGATACATGCTGTGGTACACAAAGCAGTGTTTTATATCTCTTGTAAGCATAACATCCACACATTAAAGTCCACCTCTTGTTTATGTACTTCATTGAGTACTGTTACATTTCACAATGGTGAACTGCAGAAATCTGCAATTGTACCTAAACATGTCATAATTGGCTTCCAGCATAACAGTATGTTAGCAAACATTCATAGTCAACTGTAAAGTTTGAAAGAAGAATGGTTAATCACAATGCAAACATACACATACTGCAGAAAATGCAGGGACTCCTTTTGCCACATGAAGCAGTGCAGTTAATACAAGAAAGCCAATGTTGCAGATTCCAAATACAGATATATGGTTTGTATGAATATTGCGTTTGGAGAAATATGACTTGTTTAGCTCCAGTAATACATGGAAGGTCCCTAATTAATTCTATAGCACTACTGTATTCTGAATGTATTGGTTTTACTTAGAACATTGGTGAAATAATTAGCATGACAGCAAACATTGTGGGAATACTAATGCAGTTACTGAACATGTTACCAATCACAAGGACTATTATTCCCAATGTTATGTCCGTATGGCCAGTCTTCGGGGAGAATTTGTCATGTGCTTAGTGATGTCATTGATGATGTCATATGTGAAGTCAAGTGTGACGGGAAACATACACATAAGGGTGCAGAGTTAAGGTTGTGTGGCTACCTTAACTTGCAATTTCCTAACCTTTTGGACTTTTGAAACCTTAATGTTACTTTAACAAAGTTTTTGCCATTGAATATACATATATTTGACAGAGGTATTAATAAACAGCTGCCTGTCTTTATAAACCATATTCTGTATATTCAGTCCCAGTGGTTTTTACATGATGAACAGATATTTCTGGTTAGGTTTTTGGCTTTTGTAGGGTGTTTAGTTTCAGTGTTTGGTAATGATAACTTTGGATACGGTAATTCACTCTGTGTGGTGTCTTCAGCAAGCAACACTCACCATACAGTATAAAAGACAAAAACAAACTTCTGGAAAACTATAGCATTTTTTTTTACTTTTTACTCCCACTGATTCCAGACATCATACAAAGGTAAGGGGCCAGTACAAAGAGAGTGAAATCTTTAATGACTTATTCTAACATTTAAAAAAGAAAGAAAGAAAGAAAAAATATATTTTTCAACAACATAACAATATAAACAGCAGTATCTGTGAATAAGAGAGAATATGACTACCTATTGTTCTGGATGATTAGGACAACTGTTTAAAGTATTTCTATTACAGTTTAAAATCTGTTTTCTTGTCTCATTTGCATTAATATTTTAAATAACAGGAAAACTAAAAGATGTACAATACAAGAAAAGAGACCAGTCATAACGCTGCTAACGCAAATAAGAGGTACAAAAAAGATTTTAGGAGTCAGCATGCTTTAGGCGATGGACTGCTGATGCTAAATCTGAAATCATAGTCGAGGAAATGTGAATATCAGACATGCCAAAAACCAACAGGCAGTGCAATGTGTAAAGTGTGTATGTGTGTACTGTACACCTGGACTCCCATATAACAATAATATGATAATCATATGTACACATTATCAAAAATAACAAATGGGATTAAAAAAAAAAAAGTTCAGCTTTGCGCTTGTTTTTATCAGATCATCTCAATGGAATTATACAGTGTTATAATACACTCCCTGCCATTTTTTTAAATATACATATAGATATAAGGCTATATTTTCAAAGTGTTTACCCCAGTCTTTAAATTTAAAAAGCTGTTGATTTTATAAAACTAGGACCAGACAACTTAAGTATGACTATTCATGGCCTTTTATACACATTAGAGCTGTTTGCTTCTCAGTTTTATATCATATACAAGGAATTTTCTCCTTTAAAGAAATTAGGAGTAATAGACTGGAGTAAGTGCTTTTAAAATATAGCCTGCCAAGACACTCATGAAAATTAATTCATAATAAGGTAAAATACTTCCAAAACATTTAAAATAAATAAATATATCACTAAATAAAATAATTATCAGTTTATAAACGGTTTCTGTACTTTTTAATTCTACATCAATCATAGATGTATTCTTTTTTTGACTTTTTTTACATCAATAAATCAATTTTAAAACAGCAAAACACTTGCTTCTGCTGCCACCTTTTGGGTGTATCTGGAAATCATGGAACATACATAAGAATATAAGAAAGTTTACAAACGAGAGGGGGCCATTCGGCCCATCTTCATTTGGTTGTCAGTAGCTTATTGATCCCAGAATCTCATCAAGCAACTTCTTGAAGGATCCCAAGGTGTCAGCTTCAACAACATTACTGGGGAGTTGGTTCCAGACTCACACAATTCTTTGTGTAAAAAAGTGCCTATTTTCTGTATTTTCACTATATATACAATCATTTTGTTGGCCTTTTTTTTATAGCTTACCCACATTGTCTAGATGAAGACATTTCTGAGTCAACATAAACTCCTAGATCTTTTTCATAGATTCCTGCTTCAATTTCAGTATCTCCCATATGGTATTTATAATGCACATTTTTATTGCCTGCGTGCAGTACCTTACACTTTTCTGTATTAAATGTCATTTGCCATGTGTCTGCCCAGTTCTGAATGCTGTCTAGATCATTTTGAATGACCTTTGCTGCTGCAACAGTGTTTGCCACTCCTATTTTTGTGTCGTCTGCAAATTTAACAAGTTTGCTTACTATAACAGAATCTAAGTCATTAATGTAGATCAGGAAAAGCAGAGGACCTAATACTGATCCCTGTGGTACACCACTGGTTACCTCGCTCCATTTTGAGGTTTCTCCTCTAATCAGTACTTTCTGTTTTCTACATGTTAACCACTCCCTAATCCATGTGCATGCATTTCCTTGAATCCCTATTGGGTTCAGTTTGAGAATTAATCTTTCATGCTGGACTTTGTCAAAAGCTTTCTGGAAATGTAAATAAACCATGTCATATGTTTTGCAATCATCCATTGTCGATGTTGCATCCTCCAAAAAAAATCAAGCAGGTTAGTTAGACACGATCTCCCTTTCTTAAAACCATGCTGGCTGTCTCCCATGATACCATTACCATATAGGTAATTTTCCATTTTGGATCTTATTATAATTTCCATAAGTTTACATTTAATAGAAGTCAGGCTTATTGGTCTGTAGTTACCTGGTTCGGTTTTGTCTCCCTTTTTTTGGATCGGTATTACGTTTGCAATTCTCCAGTCTGTCATTATAACCCCTGTGTCAAGAGACTGTTACATGATCTTGGTTAGCGGTTTGGAAATAACTTCTTTCATTTCTTTGAGTACTATTGGGAGGCTCTATCCTGGCCCAGGGGATTTGTTTATTTTAAGAGCTCCTAGTCCCTTTAACACTTCTGCCTCTGTTATGCTAAATTTATTTAAACCTGAATAGGAACAGGTCGACATATGGGGCATGTTGTCTGTATCCTCCTTTGTAAAAATTTGTGAAAAGTAATCAGTTAATATATTTGCTATGTTTTCTCTTCATCAATGTTTTTGTCATGTGTATCTCTTAGACATTTTACCTCCTCCTTGAATGTTCTCTTGCTGTTATAATATTGGAAAAACTTTTTGGAATTGGTTTGCCTTTTTTCTCCGAATATATATATATATTATCTATTAAACCATTTTGGCCATTTTGTTTTAGATTTTGATTTATCTACTTTTGGGATGTAATTGTTTTGCACCTCTAGTACTACATTTTTAAAAATAGCCATCCTTTTTCTGTGGATGTTTTCTCTATTTTACTCCAATCTACTTCTGTTAGTCTATGTTTCATTCCTTCATAGTTTGCCTTTTAAAAATTGTAAACCTTAGCTTTAGTCGTTACTTTTGGGGTTTAAAAAATAACTTCAAATAAGACCATGTTGTGATCTGAGTTTACCAATGGTTCTCTGACTTCTGTTTTAGTTATTCTGTCTTCTTTATTTGAAAAGACTAAATCAAGGCATGCCTCCCCTTTAGTAATTTCTACCATTTCAATTTTGACTGTCGTGCTCCCCACCGACTTTTCCCATTGTATATGGGGGCAGTTGAAATTTTAGAAGAGATTTAAGAACACCTGTGCAGGCAAAGTGCTGTGCAACAAGTGCTGAGCTTATCTGTGCTTGTCCATGTCTTGGAAGCAGTCTGAAGTACCATGTGTAAAATTGTTTTTGCAGTTCATTTTATAAACATACAGAATGGCTATTCCGATGAGGCGCTGAGCGCATTGTGGCTGCCGCTTCTCTCTCGGTTTTTATGTTTTCTTTTAAATATTTCAGAAGATGCCTGATTTTTATTTGATTTGAGTTCATTTTATTATTACATATATTTGCCCTGTCCTGTTTGGTTTGTGTTCCTGTTTTTTTAATGACTGCACAGTCTTCTTTCTCTATGGAGGGGGGCTGTGCAGAAGATTCCCTCTAATGTTTTTAAACTTTGTAAAGCACTGGGCTTGCTAAACAGGTACTATAGCACCCATCGTGGCACTAGATATGTGCTTTCTGCCCCTGATAATATTAATATACAGACAGTAAAGTCTAAGTATAAATGCAAAAATGCTGTTTGTTTTGACACCACGGGGGGTACTCACTCAAATTTAGCTTCTATTCCTTGTTTAAATTCTGTCTCAGTTATACCCACTTCCAAATCTTTGCATAATATATGTCTGTTGCTTGTTTGAATGTAGCTCCCTTTTAAATAAGGCTCTCTCTGTACATGACATAATCACTGATAAACATATTGATATTCTTGGGCTTATGGAGACCTGTCTCACTGAAAAAGATTTATCTCCATTGGTAGAAGCATCTCCTCCTGGTTACGTATTTTTTCATAAACATCGCGTATAACGGCGTTGGGGAGGTGTAGCAGTTATTTTAAATTCGGTCCAAAATTTTTCTTGATTGAACGCAGCTTGTTTCTGTACCCAGTCATACTAAGGGAAATACTCTAGATTTGGTTTATTCCCACGGTCTGACTAGTTCTGATTTTTCTGTCTCTGATTTGGGTCTTTCTAATAGCTTTTTGTTACTTTAAGATTTCAGTTTCTACTGCTGAGTCAGCTGCCCGACCTATCTCCTACTGCTTTTGGAGGCGATTGGATCTGGCAGGTGTTTCAACCGCTTTTCAAAATGTAATGCAGTCTCAAAACTTGAAATTCTCTGGTAGCTCTGATCTAGACTGGTGTGTAAATGCTTAGAATCACTCTCTTTATGAAATAATTGATAACCTGGCTCCGATTAAGACCTGTAAAGCTGCAGTTCAAAAAAATTCCCTTTGGTTCACAGATGAGTTAAGGGCTATGAAATCTGAAACTCATAAATTGGAAAAAGCTTGGAAGAAATCCTACTCAGTGATCCATGAGCAGATGTGGCGTGAGCATCTAAAGGATTACAGAAAGGCCTTAAGGTCTGAAAAAATTAGATATTTTTCCAATATCATCAAGGAAAATCAAGGCAACTCCAGAGTTCTTTTTTCCACCATTAGTAAATTGTTGTCACCCCCTGTAAATTCTACTCTGCGTTCCTTTTCCGATGCCCGTTGCCAGGAGCTTATGGATTTCTTTGTGTCAAAAATATTAACTCTTCGTGATGCTGCTGCTGTTTCTGCCCCTAGTGGTGATTTCTGTTATGCTTGCCAATGTGTTTGCATCTGTGAAGGCTACCACATGTCTTCTGGACCCTTTTCCTTCTGCTCTTTTGAAGATTCAATTTGACAAAATTGCATTTATTTTATAACATATTATTAATTTATCCTTATCTTCTACTTCCAGAAACCTTTAAATGAGCTATTATTACGCCATTACTTAAACCTAATCTTGATAGTAATGTGTTTTTTTTTTCTAGTTTTCGCCTGATAGCAAATCTTCTGTTTCTGTCTAAGGTCCTGGAGCGGGTGGTTGCTTCACAGCTGCAGGCACATTTGTCTACAAATGCCCTCTTATTATTATTTGTTTATTTAACAGACGCCTTTATCCAAGGCGACTTACAGAGACTAGGGTGTGCGAACTATGCATCAGCTGCAGAGTGACTTACAATTACGTCTCACCCGAAAGACGGTGCACAAGGAGGTTAAGTGACTTGCTCAGGGTCACACAATGAGTCAGTGGCTGAGGTGGGATTTGAACCGGGGACCTCCTGGTTATAAGCCCGTTTCTTTAACCACTGGACCACACAGCCCCCTATCTTATGAGAAGTTTCAATCGGGTTAACGGTCACTCAGAGGATAAATTACAAAATGTTATTACATTTAAAGCATTACATGGCCTGGCACCCTCCTATCTTTCTGATCTCATACTTTGTTATGTTCCTAGTCGGGTGCTGCAGTCTGCGGAGGCTGACCTACTTAGTGTACCGTCTGTTTGAACTGCCACGTATGGTTCGCTTTCTTTAAGCCATCTAGCACCCACACTATGGAACACTACCTAGGCACATTAGAAGCATCCACTCTCTTTCTCTTTTTAAAACACATAAAACATTTTTGTTTGGTTAGGTTTTTAGTTAAAATTCTTATTGTAGTATTGTTTTTTTCTGTTTTTTTTTTTTTTTGTAGATTTTGTAAAGTGTTTGGTTTTTTTGCTTTTTCCTTTGCTGACTATGTAAAGCACCCTGAGACGCTCCCTGTGTATATGGGGCACTATATTAAATGTAAATTGATTGATTTGAAGACTATTTCTTATGTATAGCTCTACCTCTCTACCTCTTTTGTCTTGCCTGTCTTTCCTATACAGTGTATACCCACTAATATTATATTCGTCTCCATCACTCTCGGATAACCAAGTTTTATGTAACTCCTACCACATCGTAGTTACTTGTTAGTGCAGTAACTTCAAGTTCAAACATTTAGTTTCTGAGACTTCTAGCATTTAGATAAATACATTTAATGGCTATAGTTGTTGCCCTTGTTTTGATGTAGTCTCCCTTCTGTTTTTTTCTTGATTTCTCCCCCCTTCCTTTTCTAGTTTAAATGGTTCTCAACCTCCTTGAGGATCCTTTCTCTGAGTAGATTCGTTCCCTCTTTATTTAAGTGCAGTCCGTCCCGCCTATATAGATAGTCCTTATTGTAGAATGTGGTCCAGTGTTCAAGGAAGGTGAAGCCTGATTAACAACTGAGATCTGGTAGAAATTGGTGATGTGGACACTTCTTTTGCCCACTGGGAGGCAGTCTTGCCACAGAAAAAAAAATTGCAAATAGCAGCTAGAATGAACAGTAATGCACACAATTCAAATCCATGAAAAAAACTACCTCAAACAAATCCCAGATCTGTAACACTAACCAGGAGGGGGTCACATCAGCCTGGAATTACTTTTTCTCTCTCGTGGAGAGCAGCATCTCCAGATGCTCCATCAGTGAGTAGCCAACAACCAGTAAGGTAATATATATATATTATTTGTTTATTTAACAGACGCCTTTATCCAAGCCGACTTACAGAGACTAGGGTGTGCGAACTATGCATCAGCTGCAGAGTCACTTACAATTACGTCTCACCTGAAAGACGGAGCACAAGGAGGTTAAGTGACTTGCTCAGGGTCACACAATGAGTCAGTGGCTGACGTGTGATATGAACCGGGGACCTCCTGGTTACAAGCCCTTTTCTTTAACCACTGGACCACACAGCCTCCATCATACAGCTGGACCAAGATCCTAACAATGGTATTTTGATATTTTATATGGACAGAGATTTTAAATGAGTCATTATTATTAATAATAATAATAATAATAATAATAATAATAATAATAATATGCAGTAGAGCACTAGAATAAACATGCATACCAAATTGCTATTTTGTCTGTGTAATGTAATGTCTAGTTGTAAAGCTGTTTTCTTCTCAAGAATAGTTTTATGAATGGTTGGCAGTGCAATTACCACACAAGCTATGTCCCTGTGGATTAATATCCCAGGACATGTGAATAAATAATCAATGTTTTCTATTGCAATAACAATATTGAGCATCACAATGATAAACTGGACTGTAATTCAAAACTATGGCTCTGAAAAACAAGTTTAAATTGTATTAGGCTATTACTTTGGAGTGTGGTTGATCCAAATATATTTTTATGTATGTTGTTGCAGAGATTGGAGTACTATAGCTCTTAATGAAATAGACAATATCAACACAAGTATGGATATCACTAACACGTACAACCTGATTTGAAGACAGCTCCCCCTGTTCTTACTTTCTTAGCCACTTTGTTCATGTTTTCATAGGAGAATTATACAATAATATGGGCCATATTCAGAAAGAATTGGCATCCTAGTAAATGCATCATAAATACAATCATATATGCACTGTAATCTCAATCAGGCTTGGGGTTAAATGACACTCAATATATTTTTTCAAATCCTGGAGGCTGGTCTCTGTTGCCAACCAATCTGGTCTTTCTTGCCAGGGAGAACAAAAATTAACTGTAATTCTAAGATATGGTACGACAATGGTTTTCAGCAGCTAAAATACAGTGAATTGGCCACACATTGATATCAGTTCATTACAATGGTTAATGGTGGTTGTCAAATCACCAATCGGCTATAAAGTAACCCAGAGTTTAGGAGACTGACAATATGGTAAATGTGATTTATTTCATAAAGTTTTTAATGCAAAGTGAATCAAAATGTAGGATGGTATATCCAAAAGTCTTTTCCCGTTTGATGATGTTTAAACATTAACATTGACTTGCATATGTTTTCTTTCGTTGCTCACTGTTTGTGATTTATTATTTTATTTATAACGTGTGTTTGATACTGCGGCACATTGAATTCCAACTGTTTCTGTTTCTGCTAAGACATCTGTCTCTGTTCCTGAGGGATGGGATTGTGAGTCTAGTTGTTTATCATTCTGTTTCCCATGTATGTTTTTAGGTCAATTATGGCCTTGCCTGACTGCCTGTCCTAAATTCCTAGGCATGCAATAGATTGCTACAGTATCTACTGGACGCCATCAGACTTTATTATGTCAGAGAGGATTTATAGAATACACTGTTTATTGTACCAAACAGTAGGTTAAAAAAACGTGCCCCTAAATGTGCTGGCTCTGCATTCCAACGCACAATTGATCTTATCACTATGCCTGGCTGCTGTTTCTAAACGCAAAAGCTAATCTACAGTATCGAGCCTAAAATCTATCTTTAAATTATTATTCAGTGCAAGCTTTATGTTTGCTTGTGTTTTTTTTTTTCAATACACTGTTAAGTAATCTGTGCAAAAGGATTATATATATATATATATATATATATATACAGTACTGTGCAAAAGTTTTAGGCAGGTGTGAAAAAATGCTGTAAAGTAAGAATGCTTTCAAAAATAGACATGTTAATAGATTATATTTATCAATTAACTAAATGCAAAGTGAGTGAACAGAAGAAAAATCTAAATCAAATCCATATTTGGTGTGACAACCCTTTGCCTTCAAAACAGCATCAATTCTTCTTGGTACACTTGCACAAAGTCAGGGATTTTGTAGGCATATAGTCAGGTGTATGATTAAACAATTATACCAAACAGGTGCTAATGATCATCAATTCAATATGTAGGTTGAAACACAATCATTAACTGAAACAGAAACAGCTGTGTAAGAGGAATAAAACTGGGTGAGGAACAGCCAAACTCAGCTAACAAGGTGAGGTTGCTGAAGACAGTTTACTGTCAAAAGTCATACACCATGGCAAGACTGAGCACAGCAACAAGACACAAGGTAGTTATACTGCATCAACAAGGTCTCTCCCAGGCAGAAATTTCAAGGCAGACCGGGGTTTCCAGATGTGCTGTCCAAGCTCTTTTGAACAAGCACAAAGAAACAGGCAACGTTGAGGACCGTAGACGCAGTGGTCGGCCAAGGAAACTTACTGCAGCAGATGAAAGACACATCATGCTTACTTCCCTTTGCAATCGGAAGATGTCCAGCAGTGCCATCAGCTCAGAACTGGCAGAAAACAGTGGGACCCTGGTACACCCATCTACTGTCCGGAGAAGTCTGGTCAGAAGTGGCCTTCATGGAAGACTTGTGGCCAAAAAGCCATACCTCCGATGTGGAAACAAGGCCAAGCGACTCAACTATGCACGAAAACACAGGAACTGGGGTGCAGAAAAATGGCAGCAGGTGCTCTGGACTGATGAGTCAAAATTTGAAATATTTGGCTGTAGCAGAAGGCAGTTTGTTCGCCGAAGGGCTGGAGAGCGTACACGAATGAGTGTCTGCAGGCAACAGTGAAGCATGGTGGAGGTTCCTTGCAAGTTTGGGGCTGCATTTCTGCAAATGGAGTTGGGGATTTGGTCAGAATTAATGGTCTCCTCAATGCTGAGAAGTACAGGCAGATACTTATCCATCATGCAATACCATCAGGGAGGCATCTGATTGGCCCCAAATTTATTCTGCAGCATGACAACGACCCCAAACATACAGCAAAAGTCATTAAGAACTATCTTCAGCGTAAAGAAGAAGAAGGAGTCCTGGAAGTGATGGTATGGCCCCCGAGAGCCCCTGATCTCAACATCATCGAGTCTGTCTGGGATTACATGAAGAGAGAGAAGCAACTGAGGCTGCCTAAATCCACAGAAGAACTGTGGTTAGTTCTCCAAGATGTTTGGGCCAACCTACCTGCCGAAGTTCCTTCAAAAACTGTGTGCAAGTGTACCTAGAAGAATTGATGCTTGATGCTGTTTTGAAGGCAAGGGTGGTCACACCAAATATGGATTTGATGTAGATTTTTCTTCTGTTCACTCACTTTGCATTTTGTTAATTGATAAATATAAGCTATTAACATGTCTATTTTTGAAAGCATTCTTACTTTACAGCATTTTTCACACCTGCCTAAAACTTTTGCACAGTACTGTATATATATATATATATATATATATATATATATATATATATATATATTTGATATGATTTGAAAGAGACTGTTAGCTCAACCCAGTGCAGAAATAGAAAGCCTCTTAAAAACTGGTTGGACAAGCAGTAGAGCTGAAATATTGCCTTACGTGTATTAGAATGTACCTCCTTTACACAGCAGGGGTCAGTCTTGTACACTGGACTGCCCCCTGATACTACAGTACAGTGGTGTAGTTGAAGTGTATCTTTTAACACTGCCTGATTAACGTGTATTCAAACATCTTATTTGTGGTGAATTAACTAGGCAGTAATATGTTTCCATAATGTTACCCTTAATTATTAACACCATTAATAATGTATTTACAGATGTTTCATCAATCCGATTGTGAATTCTTGTTTTCTAGTCCCACAATGAGCCACTCTTTTCTATCAGACCACCAGCACAGTCACAAGAGGGACACGTTTTCATTCATCTGGTGAACGTTGAGAATGATGCGTGAATAAAAAATATTAAAACAATCAAAAAATATTTCACTGCCATAGAGACAACACAGGATAGACCAAATGTGAAGTAACACATTTCTTGTGTTCACTGCAGCGTGTTCTGTGTTTTTATGTTTGTGGTTCTATTAATAATGAGTGCAAGGCCAAAAGTACATTTTCTGAAAGTAATGAAACCATTTTTGAATATGGAGAATTATAAGACAACAACATGGTATCAGAGTTAGTTCTAAGTTTTGGCAGTAATACGGTAGAACCCTCTGCTCAATACTGTAAGTGTAACCTGATGCATTTAAGGTAGCTACACATACTAACTAGGTAATGAGAAAACATATAACTAATCATTTTGTTGTTGGTAATGACTATAGTATGTCACAGAAAATATTGTATTTTTATTTTAATATACAGGCTAGCCAGAATCTATCATCTAAAATACAATGATTCAATAAATCTTAGAGAACAATTATAATAATTCAGTGTTGGAGTAGCAGAACCTAGGAACTACTAAAATGATTGCATACCATAAAACATTATAAGGAAATGTAAAAAAAAATAATATGAATATCATTTGAAGGAACTTACTCTTAAATGAAGATGGTCGCTTCACAAATCTTACGAGTTTGTGGAAAAGCAACAAGCTGGGCTATGAGGTAGCTTTATGGAAGCTGGTGTGGTTAACAGAGGCTGTGTGGTCCAGTGGTTAATGAAAAGGGCTGGTAACCAGGAGGTCCCCGGTTCAAATCCCACTTCAGCCACTGACTCATTGTGTGACCCTGAGTAAGTCACTTAACCTCCTTGTGCTCCGTCTTTCGGGTGAGATGTAATTGTAAGTGACTCTGCAGCTGATGCATAGTTCACACACCCTAGTCTCTGTAAGTTGCCTTGGATAAAGGTGTCTGCTAAATAAACAAATAATAATAACAGAATCTACACCAGTAATAAGGCTGTGTTTGTAACATATGAAATCCTGCCTCTTATCTTTTTATCTACCTTTTATCAACCTTATCCAATACTCTACAGCAGCTGCTGAATTCCATGTGTATGTTTCTGATAATGGCCTGTGTGTATGGATCCAGCAGGGTTATCTACATACAGTGTGTTTCTAAGAACACGTTGGCAGCTTTTCCACAGCTTTTTAAAAGTGAAGGGATATGTAGAATATCTCCATGGCATATTCTTGTTTTTTTGTTTTTTTATGGTTTTTTTAGTGCTTCAATGCAAGACTCAATTTAACATTTACTAATGCATGCCAGGAGGATTCTGATAAAAAAAAATAATAATGTTTTTTTATTTAGCAGTTATGATCGCAAGGAGCATTCTGTGAAACCTAAGCTACAGTTAAGCCAAAGGAAATGTTTACCTTATTAAGAGGAAGAGGCATTGATACATGCAACTGCAACTCTTTGCTGTACTAACATTATGTGAAAAATTAACATACTTCAAGGCTAATAAAAAAAAAGAAAAACATGTAAAATGTTGAACAGTAAGATTCATTAGTAACACACTTTTTTGCTTTGACTTGAGTGATATGTAATACAAAAAACACAGTGTGTGTTCTTATTATTCAACATTGACGAAGCCATATGCTGTAGACCAGCTTCCTCTTCAGAATTTAACAACCTCCAGGTAAATAGCCAGGTGACATTATAAACACATCTTCTAATCAAGTACCCTGTAGAGCAGTGGTATTCAATACGGCTCTTTAGTGCTTTTGTCACTGACACTAACTTCCTTAGAGACGGTTGCTGCCTGGTACCAAACAACATGACTCTCACAATGTTTTTGGCGCTCACTTTTTTAAAGGTAAAGAAAAACGAATTAAAAAGGGAGAAAACTTTCAAATGAGGGAAATTTTAATCATTCTTATATGATGGTACACTTGGTGTCTTTAAAGCCAAAGTTAATGTCAGTATGAAGGTTAAAACTTACAATGTTGAGGTAAGTTTCCAGCTAAATTGACTCTCAGAATTTATTGTTTTAAAAAAACTATTTTTAAACAATAATAATCATAGTAGTAGATAATATTAATGAAAACTATGTGGAATAGCTGACACTGATTTATTATTATGCTATACATTTTAACACAGTTTCACTCTGTAGTTCTCTATTGTAACAGTTTTTATTTATATTATTTAGTAATTAATACATTTTAACTCTGTAGTTCTCTATTGTAACAGTTTTTATTTATATTATTTAGTAATTAATATTATTTTTACATTCACTGTGGTTTGGATTTGAACGGCTGACCCTCTGCACTACAGGCAGACACATTACAGTTTCGCTAAAGGGAAATCCCCCCTTGTGGGGTTTGTAGTCATGTCTTTTATGCACACATACAATGTGCCTCTTCGGCCAGTAGGGGTCAGTCATTACAGTATGGACACATTACCTCAGAATATTGTAAATGTACTATCATGTATTTTGTTTAAATAAAAAGCAAAAGCCTTTTTTATGTGAAAAAAAGTTTAAATGTGTTTTTATTTAAAGGTGTAGTGCCCGATTAAAATGGTTACCGTTTAAGCTCATGTTGGAAATAGTCCTGGGAAACTGGGTTAGAACAGGTATTTTAGTTGAGCCTGAGTGTTTGGAGTGTTTGTTGATGATATTCTTGTTATTACAAAGCAAATCTACAATAGTCTATTGTGAAGAGCAGGCCTGAATAATAGGTCTTACAATATTGGTAACTGCAAAAAAAAACAAAAAAACAAAACAAAAAAGTAATAAATTAAATAAAAAAAATATAGCCTATAGATTAAAGCGTTTTGCCTTCTAATTCCTGTGCAGAAATTTTTGTTAGAATATTTAGATAGTTTCTTAGAACTACAGAAAATAATATTACTCCATACCACTGTTTTCATATCGCACTACTAAAGCCTTCTCTCGTTGATCAACCAATAAGCACTGACACTAAGCGAAATGGGAGGAGATTTGTGACCCATGTCAAAATGAAATCTGATCAGAATGAAAGCTCAGCCAATCAGCTCACTTGTTCCTGTACATGTTAGGGGACACAAATGCCCTCTAGATAGCGGCAACCTTTCAATCTTGCGTATCAGCAATTCCAGCTTTCATAATGAAGGACAGCAGACGCTCGACAAGCCAAAAGGAAGGCTCTCACTGGCCGGATTGGGCCCATGGGCTGCCAGTTGAAGAACGCTGCTGTAGATCTTCTCAAGGCCAGTGTTATGGGTCAGTCTCCAATACTTGGTACCAAAAGTGGGAACACAGTCATAATTAAAACATTACTTCATTGCATTTATTTCTTTAGTTGTCAACTGTGCAAGGTATGTATTTGTATAACAAGTAAGTCTTAAGATAAAAACAGTTTTATTTAATCACCACCGTACAATTCACCATCTTTATTTTTATGAATCCGACGTTTTAAATCTACTGACTTATCACTGTTGGAAACCAATGTGAAAAATGTGCAGGTAAGACAGATTCCCGCTTTGAGAAAAGACTGAAGACACAATAAAAATAAAAAGTGGGGATTGTGGTAAAACACTGGATTATGGTAATTATGAAAAGTATTTACATTTTCAACACAAACTGCTGTTCGTATGTTACATATCCTGATACTGACTCCAAGGTGGAGTAGGTAATTCAAATGTTCTTATTTTAGATTTGAATATCTTATGTTTGATGAGAACTCAAACGTGCACATTTTATAAAATCATTTAAAGAACTAATGCATTCTCAATGTACAGATATTTACATTTAACAAATAAATTAAGATTTTTCTTATAGTGTAATTCTTGACACCATATGTAACATGTGAAACCCGCATTTTGATCTATAATACATTTTCAGTAAAATAACACATTGAAAACGTATATAACAAAGGTGTTTCTTAATTCATGATGACTGCGCCACTCATGTCACAAATACCAGTTTTTTTCATGACATTTGCACTGTTTTTGTCAAGATTCTTAAATATACAGCAAGTAAAAATAATGCACATGTTTTTTTGTGTGTGTATAACGTACAAAACTTTTCAAAACATGTATCTTAATAAAATAAGGTTGCATAATAAAGGTAAACTTGAACAAATCTTACAGTGCCTATTGGTACCAAATACTGGAGACTCTTATGCTAAATAGTGTCTTTGGAAGAAAAGTGTCTTCTGGCAGTATTTGTCACCTAAGGTACCAAATACTGAATACTGTCGCTGCCATTTCTCACTCAAGCACAATTGTAATAATAAAGTAACAATGTGAAATATAATATTGTATAACCTTATTGACTAGATATTTTAACGTTCTTTGTCTTGGAAGATCTGAGAACATTGTATTGTTGGGGTGGCACGGTGGCTTAGTGGTTAGTGCTGCTGCCTCACAGCGCCCCGATCCTGGGTTTGAATCCAGCCTAGGGTACTGTCTGTGTGGAGTTTGCATGTTCTCCCCGTGTTCGCGTGGGTTTTCTCCAGGTACTCCAGTTTCCTCCCACAGTCCAAAGTCATGCTGTCCAGGTTGATTGGTCACTCTAAATTGTCCTGTGTGTGGTGCCCTGCAATGGACTGGCACCCTGTCCAGGGTGTAGTCTCGCCTTGTGCCCTGTGTGTGATTGCAAAACATATGACATGGTTTATTTACATTTCCAGAAAGCTTTTGACAAAGTCCAGCATAAAAGATTAATTCTCAAACCGAACCCAATAGGGATTCAAGGAAATGCATGCACATGGATTAGTGGTTAACATGTAGAAAACAGAAAGCACTGATTAGAGGAGAAACCTCAAAATGGAGCGAGGTAACCAGTGGTGTACCACAGGGATCAGTATTAGGTCCTCTGCTTTTCCTGATCTACATTAATGACTTAGATTCTGGTATAGTAAACAAACTTGTTAAATTTGCAGACGACACAAAAATAGGAGGAGTGGCAAACACTGTTGCAGCAGAAAGGTCATTCAAAATGATCTAGACAGCATTCAGAACTGGGCAGACACATGGCAAATGACATTTAATACAGAAAAGTGTAAGGTACTGCACGCAGGCAATAAAAATGTGTATTATAAATACCATATGGGAGATACTGAAATTGAAGCAGGAATCTATGAAAAAGATCTAGGAGTTTATGTTGACTCAGAAATGTCTTCATCTAAACAATGTGGGGAAGCTATAAAAAAAAGGCCAACAAAATGCTTGGATATATAGTGAAAAGTGTTGAATTTAAATCAAGGGAAGTAATGTTAAAATTTTACAATGCATTAGTAAGAACTCATCTAGAATATTGTGTTCAGTTCTGGTCACCTCGCTACAAAAAGGATATTGCTGCTTTAGAAAGAGTGCAAAGAAGAGTGACCAGAATTATTCCTGGTTTAAAAGGCATGTCATATACAGACTGGCTAAAAGAATTGAATCTATTCAGTCTAGAACAAAGAAGACTAAGCGGCGATCAGATTCAAGCATTCAAATTTCTAAAAGGTATTGTCAATGTCGAGCCAGGGGACTTTTTTGACCTGAAAAAAGAAACAAGGACCAGGGGTCACAAATGGAGATTAGATAAAGGGACATTCAGAAAAGAAAATAGGACCACTTTTTTACACAGAGAATTGTGGGAGTCTGTGGTGGAGTGTCCCGCCCCTATGTATATGTGCACTGTTTTATTATTATTTGTATTATTGTATGCGGCGAGGATAAAAGCCGCCACCATTATCTGTTATTGTTTTGTTTTTTAAAAACCTTGTGAGGATGCGTCACTGATCAGCTACTGATTATTTAACTAACTGACAAGCAGGCATCCTTATTAAACTCGTGCAGACTATGGCCGAGGGGTAATAATTAATTAATAACTAGTTAACCCCTCGGCCAGAATATAAAAGCCTGCAGCTGTCTGAGCTGGGGGGAGAGAGTCAGAGAAGAGACATAAGTCTGTGGGAGAACGAGAACGAGAACGAGAACGAGAATGAGAGTTAACAATTGCTATATACGTGCTGGCTAAAAACCAGCACAATACTTGTTAGTTTCTGTTTGTTTGGCCAATGCGCCTTTTTGTTTTGGTGTGTTTGTTTTGTTTAAATCTTTTGTTTTTGTTATTATTTAATAAAGAGCTGAACGCCATAGCATTTTAGTTTTGCCCCGCTACTTCTTGAGTCTGTGTTTCTGGTCTGACATCACCACTGCAAGCCATCCTGTTCACAGAGTCTGGAACCAACTCTCCAGTAATGTTGTTGAAGCCGACCCTGGGTTCCTTCAAGAAGCTGCTTGATGAGATTCTGGGATCAATAAGCTACTAACAACCAAACAAGCAAGATGAGCCAAATGGCCTCCTCTCTTTTTTAACCTTTCTTTTGTATAAGTAATCGGTTTTTGTTTGCTAAATTGTTCAAAAGTTTTGCTTTCAGTGCACACTACTGTATCACAAATAAAGAGAGTCGACCTTGTTGTCAGTCCAGTTTCATGATAGAAAAGTTAATAAAAAGTAATTAGGTTTAATTTTTTAAAATATTAACTATTATTACAGTATACCCATCAAACTGTAATTGTTTATATTAAAATACTTAAAGATTCTGAAATAGTTTGTAAGATCAATTAGCCCTATGAGCCCAAGTGTTGTTTTTGAACTGTAATTTTGATATACAGTAATCCGTCACCTATCTGTCCGTCACATATCCGTCCGTCACATATCCACCATGATCAATCTCTTCAGCAATGGTAGTTTATTATTGAACAGAGAAGATTAGTTCTGAGATTGTAGATCTTACCAAAGTTTTAATACACTGTGTTGTATGTGCTCTGTGCTCAACCATTGCTGGTAGTGTCACCAGGACCACTGAGAGCCGTCATGGGCCCCGGGGAGGGATTGGTATGTGCCCCCCCGGCACAGGGTACTACATTCATCCGACTTTGTAGTATACTCATAAGCCCAAGGAAGAGCTTTATGACGTGTACTGTGTATTGCGATCACTTGATGATCAAACCAAATGGCAGCTTCAATGATAAAGACAATAGGTGGAATGATACAGTAAAAGCACGAAAAATTGCAATATTTCTACTTGTTTTTACAATTACATACGTCTTGCAGAACGTGTGTTTATAACGCTGTAGCTTCCTATTGCTTTGAAATATAATTATGACTGGAGTTTGCATACATTTTAGGTTCTGTTGCAGTCACAGGCAGTCGACAATTGTTTTGTTTCTATTTTCCAGTGAAATCATGTTGACGGATCGGTAATTGCAATAACAGAGGCGTTTGCTTGGCTTTATACAAACTTGGTAATTACTGCAAACTTGCTTCTAAGCCAAGCAATCATACTTGTCTTAGCAGTGTCTGAGGAAGATCTTTTCAGCTTATACAGTATTTTGATAATGGGTTTGAAGGAAACTGTCAATGACGCATATTAGTTTCAATATCTCAATTGAAATCTGCAGCAGGATAGTTTACTTTTTCTCAAAGTAGTTGTGTATAAGTTATTTACGGTATTTCAACTTTTTTTTTAGGTGAAATAATTTTTAATACAAACTCCACATGTGTAATAGTCATTAATTGGAAGCTTACTTAACATCAAATAACATAAGTTTTTAACATTAAAATACATTTTAATGGTGTTGCTATACACTATTTTATTTATCCCATGCAAAAAATAAACCACTCATCTCTGCTCTTAACTAATAACCTGTATTTGTAAATATATTTGTATTGTAAGCAATATAACCAATCATTCTCTAATTGTGTTTACCACCAGTTGAAGAAAGTACTTTATTTTACACAATACAATGTCTCTAACAAACTGCTGCACCACGTAGTTTTGAGCAAATTAGAGATCTTAATAATAGAATAATTCATACTGTGGTATATTGTGCAACTTTAGGGTTCTTTTAAATTTTTAAAATTCTGATTGTCTTTATATATAAATAAATAAAAAAAGGTATGCCTTTTTTCAGCTTTTTGGTGTAGTAAATTATGAAATGCGAAAGTTCAATGCATTCCTTGAAAGGAAGTGTTTTGACAGCGCCTGCAGTGGCGACGAGTACACAATCATTACACAACAGAAGCCCATCAGGTGCAATCCTGGAGTTTTTTCTTTTTTTTTAATGTGGTGGTGGGAATGCACAGGTCTCATGCAAGGCTACTTGTTTTAAAACATTTTATATATTAAAAAAATAAAATAAATAATTACCCCTTCACCAGGGCCCCCTTTGGGGCGTTGGGCCCCGGGGAAATTTCCCGTCCTCGCTACCCTCTCGGTGGGCCTGAGTGTCGCACCGAACTGTTCAGTATGTTGATATGTAAATAAATCCTGTTCGCCTGCGGGGCGTATCAACTTCAACCTCTGTCTCGATCTCCTGCCTGTCACTTAGCAGCGAATGCACGTATCCACATGGCAAATGGCTACTCTGTCACAAGCATTAATACCCTGTATCTCCTAATAAAAGCTGAATCTCAAAACAATCATAATGTGAATATAGTTATATTACAGCTGTGTATAATGATATTTAAAACAGGATGCATCTATCCACCTTTTTACATATCCACCCTTACTCTGGTCCCACCACAGACGGATACACGACGGATTACTGTACTGTTAGGAAGAAACAGTTAAAGAGATAGGAGGAAAAACAGGCAAGAGTAGTGCCTGAGATCCCCAGGTCAGAGGAGAGGAGAATAGCATGCTTCCTCCTTATCATTTTTTTTTTTAATCATTTTTTTTAATAAATAATTGTTGTTATGTGGGTGTGACAGGACAGAAGCTGGTCAGGTAGCTGAAAGCAGGTATAACAAAATACTGACAGTCTTCAGGCTTTTAAACTGGGAAGACACGACTTTCCCTGGTACCAATACATTCATGGTATTTTTACTTGGTATTTATTTTCTTATGAAAAATAATCATTTAGAAATCATCTCTAGTTTGTGTAGTTTTTATACTTACTGTCTGTTCCGTCTCTGTTCCACTCTGAATGGCTAGGGCTTGCTGACATCATCTCTGTGGTCCGTTAGTATGGTAGTTTCATTGTCACTGTCGTTTCACCCTGTTCTGACAGATCTTGTTGACTGAAACAGCGCTAGAATGCTCTCATTCATTTAAATGACTGTCGATCATCAAGACCTGCACCGACTGTGCACTTTCATTTGCCAGCTGTAGCGCCTGTCATTCAAAGCGCATACTTTAAAATTAGTGGGTTAAGTGTAGGCAGGGTTTTGCTGTAGGTATACGATGACAGTTACTAGTTTGATTTGAAAATTGGCCGCAAGAGGAAAACACTTAATGAATATTGTGCACAATACCCTGACCGACGGCTGAAGTCTCCGCGGCAGGACGAAGCGGGCCCGTCTGCCTTGCCTTCCAGTGAGTGCAAGTTAGTTCTGTTCAACTATGTAATGTTTTGTTCTGTGTATATTATTTCTACTTGTAAATGTCTGCTATAAAAGTCTGTGTAATACACATTTATGGTTGTGTTTTTTACGGTTTATTTAAGACAATTTTTTAATTTGTGTAGGATGTTTATCTTTACAAGGTATAGCTCTGCTGTGACCAAAAGTTATTTCAATTAGAATGTTGGTAACCATGGTTTTGTTGCATGTTGAATATGATAAAATGAGACGTTTCTCAATGGCATAAAAAAGTCTGTGGTTTTTTTAAAGCATTAAGGTTGATTTCACACATTCTCTGCTTGAATTGAAAAATAAAGATTGAAAAAAATCTGTAAATTCTTTCTAAAATATACATCAATATTAATCGTCGATTTGGCAAAAAAATTAAAATCGAATAGTAGCAAGCCTAATTATATTATAAATTTACTATAGTTTATCCTGGTTTGCCATGTTAACTACCTATCAGTGCTGGACCAGCTTCTTATTTAAACTATTACTACGCTTTCTGTAGCCTTTTATACACACACCTGTATCGTTAACCAAATAGCCAATCAATGCCAGTTTCCACCATCCCAACATTTTAAACCTGACAAACTACGACAAAATAAAACAACAAAAGATTTATAGTGCAATAGGGGGCATCCTGTCACTGTGAGTCCATGGGGAACCTTGCTCAATTTGCTTAAAATATCCTATTTTTACTTGGGCTGTGTGCCACAGGTATTAAGACTCCAGCTAAGCCAGTAAGCAATGATTAAGAAACATCTTCTTTCCTTAAATAATGGCTAATCTAATGTCAGAACAGTACACATATACTTTTTTATGTGGAGAAAAGATTTGGAAACCAGAGCTAAATCAACAGGAAATTGATATATTGTTATTGGGTGTTTTCCATGCAGAATTTGTCCCTGTTTGGATGCTCACATGTTTTTTGGCAATAGCATTTTTATTTTTTCAACCAGATGTCTCATCTTCAAACAGATGGACAAGAGTCAGTTCCCTTAATTGGTCTTTTTTTTTTTTTATTCAGATCTGTGATGCAAGAGACATATTGCCAAAATCACAGGGAAAAGAAGGACTTGCTGAGAAAAGATCTGTGCAGTTGGATATTTTAGCTATAATATAAAAGTAATCATATTGAGTTTCCCTGGTAATAATCGTAAATCAAGACAAGCCTCTAGTTAAATTGCCAAAATGTCACTAGAGCAAGGATACATTTTGGTATCCATAAAAAGCTGTAAATCAACATAAATCTATTGATTGATTTATTTAGGGTAATAACAACAAGTTAAATGGTATTAAACATAATTAGTCATTTACGTGTTTTTATGTTAATTCTGTCCCAAGCCCTCACCTTAAACAGCCAGGGAAGGCTAATCATGAAAATAGTGTAGATCGATCGCTTCTTGGTGACATTCCAACACTTCAAGAGGTTGCATGAAGGAACTCAGTCAACATTGAAAAAAACGACGATGATTGGAAAAGCAGCGATAGGTAAAGGGAAGTCAAGCTATGGGGTGAGGCTTCTGAGAGTTTGAGTTCTTATTAAGAAATGAAATGGCAGAATTCTGCTTTTCTACTGAAATATATATTCCAGAAGATTCATATGTTTTTCCTTTTACAAGAACTCAAAATCCCACATATTTTCAGTTTTCACTGCATTCTTTCACGAACTGTAAACAGAAGTGCAGAACTGAAAAGCATACAGACAGTATTTTCAGCTTCCATTTACTTAAAATATGCAGATGTAGCTTGACCCTCAAACCGCAGTGTATCGACGATAATGTAAATAACTCAAAGCTCCAGAGTTTAAAACATATTCCTGTTTACAGGTAAGAAGCTGTGAAAAACCATGTTTCCCCTTAAGGATCTACTCAACTGATCTTTTCAATAATTAAAAGAAAAAATATATCAGTGTGTATGAAGTGTATTTTTGGCATTAAAAGTAAAATGCAGTATTTCATAAAGGAAAATGTGAAATATACAAAATCATGGTAATACACATTATATTTACTGTAATTATGTTATTTGCTCTATGTAATTAAGCTTATAAAAGCCCATTATAAGCTCATACTGTAGGCTAACTTTTGTTAATAGTGATATGAAACTATTGGCTATCCTCTATTACGGTTCATTTATTGACACTTTCTCAGAACACAGCCACACCAGAGTCAATCTGACAGTCTTTTCCTCACAAATAGAAAGGTAACATAATTAGATCATTGCGACAGTTGAAACCAGCTTGTAGACTATAGTGTGAATTCTTTTTGGTTATCTAGTAAAATCATCCAAAAAGACAGAAAGTCTTGTATCGAGGGATTATTCTCTTTCACAGTTATGTATGTTGGGGTTCTTTAAGACTCATTGCTGGGCCCACTATTGTTCAGCATTTACCTTTTAACTTTTGCTTTTAGTAAAAACTTTCATTGAAAACTCAACCAGACAGCTTGTCAAAAAAAGCAATTCCCCAAAATAACACCACAGTGAAATGGCATCTTCTAATAAATACTATGTCTTCTGTTAAATTCTATTGCCATTCTTGCCACTTTGTATTTTCAGTGCCATGGTTCAAGTTGTACACACATGAAGAAAGAGATGCTTGTCATCCCGAGGCATGCCTGTGGAATTCTTTATCTCAGTTCTGTCAGAGACCAGTGCGGTTACATGCACATAATTTGTTTTCTGAAAAGTAAATCCCTTTCAAAAGATCTTTGTAAACATGCCGAATATTTTTGGCTGTGTTTTTCATGAGATGATGTGACAGAGAAAGAATGAATCGTAGTTATAAATCTCCCTCCTGACCTGTGAGGGCGCTGTGTAAAGGGAACAGTGTGCGCCTGTCGATAATGGCAGTGACACGAAGAGGTTGGGTGAGTGTGTGTAGTCTCTCCCTCTCTCTGAGTGGTAGGGAGGCGGGCCTTGGGGGGTCGCTCGACCTATAAAAATAATGCTTTGCTATTCCTCAGCCATGCACATCTAGGAAGAACAACAGCTGGAGCTCTGTTTGAAAACTGTGGAGTTTTTAAACCAGCACAGAACACCAGCATCTGGAGAGAGGAGAAGAGACAGACAAGCAGGGCTGAGGAAGACAGCCAGAAAAAGAAAAGATTATTAGTTACGGACCTGAGGGGGGACATGTGTAATTAGCGGGGAAAACCTGGGGAACCCCACAGTGTATAGTAGGCAATAGCAAAGCTTGAGCTGAAGACCCGAGCCGTGCGAGTAGCGATGGCGGGGGACGCTGCAAGAGCAGCAACTTTTATTTGTAGTTTTATTTTCCTTTTTGATTTCGCCTTTTGTTTGTATTATTATTTGACGCACCTGTCTGTGCATAAAGTATTCTGCTCCTCCTTTACCATCGATGGTATTGGAGGGAACCAGCAGCGCAGTGCCATCTTAATATATATAAAGTGAAATAAATAAAGTGCACCCTAGCGGTGTGTTTCAACCTCGCTTACTGTCTTGTGTCCAGTGAATTCCCACACCCTCCCACAGTTGTCTTAAATCAATAAATTACTATACCGAAAACACAATACATCACTTTAAAAATGTGTAATTGGTGAAAATGCAATAGCCATAGATGGAATTACGTTTAAGCATCCCAAAGTACAATAGGTGGCTAAAAACTGTCTCCTTTATAAAAACATAATTCCTTCTATGGTTATTGCATGGTTATAAACTATCTATAATGCTTTATTAACACGCTGTAACATAGTTATTAAGCATCTATTATTTAATATATTTATAAAACATTCATAAAACATTAATAAGCAGCACCAAAAAATGCTGTATTGCTTCATATAAATGTGTGGTAAGCAGATTGTGATTTGACAGGACTCATGTACTGTAAAACAATTGTGTATTAAGCCTTTTTTTCTTGTGTTGTGGTCAATAAGCGTCCAGTTTTCTCATGTTCCAATGCAAAGATATTCATATGTTAAGGCACTACAAAATTGGTACTTAAGCCTCATGTTACCATTTTATCCCCAGAATCCAATTAACTGCTGGCCTAAGTAATGTGGCTGGTGTTTTCCTGGAGGTTTCTCAGTATATTACAGCATTTTCTTGAACAGCAAGTGCTGAATAACATTAAACAAAGTGTGCAGCAAATGTACTGGAACATAGGACTGTGTCTGTGTAGCAATAGCTAGTGCGTCAGCAGGCCAAAAGCTGCCCTATGTAGCACAGTAATCACTCCCCCGCGCTCCTGTATTGAAGGTAGGTGTGAATGTTCTGGCCGCTGGGGAGTGCTTTGGGCAACTGTTTGACTTATTTTCTACACAAAAAAGTAGATAATTCTGAAATGTAAAAAAACATACAGAAAAAAACAGCCAAACATGCAAAACAAATAACATGTCTTCTGCAAAAGTACTGTAACTTTCATTATTTCCCTCCAATAACATGTTCTTGAAAAAGGCAATGGATCAATATCCCCATAGTTTTACTAATGGACATCTTCTGGTTCACATTAAAAAAAATTCTGCTATTAATAAACATAATAGCCAATTTAAGGCATATTCCCAGAGCAAACTGCTAGTGGCCATCAAACGAATTCTCTACCAATCATAATGTATAACATGTGAAGAATAATGAAGGCACCTCCCTTTTTTTTCTAGTTATGTGAGAATATAATACATATTTCTTTCTTTTAGCTGGAAAGATTGAAACACACATACAGTATACACTAATAACATGAAAGGGGACAATCCTGTCACAAACATGGATTCTAAGTGCAGGTGTAAAACTTGAATATGGGTGCAATCTTTTTATTGGGCGGAAATCCAGGTAGACTCACAACTTGCCCAAGATTTTCGGAAAACAAAGGGAGGTGGAGACACTGGTGAGGAATATGCTGACACTTGGCTGGAGTTATTATTATTATTTATTTATTTATTTAGCAGACGCCTTTCAGAGACTAGGAGGTTAAGTGACTTGCTTAGGGTCACACAATGAGTCAGTGGCTGAGGTGGGATTTGAACCAGGGACCTCCTGGTTACAAGCCCGTTTCTTTTACCACTGGACCACACAGCCTCCTATAAGGAGTTGTCATTCTTAGATATACTGTACTTAAGGTACACCCAATTTGTGAATTTCTCAATTAAACTTTAAACCCTTTAACAAGCATGGTAGGTTTTGCTGGCATATATCTATATCTATCTATCTATCTATCTTATATAGAGATATCCATTCAGAGATGGTTAATAATAATTATTTATTTTTAAAATGGATAAACATACCCCCACAGTTAATGGCCTCTTATTAAAGCACTCAGCACTCCATATAAGTCGTAAAATGATAAGCTGTATTTTCTAAATAGATATGCCTGCAGTAAAAAGCCACAGAGGAAAGCGTAATGAGTTGCAAAACTATTTAATTAAGATCTTAAGGTCAAAATGAACCAAAGGCATCAATTTGGCCCTTGTTTACACAGCTTTTTCCATGGTGTTGTAGAGCTGACAATAAACATCTGCAGTGTGACCCACATCGGCATGAAGTGCTTGTTTGTGTTATTATAAAAAGGTGTGTTTTAGAGCTGACCTAAAAAGTGGAATTTAGCTACAAAGCTTAAAGAAAATATAGTAACCATGGTTCCCTGAAGGAAACACTGTCACCAGTAAGCACTGCTTTGTCCTTTTGATCCATATTCATCATGGAACTGTTTTTAACCTTCAGCAGCAGCAAAATACATCTGTTTTTCAAGTGGATTAATATCATGATATAAAAAAAAAACATAACTAAGTGTCTTTTGTATGGTTGAAGAATATGTACTGTAGATAGATAGATAGATAGATACAGTGCCTATAGAAAGTCTATACCCCTTTCAAAATGTTCACCTTTTGTTGCCTTATAGCCTGGAATTAAAATGCATTAAAATATATATATATTTTTTCATTTATCTACACATCCTACTCCACAACTTCCAAGTGAAAAAAAAATTCTAGAAAGTTGTAGAAAATTAATTAAAAATAAAAACTGCCTACCCCCCTTGTAATAGCAATCCTAAATTAGCTCAGGTGTAACCAATTGCCTTCAAAATCACACACCAAGTTCAGTGGCCTCCACCGGTGTTAAATTGTAGTGATTCACGTGATTTCAGGATAAATTCAGCAGTTCCTGTAGGTTCCCTCTGCTGGGTAGTGCATTTCAAAGCAAACTCAACCATGAGCACCAAGGTGCTTTCAAAAGAACTCCGGGACAAAGTTGTTGAAAGGCACAGATCAGGGGATGGGTATAAAAAAATATCAAAGGCCTTGAATATCCCTTGGAGTACGGTCAAGACAATTATTAAGAAGTGGAAGGTGTATGGCACCACCAAGACCCTGCCTAGATCAGGCCGTCCCTCCAAACTGGATGACCGAGCAAGAAGGAGACTGATCAGAAAGGCTACCAAGAGGCCAATGCAAGAGCTACAGGCTACAGCCAAGACTGGTCAAAGTGTGCATGTGACAACACTATCCCAAGCACTCGACAAATCTGGCCTGTATGGTAGGGTGGCAAGAAGGAAGCCATTACTCAAGAAAGCCCACCTTGAATCCCATTTGAAGTATGCAAAAAACACTCAGGAGATTCTGTAGCCATGTGGCAAAAAAGTTTTGTGGTCTGACGAAACTAAAATTGAACTTTTTGGCCTAAATATTGCCAAATCTAGGTGTGCAAAGTTGGTAGAGACCTATCCTAACAGACTCACAGCTGTAATTGCTGCCAAAGGTGCTTCCACCAAGTATTAATTCAGGGGGGTGAGACTTATAAAATTATGATCTTTCTGTTTTGTATTTTTAATATATCATTTTTTTCTCAATAAAGACTTTTTTCCCCTTAACAGTGTGGAGTATGGTGTGTAGATAAGTGGAAAAAATCCTCATTTAAATGCATGAAACTCTGAGGCACTGACACAACAAAATGTGAAAAAAGTTCAAGGGGGTGTAGACTTTGTATAGGCATGATAGATAGATAGATAGATAGATAGATAGATAGATAGATAGATAGATAGATAGATAGATAGATAGATAGATAGATAGATAGATAGATAGATAGTTTTCACTGGCCTAAAGAAATCACCCAAAGATCAGGATCATTTTTTATTTAATTCAAGGTGAACAGGGGCTTCTGTTGATCAGTTGGCCAGCAAAATATTTGAATTAGTGTCACGTGCATCAAGAAAGGGTTAAACTGTCAGTTTCTTTCTTTAAGTACATACACAGGCAGCACAATCCATAATACAAGCAATACTCTTTGTATCACTCCTCTGAAAGAGATCAAGTAAATTATTGTAATCAGCACTTCAGGGAGCCATGGTTACTGCATACCTTTGTTTTCCTTTTCTATAGAATAATATCCAAGCTGGAGCCTGCAACATTGAAAACACATAACTCAAAGGGTAATGAGGACATGCTTGTTGCAGAAGAAAGGAAGCAGTTCAAAATCCCCTCGCAATAACAGGTTGAACCTCACAAATAGTTACAAAGACTATTGTGTTGCTGACTGACATTCTTTAGAATTAACATCAGTGAAGTTAGTGTTATTTTTCTTCAACAATGGATAGCATTGCTACATACGTATAGTATTTTACATGGAATATAAGGGTTCCACAGAGAAGTGAGTCAAAGTAAAGAAGGTTCTGCAAGAAAATCACCAAATCACTGCGGGTGGATTTTTAGTCATCAAGGATGAATATTGGCTTCTATTTATTGAATTCTAACATTTGATTTTCTCTTCATACTGCAAAATTATTCATATTATCATTAAAATATACAATACTTTATGTTTATATGCCAAAAATGAAATGTATTTATACTACAAACATTTTAAAAACCTGTTTGACACAATGAATAAATTAATTAGAAGACGTAGTTAAAAAGTAAACAATTGTCACAACTGTTTTGCAGAGCAATACAGGAGAAAGAAACGAGTAATATACTGCACTACTTTTTTATATAAAGTAATACTAATATAATAATAATGTCTTTATTTTTATATCGCGCCTTTCATAGTGGACCACCATCACCAGCGCTTTACAGAGGTAGGCTGTGAACAGTGCATTATATGCAGAGTCACTTACAATAGGACATTGATTTAACATCTCATCCGCAGGATGGAGCACAAGTAAGGACATTATATTACTTTTTTTGTGAAGAACTGAATAACAAGTAATGAGTTACTTTTTTTCAGTAACGTGCCCAGCTCTGCAATTTAGGTACACTGCACCACACCATTTTTTTGTTTACCATGGTGCCTTCAATTTTACTTTAAATCATTTTCCTTTTGACTGTTCTTCAATAGTTAACCATTCAGGTGATGGTTAATATATTTTTGTTTTGTATCTGCACAGCCCACCTTGGTTATTGTTTTACTTCCTATCTCCCTGGTAACTATAACTAACAGGATTCTCTAACCCGTATTCACCAGAGCTTGTTTGGACTTGCCCTGATGAATGAACATCAGCATGATGCTTAGCTTCAATCTCAACATGAATAATGTATTAACCAGAAAATCATCTGACTTGCAAAACATTGTACTTTAGAACAAAAATCAATTGTGCTGCACATCCTAATTCAAGACTACAGTTTTCCAAGAGCCTTGCGATTCATGACTATTTGACCTTACACCAAATTCTTTTTTGAACATATCTAATCTCAATTTTACGCAGGAAGGTCAGATTAATCTTGGCTCCGGTTGAAACAAAAGGGTACAGACTATATCAAAGCAAAGTAACCTTTTGTCCCATGCATCTAATTCTATGTGCATGGTATAATCTTGTTCTGAAATACATAAAATGGCTTTTCAAATGTCCGCATTTCCATCAGTTCCTGGGGTTACACAGGAAAAGATGGAAATGACTTAGGTTATAAAAACTTTAAACTGAAGCAGGAAAGTTTTTTTTTATTTTTTTTTTTTATCAAAACACTACTGCAGTGTTTATTTAAAATGTGTGCGTACAACCTTAAGGACCCTTGTGCCTAATAAAGGCTTAGAGAGATCTACAACATTAAGTCGCTAGAAACTGGTGAATGTATGCCACGTAGCCCAGGTAGCCGCAGTACAAATGAGGCACCTCGAAGAGAGTCCATGATGCAGCCACACCTCTGGTAGAGTGTGGTCACCCTCCCAGGTGGGGGTAGGTTGGCATTATTGTACTCAGTCGATTCTGTGTCCACAATCCAGTGGGCCAGTCGCTGCTTCAAGAGGGCTTGAAGCTTTGGCAGACTATATTTTTAAGACATATTTTATTACTATTATATGAAGGAAAATGTTAAAAATAAATATATACTCCCACAAGAACATAATTCTTTGGCATAATCATTTTGAAACAGCGCTGTGAAGCAGAGTGCAAGTGAGAGACTGAGAATTAGTCTTATTATTATTATTTCTTTGCCGTGATCCGCGGCTGACAGCGGTCCTTTTCTTTTTATTTCTTTTACCTGTTGTGGAAGGGTGCCTGTTTTGTTCAAGCTCGTCTCCTCAGCAAGAGTCTCTGGGTAACCCTTATCTTGGCCAACCAAATGCATAGCCAAGCGCAGTACTTATGGGTCGAGCAATCCCCCAAGGCCTGCCTCTCAGCCACTCAGAGAGAGGGAAAGCCAACACACCCTCTTCCCCACCTCTCCTTGTGATTGCCATGACTGACAGGCAGACCTTACGGGGCTGCTGCCCTCTTCCTGCAGAACCATGCATGCGCCAGACAGTCAGCACATATCTCCCCTGTTACACCTGTGTTCACAATAAACAGTTTGGATGACTACTGCCTGTGTGAACCTGTTTATTTTCATGGAGTGTTACAATATACAGTATACCAGTGCTGCTGATGCAGTCGGTAGACAATTTGGGCTTGCTTGGTATTGCAAAAAACACTGATCGAGTGCGCGGCTTGATCAGTGTTCGAAACTGAGTTTTTTTTTTATTTTGCGCACCACAAAACTATCCATTTTGTGTAGTGTGCAATAAGGTGTGAAACTTTCACTGATTCAAAAAGATAAACTTGCCCGTGATTGATTCCCTGATTTAAGCAGGGTTTATTATTATTATTATTATTATTATTATTATTATTATTATTATTAATAATAATAATAATAATAATAATAATAGTTGAGAATTTTTAAGATTAACATTTCAAGGTTTCAAAATTATTATTATTATTTTTATTATTATTATTATTATTACTACTACTAGAATTACAGTATTAGTCAAACGTCCTCCTACAGTGCTTATTTTTTCTTTTTTTTTGGTCCTGCAGTTAAGAATGGAAACCAGCATTGCCAAACAAAACAAAAAAAAAATATATTTTTTATTAAATTATGACATGTCCTGAATTTTTGGCAGACATAAGAGGGGCATCAGAATCAGGATTTGCAAACTGCCCGTGACTGGCAGCTGCAGACTCAGGTTTCGGTAGTAGGCTACTGTCGATGGATTCCATTTTTCTTTTTGCAACAGCTACCGACGCCACCCAGGGAACATTAATAATGAAATTAGTTTTATTACGGCAGTCGGCAAGTACTTTTATGAATAGACTCATAGTGCTCTTGTGGAGGAAGCCCTATCGTTCTGCAGTATACTAACGACTGCATCTGAGAGCCCTAAGGCGGACAGACAGCCCCGTTCAGGGGCCAGATGGTCCCATTCAGGCGCCAGACACACAGCTGGAGTCTGCCCGGTTCTTGGTGCCTTGCGCCTGACTGAGGAGATCTTTGCGCAGTGGGATCTCCCAGGGCTGGCCCTGCAGCAGCTGGCAAAGGTTCAATTACTAAATTCTCTTGGGCCATCTGGGGGCCACCAGGGGAACTGTCGCTTTTTCTCTCCTGACCTCAAGCAAGGCAGGGAGCAGCGGTATCGGTGGGAAAGCGTACAAAAGTGCTTTGAGCCATTCGTTGGCTAGTGCACTGCTCGGAGCTCCAGCATATTTATTTGCAGGGATGTCCAGCGGCCGTCCAGAACCCACTGACTCCTCTGCCTGCCCAGACCGCACCCCAACCCAGGTTGGATGCGTCTGTCATCACCACTTGACGGTTGTGTATCACTCCCTCCTTACACCTTCGCTCCATCAGCGTAGGGCTTCCCAGCATAGGCGAGACATGGTCAGCCGACGGTGTCTGTCGTGGTTGGGGTGTAGCCGAAAGGCATTGAGCCACGCTTGGATCGGACGCATGTGGAGTAACCCCAGTTGGATGGCTGATGAAGCCCCGGCCATCAGACCCAATAGTTTTTGACACAACACCAATTGTACTGAAACAGGGCCATACAGTTGCGAATGGCAGTTACTCTGTTGTTCGACAGGTAAGCTTGCATTGTTAGGGAATCCAGCCGGAGACTCAAGTAGACCATACTAACAGTATTAACTGGCTCTTGACATCGTTGAGGGTTAGACCCAGCCTCAACAGATGCTTCGTCACAATCGCTGTGTGGGCCACTGCTCTTTCCTGCGACTGGGAACAGATCAACCAGTCGTCCAGGTAGTTCATCACCCTGATCCCTTGCAGCCGCAAGGGAGCTAGGATGGCATCCAGTACTTTGAAAATGTACGGGGGCATAAGGAGAGGCCGAATGGCAGCACAAAAAACTCGAAGACGCTCCCCTGAAAGGCGAACCGTAGATACTTCCTCTGCGCTGGACGAATAGGGACGTGGAAATACGCATCCTTTCGGTCCACTGTTGTAAACCAGTTGCCCGGCCGGACAGACTGGAGAATGTGACGGTGTGCATAACCGTTGTGTACGGTGGTGAGCACCCAAGCTGCGACAGGAAGAAAAAGTGTACTGCTTTTTTATTTTTTTTGAACTGCAAAGGCAGTAATAGGAAAAGGAAAACAGGCTCACACACAGAGCAATTGAGTTACTACCAAGCGCACCGAGTAGGTGGGCTGAAACAAGCCAGCAGATTGAACTCAACAGCGGGGCGCAGCAGAGCTGGGTCCCAGTGGAGAAATCACCCTTGTTTTCTCTTTTTTTTTTAACCCAGTACGCTGAGTAGGTGGGCTGAAACAAGTCGTCGGATTCAGCTCAACAGCGGGGCGCAGCAGAGCTGGGTACCAGTGGAGGAATCACGCTTCTATATTTTTTTATTTCTTCTTTTTAAACTGCAAGGCAGTAAAAGAAAAACATACACGCACACAACAGCAAAGCTGTGAGGGTAAATAGAACAGACACCAAGGCAACGCAAGTGAACTGAATGTTAGCGCACCGAGAGGGCGGGCCGAGACAATCCAGCGGTGTCAACTCAACAGCGGGGCATGGCAGAGCAGGGGCCTGGTGGAGGATCACTGTCTCCTTTCTTTTCTTTCTTTCATTTTTTTTCTTAGCAGAAGAAAAACACAAAACAGCCAGTGCTGTAAGGTTAGAAAAGCAGACTAGACAACCGCATGTAGTCAGACACCTGGTCAGCACACAGCATGCACCAGGGTAGACACACAGGCCGAAGCAGCGGCAGGCGAGAGCTCAGTTAATTGAAAAAGAATAGAGCAGAAGGGAGAACACCCCTTTATTTATTTATTTATTTTTAAAAAAAAATTTTTGAAGGCCCAACGCAGAGGTGGCTGGGCCGAGGCAGCCCAGATGGAGGAACACACAGCTGACTGACTTTTTTTTGCCACAGCCGGCAGAGTCACTCACCAACGGGGCGGCAAGGCGAGTCCTGGTGGAGGAACGGTGTTCTCCCTGAAGGTGTAGGTTTAAAGACAACACATGCACACACCAATACTGCACAGGCAGTCACACTCTTGCGACGGACAGCCGAGAAAAGACAGCATCCGACACAAGCGAAGCAGACCATGAGAAACAAAAAAGACACTCAAATGGAGCCGCTGATTCCACGCGAGCGGCAAGCCAGCTCTCAGCACATATGCAAGGGAACTGCAGAAGACTCAGAGGAGCTCTTTCAAAGCACACTCAGGTTAGTGACACAGATGACTTACCTTACCATCGTGAGAGGCAAAAGAGGAAGTGAGCTCCGCGGAGCGACTACTTATGCCCTCGGCAGGCGGGACAGAGGACGTCACTCCACGGAGGGGCCTATCGGCAGCTCTGACGTAATATGGTCAGTGAATACCTACCTAAGGCAGGCATATCCCAAAAGTATTGGTTGGTGGTTGTATTCAAATTGAAAGGGAATCATTCTTCAGTATTTCATTATCAGCTGTAATCTACCCACTGGGGTCCACTGATCCTATTATGTTAACGTTTTATAGTTTCAGTTAAAATTAACAGATAATATAGTTATATATGGAAGATAATGGTCCAGCTTGCATTTGCACATTGTGACTAAATTAAACATCACCATATATGTATTTATTCCTTTTAAAAATCACAAAACATCTAAAGAAGAACACAGGCTCACATTAAGGACTGGATAACCAATGTGCCACTCTTTCAATGTACTGAGAGCATAGCTGCTGTAGAATCTGCTAGTCAGGAATGAGTGAGTGCACTCACTGTAATCAAAACAAGCTGTCCTTTGGAGTCCAAGCTGTGCACATGGCATTCTTTTTCATAGAAATGTACTGCAGAACAAACTGGTTGATTGTTAAGCTAAAATGTTAGTAGAAAGAAGCAATGCATCAAAGCCTTCTTTGTCTTGTTGGCAGTACAGATGGTTAAACTGTCTTGGAGGCCTTGGGTCCTGCTAATAATAATAATAATAATAATAATAATAATAATAATAATAATAATAATCATCCTGCCAAATGTTTTTAAACCCTCTCAGGCTTTGAGGTTACAAAAAGGCATATTACTTTTTTTTTAAGGAATAATTCTGGTCGCTCTTCTTTGCACTCTCTACAGCAGCAATATCCTTTTTGTAGCGAGGTGACCAGAATTGAACACAATATTCTAGACAAGGTCTTACTAATGCATTGTAAAGTTTTAACATTACTTCCCTTGATTTAAATTCAACACTTTTCACTATATATCTGAGCATTTTTGTTAGCCTTTTTTTTATAGCTTCCTCACATTGTCTAGATGAAGACATTTCTGAGTCAACATAAACTCGTAGATCTTTTTCATAGATTCCTTCTTTCCAATTTCATTATCCCCCATATGGTATTTATAATGCACATTTTTATTGCCTGCGTGCAGTACCTTATACTTTTCTATATTAAATGTCATTTGCCATGTGTCTGCCCAGTTCTGAATGCTGTCAAGATCATTTTTATTGACCTTGGCTGCTGCAACAGTGTTTACCACTCCTACTATTTTTGTGTAGTCTGCAAATTTAACAAGTTTGCTTACTATACCAGAGTCATTAATGTAGATTAGGAAGAGCAGAGGACCTAATACTGATCCCTGTGGTACTCCACTGGTTGCCTCGCTCCATTTTGAGGTTTCACTTTCTGTTTTGTACATGTTAACCACTCCCTAATCCATGTGCTTGCATTTCCTTGAATCCCTACTGCATTCAGTTTGAGAATTAATCTTTTATGCAGGACTTCGTCAAAAGCTTTCTGGAAATCTAAATAAACCATGTCGTATGCTTTTCAATTATCCATTGTCGATGTTGCATCCTCAAAAAAATCAAGCAGGTTAGTTAGACACGATGTCCCTTTTCTAAAACTATGCTGACTGTCTCCCAGGATACTGTTACCATATAGGTAAGTTTCCATTTTGGATCTTATTATAGTTTCCATAAGTTTACATTTAATAGAAGTCAGGCTTACTGGTCTGTAGTTATCTGGTTCAGTTTTGTCGGTACAACCACTGTCTCAAGGGACTGTTGCATGATCTTGGTTAGCGGTTTGTACATAACTTCTTTCATTTCTTTGAGTACTATTGGAAGGATCTCATCCGGCCAAGGGGATTTGTTTATTTTAAGAGCTCCTAGTCCCTTTAACATTTCTGCCTCTGTTGTGCTAAAGTTATTTAAAACTGGATGGGCACAGGTCAACTCGTTGGGCATCTTGTCCGTATCCGCCTTTGTAAAAACTTGTAATCATTTTGAAAAGTAAAAGTAATCATTTAATATATTTGCAATTTTTTTCTCTTGATCTATGATGTTGCCATTTGTATCTCATTTTACTTCCTCCTTGAATGTTCTTTTGCAGTTTCAAGTACTCTTTCTGTGTACCTTTTTTTCTCTGAATTATATATATATATATATATATATATATATATATATATATATATATATATATATATATATATATATATATATATATTAATTGATCTGTTAAACCATTTTGGCCATTTTGTTTCAGATTCAGATTTGTCTACTTTTGGGATGTATTTGTTTTGCGCCTCTATTACTACATTTTTGAAAAATAGCCATCCTTTCTCTCTGGATGTTTTCTCTATTTTACTCCAACCTATGTCTGTTTGTCTTTATTTAATTCCTTCATAGTCTGCCTTTTTAAAATTGTAAACCTTAGTCATTACTTTTTGGGTTTTAAAAAAGCACTTCAAAATTAGACCATGTTGTGATCTGAGTTTGCCAATGGTTCTCTGACCTCTGTTTTAGTTATTATGTATTTGTTATTTGAAAAGACTAAATCTAAATAAGGTTGCAGCGCGACGATAACCTGGTTCTGAACCGCGTGCAGTCACACAACGGGGCAGCGCATAGCATATACCACAGTGGAGCACAGGCTCAAGAAGCTGCGGTGTGTTAGATAGGAAGATAAAGTGAAACAAGCTGGAGGAACCACTCGTCTGTTTCTTTTTTTTCAACAGCAATAGCAGAGGAAAACACAAACCAATGAGCGCTGTTAGAAAAGCAGACTACAATCGCAAAGGGATGTAGGCTGTTGAAAAGAAAACAGAGCGCAGTTATGCTATTCGCATCGAGGTACTAGACACCTGCTTACCGAAAGCACCGCGGCGCATCGCGCTCGCACCAAGCACTACGTGCACCGCAAGCACCATGTGCACTGAGGCGCTACGCGCACCGAGCACCGTGCGCACCAGGCACTGTTTGCACTGCATACCGTGTGCACCGAGTACCGTGCAGCATCATGCACGTGCACCGAGCACCGCGTGCACTAAGGCGCTGTGCGACCGAAGCACTGAATGCACTGAGCACTGTGAGCACCGGGCACCTTGTGCACCGAGCACCGTGTGCAATAAGCACCGTGCGCACCGAGACACTGAAGTACCAGGGGCTGAGCGTGCACTGAGGTACCAAAGCACCGGGGAGCAGCTAAAGCAGTGGTGCCTACCCTAACCGTGTGTAGTCACACACCTGGTCAGTGCACAAAAAACACAACAGAGGAAAACAACAGGGGGAAAAAACACACTTTTTTATAGAATCGAGCACCGAAGTGCAGGTGTGGGCGGGCTGAGGTAGCCGGTGAGGTCTAATCAACAGCGGGCAGGTCAGAACGCAGCCCCGTGAAGGAATTGCACGGCTCACTGTTTTTTAAAATTTTTCTATTTTTTTTTTTATATATACTGCACTGCAGCTAATTTTCACAGCACAACACAGGCAAAGCGGGGTTGTGTGACAGGGTCGATAGACACGCATTATAATAAGTATAATAATTTAATATATATTTCGCCCAACTGCGCACACAGCAGTCGGCAAATCACTCAATGGCGGGGATACAGCAGAGCCTAGCCTCGGCGGATGAACTGTGTTCTCCACAGGAGTGTAGGCTGAAAAGACCACACACACACACTTTTAAATAATACTGCACAGGCAGTCGCTCACATACGACAGACAGGAAACAGTAAAGACAGCCTGTAACGCAAGCGAGGCAGGCTGTGAAAAAAGGCACAGAAAGCACAAGAAGAGCTAGAATGGAGCCGTTGACTCCAGGAAAGCGGCAAGCCAGCTTTCAGCACGAATGCAGGGGAACTGCAGTTGACTCGGAAAAGCTCTTTCAAAATACGCTCAGTTGTAAACACAGTTGTCTTACTTTACCATCTTGAGAGGCAAAAAGAGGAATAGCTTCCATGGGTTGACTGTTTTAATCCCTCGGTTGGCGGGACCGAGGACGTCACCCCAGGAAGGGGCCTTTCGGCAGCTCTGATATAAAGAGCTCAGTAATACCTACCAATAGGCAGGCATATCCCATAAGTATGTTGTTGGTTGTCTTCGAATTGAAAGGGAATTACAGGTTTCCTGTTACATGTGTTTCCTTCAAAACTGCACAATTAAGACTTTATGAATGGATGTGCATGGCAGACAAAAGTTATGGAACTTTTATGTACTACTACTGTGACTGAATGGGGCTATTGTTCTTCGTGGTATGATGAGGAGTAACAATGAACAGTAAATTAGGCAATAAATGACTGTTCCTTGAGGAACTGTCTACACAATATATACACTACAGAACTGAAGAGCTTTTCCCCCCATCCTTACAGTACAGCATGCTGTCATTAACAGGTAAAAAAAAATAAAATAAAAAATACTGTCCTAATAAAATAGTTGTTGCTTGAGTCTGCAGGATTGATTGGTTCTATAGAAAAAAAGCAGGGGTTATTTTAAAAAAAGATTTTTACCCTTAATTAATGGGTTTTATTTTTTAATGTCAAATACATAGAAGATCTGCAGGCCTCACCAATGTATTTATTAAAGTTGTATTTGTAATGCTAGTAAATCTAATCAGTGTTTTCATTTTATTACCTATGAGGGAATATTAAATACACTGAAGTCTGGACAAGTGGTTCATGGAACAGTATAAAGAGCTGATTAACCTGTACCTTTAATGCACCGCGGCAATGTCCTTCAAGCTATCAGCTTTGCTTTTCCTTATGAGATGACACTTTAGAACTGCCTGGCTAATGAAGGAGAAACAACATGTAAACAGGCTCTTGAATTTATTTTTAACCTGGCAAATAAATGACTCGGTGTAGAGAACATGCTTCACTGGTCTAATCAACAATACCTCGACCACCTGGTGTAAGAATGTGAGCTGTAGTCTGTTGTGAACATTGAAGTGAGAGACTGATATAGAAAGAAAATGTTTTTGCAATTCAGGCCCTCTGCTTTTATATATATCATCTTTGTTCATTATTACTTATAATGATACTATCATCCTCTATTAATTCCTTTATCGCTTCTTCTTCATTCGTAGTTCAATTTAGTTTACCTTTACTTCTTAGGCCTGTTACTATTTCATTTCTAACTACTTCAATATGCATGTCTAACCAATTGTTTCTACCCTCTGGAGGAGTCCAATGGTGCTTTCTTTTAATTTGTATTCCATGTTCATGCACATATTCTGATTCTGTGTGGGTGTGTCATTAGAAAAGTATTCCGCTAGCCTCATTCGACTTTCCCATTCCTTTAATTCTGTTACTAACGTATCCTTATTTATGTATCTTATTGCCGAAACAAACTTGAGTCCCTTGCAAAGTAATGCTTTCTGTGAGGGTGTTAATGCTTTATCAGGTCCCTACTGCTTTTATATAATCATCTTTGTTCATTACTACCACCACAGAACCACACTCAATAACATTTCCTCCCATTTTGCCCATAGACGTGATTGCAAAATGCATACCTACTTTTGAGCCTATTCCTGTGCCATCATTCTGTTTGTAATTTCTATTTCCAAATGTAAAATAACTATTTTTTAAAACTATGTTGATCATATTAAATATTTCTTCCGTAGGTATCATGTTCTTATCTACTCTATTTTCCAGTGCCTCTTTACATGCTTCTAAAGTTTCATGCCTGGGAACACTCAGGTACAGGAATTTTACATCCATGCAAAAAAAAAAAAAAAAAAATTGTATTCTCTGGAAGTTCAACCTTTATATAGAGGGTTAAGAGAGTACCATTAATAATTGCATATTCTAAATTATTACCCAACATTTCAAAAATTGTTTGGAAGCATTTATGTATACTTCATAATTAAAAATAAAATAAAATGAAAAACAATATTTCCGAAAGCACCGATTGTAACTTTTACAAGGGATGCAAAAGATAAAAGTGAAATCGCAAATAAAGAAAAAAATATATATATTCAGTCTTAAAAAATCCATCATGCAAGGATAGCAACCTTGTATATGGTATATTTTGCATAAATTAAAATATCTAGGAGAGACAGGTCCATCATAATATAAAAGAATCATATTTTGAGGTTTCTCCTCTAATCAATATGTGGTTACCATGTCATCCAAAGCCTGTAAATACCTCCAATGTTTGTTTTCAAACACACTTTCCCTTGACAAAGGCTTGTTACACATACCGAAACGTTAGGCAGTTGGCTCTTTGAGTTAAAACATATATAGAGAACAGTGGGCAATTGGGAAATATGCAGATTTCAGCATTACAAGAGCCAATCAAATCCTGATTACCCATTGTTCTCTATTCATTGCTTTCATTCCCCTTAACTTGAAAGCTACTTGTTTTTACTTACTCTCCTGAGCTTTTCAGAAGTCAAAGTACAGTTGCGCTGCACTGATGAACCCCAAACAGGACAAAACATGTCTTCAGATACTGTATTTTGACTTCTAAAACGCTGTGAATGTAGAAGCCGTTAGGCGACTTTCAAGGCTCTTGTAATGCTGAAATTTGCACACTTATTTTATTTATATAACCTAATATATAACCTATTTTAAAAGGTTGTTACTTATGAATTTCCTGATATGTATATAATACTGATAAAACAAAAAAGCCCTTTTTTTCAAGACAAAGACAGCTGCACATTGTTTGAGACACTGTTATTAGTGCACAGCCTGATAATGTACTGTATGAGTGTTCTGTATGAGCTTAATACATTACATATTTCCTAATAAGTTCATTCAGGGCAGCAGTGTGGAGTAGTGGTTAGGGCTCTGGACTCTTGACTGGAGGGTCGTGGGTTCAATCCCAGGTGGGGGACACTGCTGCTGTACCCTTGAGCAAGGTACTTTACCTAGATTGCTCCAGTAAAAAAACAACAAAAAAAAATCAACTGTATAAAAGGGTACTTGTATGTAAAAATAATGTAATTGTATGTCAAAATAATGTGATATCTTGTAACAATTGCAAGTTGTCCTGGATAAGGGCATCTGCTAAGAAATAAATAATAATTCCTGTCCCCAAAGGCACTTGTTTCCCAACCTAATAACTAAGACCTATTGTTTATAACAACTATTATTGTCAGTGTTCAATTGTGTTAATATACAGTTTAACCTGTGGAAAATAAAGCAGAACAAAAAGGTTTATGAAGTAATTAATTAGACTGCTAACAGAAAGTGATAAAGTCATGAACACACTTTTTTTTTTTTTTTTTAAAGAGTCACTACCGGTGTCATTGCACATGGTTAGTACAGTGTTTGTCTGCCACGGTACACAATGTACAGTGCCTATAGAAAGTCTATACCCCCTTGAACCTTTTTCACATTATGTTGTGTCAGTGCCTCAGAGTTTCATGCATTTAAATGAGGATTTTTTTCCACTTATCTACTCCAGACTGTTAAGGGGAAAAAAGTTTTTATTGAGAAAAAAATTATATATTAAAAATGCAAACTTGAAAGATCATAATTGGATAAGTGTTGGGTTTGCGCCAAACATAACGCTTTGCATTTAGGCCAAAAAGTTCAATTTTAGTTTCGTCAGACCACAAAACTTTTTGCCACATGGCTACATGAATCTCCTGAGTGTGTTTTTGCATACTTCAAACGGGATTCAAGGTGGGATTTCTTAAGTAATGGCTTCCTTCTTGCCACCCTACCATACAGGCCAGATTTGTCGAGTGCTTGGGATAGTGTTGTCACATGCACACTTTGACCAATATTAGCCATAAAAGCCTGTAGCTGTTGCCATTGGCCTCTTGGTAGCCTCTCTGATCAGTCTCCTTCTTGCTCGGTCATCCAGTTTGGAGGGACGGCCTGATCTAGGCAGGGTCTTGGTGGTGCCATACACCTTCCACTTCTTAATAATCGTCTTGACCGTGCTCCAAGGAGTATTCAAGGCCTTTGATATTTTTTTATACCCATCCCTTGATCTATCCATTTCAACAACTTTGTCCCGGAGTTCTTTTGAAAGCTCCTTGGTGCTCATGGTTGAGTGTTTGCTTTGAAATCACTACCCAGCAGAGGGAACCTACAGGAACTGCTGAATTTATCCTGAAATCATGTGAATCACTACAATTTAAGACAGGTGGAGGCCACTTAACTTGGTGTGTGATTTTGAAGGCGATTGGTTACACCTGAGCTAATTTAGGCTTGCTATTACAAGGGGGTGGACACTTATCCAACCAAGCAATTTCAGTTTTTATTTTAAATTATTTTTCTACAAATTTCTAGAATATTTTTTTCACTTGGAAGTTGTGGGGTAGGATGTGTAGATAAATGAAAAAAACTATTTAATGCATTTTAATTCCAGGCTATAAGGCAACAAAAGGTGAACATTTTGAAGGGGGGTGTAGACTTTTTATAGGCACTGTACATCCCACAAATCAGACGCGGCACATGTTGTTGTGGAAGCTTGGCCCATTCTTGGATAAGGGCGTCCTGGAGCTCCTGCAGAGTCCTGGGTTGCACTGGCTGGTCAATCTCTGTAGCATAGTCCAAGCATGCTCAATAGGGTTCAGGTTCAGGAGATCTCGCTGGCCAATCAATTCTCTCTATTGCTTCCTGTTCAAGATACATAGTCATCAACTAAAATGAATCTTGGCCAGACTGCACCAGCATAAAGTCTCACTGTTGGATGGAGGATCTTATCTCAGTACCTAAATAGCAGAGAGGGTGCCGTTATGGATGACATGGAGGGCCCTCCTTCCCTGCATGCCAAATCCAACACACATCATGACAGATCCTCCTCCTTATCTGCTGTGTTCTGCAACATGCTGCCACAAGAGACATTCACCAGAATCTTAAGGCACCTTCTTTTTGCTATGCATAATTCTTCACAGGTTAAACTGTATATTAAACACAATCAGCCATTCAATAAATGTCACAGTATGAATCAGCTCTGTTAATCTTGATCCCTCGCAAATGCGGAATAGTGTATATGCATGCTGTATAAAATCCTAATAGATTTAATATGCAGTAGCCCACATTGTCAATTATTTAGTTATGTGGTATACTTAATATTTTCCATAAGGACATTTCCGGCTACATGTTTTGTTCTTTTTACAACCAAGGGACTATGATGTTATTATTTTTAACACAAACCACTTTCAGTGTTTTTATAATTGCCACACTATTTAGCACTATTTTGTTTTCATAAATTTGACAACGTTATCTGTGTTATTATCAACCTAAAATTGTCAATGGATTCTGATTTGATCATAACGGCTTCAGTCTCCCTCTTGTGGTCACAGTTGGAATGATTTCATGAAAGATTGTTGCTTCCTTAGGTAAAGAGGTCACTGGTTGTCACCCTTAGAACGTTTATAATTATATTTTTGACAAACGTGATTCCAAATAGGGCATTCATACCTATTTCCAGGTATATTACAAACTGCATCTATCTGAAAAAGTCACTATTAGATTTACAAGCCTCCTGCAACATGTGGTAAATATTGTAAAATGAGAACTCCTGGGAGTACCTAGGTCCAAACTAAATGTGTTTTTCAACCACTTACATTTTCAACAAATTAGGTAATTTCCTTCAGCAGTTGTAAAGTGAGTGCCCGAGAGAGACCGGATTACCAATTTACCAGATGCCTCCCTTTGTTGGATAGGGTCTACATATTCCAGATGTAGCATACATGGCAGAACTTTTTTGTGAACAAGTTTTTCTTTTTTCACCCCAAGATATTGAATACAAAAAAGAAAAAAAGAATACTGTATATTAGAATACATTATCTGGTTAACACATTACTAGTAAAATCTAGTTTAACACATTCAGTGCTTGCCATCTGTAAGCTGAGTGACTGGCACAAAAAGAAAGGGTTTCTGTCCATCATTCTACCTCAAGTACATCAAGGGCAGCAGATCATCTACTTACAAAACTGCAGGCGTCTCCTTGGATAATGTGATTACAAATCTGGAAGAGAAAGCCTTCAAGGGAAAATAAGTTGAAAACTCAAACTGTAGTTTCAGTTATAGTAAACAGATTTTAAAAAAGTTTCATGCTAAATGTTAATGTTTGCATGGTCTATCTTCTTAGCAGATGTTAAAACGTTGTGTAGAATAGCTCCTGTTGGGAAAGATTAGCATCCCTTTTGAGTTTTCATTTTATTTATGTTGTCCATATTGTGGAACAGTCTGATGCAGAAAACCCATAATAGCACATAATCCCTGTTTTTTTTTTCTTTCTTTTTCTGTGGCACAAATATGTAAACAAAGCATTTTCTGGGATGACATACTATATCAGTGGATTTAAACACACCAAATACCATCTTAAATCAGGATGGCTGCCACAACCTGAAATTTGCACTTATGCATCAGAAAGGAATGGGAAAAATGTTAAGGACATATACTGCAATTAAAACCCAGAACTGTATGAGATTGTAAATAAACCCATGCTTGGTTAATTGAAGCTTCTACTCTAAACAATAGAATCTTGCACACCAAAAGGTCTTCAGAAGTGCTAGAGTGAGTCAAAAAGTACAACAGAACCTCTCATATATATATATATATACAGTGCCTTGCGAAAGTATTCGCCCCTTGAACTTTAGACCTTTTGCCACATTTCAGGCTTCAAACATAAAGATATGAAACTGTAATTTTTGTGAAGAATCAACAACAAGTCGGACACAATCATGAAGTGGAACGAAATTTATTGGATATTTCAAACTTTTTAACAAATAAAAACTGAAAAATTGGGTGCAAAATTATTCAGCCCCTTTACTTTCAGTGCAGCAAACTCTCTCCAGAAGTTCAGTGAGGATCTCTGAATGATCCAATGTTGACCTAAATGACTAATGATGATAAATAGAATCCACCTGTGTGTAATCAAGTCTCCGTATAAATGCACCTGCACTGTGATAGTCTCAGAGGTCCGTTTAAAGCGCAGAGAGCATCATGAAGAACAAGGAACACACCAGGCAGGTCCGAGATACTGTTGTGGAGAAGTTTAAAGCCGGATTTGGATACAAAAAGATTTCCCAAGCTTTAAACATCCCAAGGAGCACTGTGCAAGCGATAATATTGAAATGGAAGGAGTATCAGACCACTGCAAATCTACCAAGACCTGGCCGTCCCTCTAAACTTTCAGCTCATACAAGGAGAAGACTGATCAGAGATGCAGCCAAGAGGCCCATGATCACTCTGGATGAACTGCAGAGATCTACAGCTGAGGTGGGAGACTCTGTCCATAGGACAACAATCAGTCGATACTGCACAAATCTGGCCTTTATGGAAGAGTGGCAAGAAGAAAGCCATTTCTTAAAGATATCCATAAAAAGTGTCGTTTACAGTTTGCCACAAGCCACCTGGGAGACACACCAAACATGTGGAAGAAGGTGCTCTGGTCAGATGAAACCAAAATCGAACTTTTGGCAACAATGCAAAACGTTATGTTTGGCGTAAAAGCAACACAGCTCATCACCCTGAACACACCATCCCCACTGTCAAACATGGTGGTGGCAGCATCATGGTTTGGGCCTGCTTTTCTTCAGCAGGGACAGGGAAGATGGTTAAAATTGATGGGAAGATGGATGGAGCCAAATACAGGACCATTCTGGAAGAAAACCTGATGGAGTCTGCAAAAGACCTGAGACTGGGACGGAGATTTGTCTTCCAACAAGACAATGATCCAAAACATAAAGCAAAATCTACAATGGAATGGTTCACAAATAAACATATCCAGGTGTTAGAATGGCCAAGTCAAAGTCAGACCTGAATCCAATCGAGAATCTGTGGAAAGAACTGAAAACTGCTGTTCACAAATGCTCTCCATCCAACCTCACTGAGCTCGAGCTGTTTTGCAAGGAGGAATGGGCAAAAATTTCAGTCTCTCGATGTGCAAAACTGATAGAGACATACCCCAAGCGACTTACAGCTGTAATCGCAGCAAAAGGTGGCGTTACAAAGTATTAACTTAAGGGGCTGAATAATTTTGCACGCCCAATTTTTCAGTTTTTATTTGTTAAAAAGTTTGAAATATCCAATAAATTTCGTTCCACTTCATGATTGTGTCCCACTTGTTGTTGATTCTTCACAAAAATTACAGTTTCATATCTTTATGTTTGAAGCCTGAAATGTGGCAAAAGGTCGCAAAGTTCAAGGGGCGAATACTTTCGCAAGGCACTGTATATATACAGTACTGTGCAAAAGTTTTAGGCAGGTGTGAAAAAATGCTGTAAAGTAAGAATGCTTTCAAAAATAGACATGTTAATAGATTATATTTATCAATTAACTAAATGCAAAGTGAGTGAACAGAAGAAAAATCTAAATCAAATCCATATTTGGTGTGACCCCCCTTTGCCTTCAAAACAGCATCAAGCATCAATTCTTTGAGGTACACTTGCACACAGTTTTTGAAGGAACTTGGCAGGTAGGTTGGCCCAAACATCTTGAAGAACTAACCACAGTTCTTCTGTGGATTTAGGCAGCCTCAGTTGCTTCTCTCGCTTCATGTAATCCCAGACAGACTTCGATGATGTTGAGATCAGGGCTCTGTGGGGCCATACCATCACTTCCAGGACTCCTTGTTCTTCTTTACGCTGAAGATAGTTCTTCATGACTTTCGCTGTATGTTTGGGGTCGTTGTCATGCTGCAGAATAAATTTGGGGCCAATCAGATGCCTCCCTGATGGTATTGCATGATGGATAAGTATCTGCCTGTACTTCTCAGCATTGAGGAGACCATTAATTCTGACCAAATCCCCAACTCCATTTGCAGAAATGCAGCCCCAAACTTGCAAGGAACCTCCACCATGCTTCACTGTTGCCTGCAGGCACTCATTCGTGTACCGCTCTCAGCCCTTCGGCGAACAAACTGCCTTCTGCTACAGCCAAATATTTCAAATTTTGACTCATCAGTCCAGAGCACCTGGTGCCATTTTTCTGCACCCCAGTTCCTGTGTTTTCGTGCATAGTTGAGTCGCTTGGCCTGTTTCCACGTCGGAGGTATGGCTTTTTGGCCGCAAGTATTCCATGAAGGCCACTTCTGACCAGACTTCTCCGGACAGTAGATGGGTGTACCAGGGTCCCACTGTTTTCTGCCAGTTCTGAGCTGATGGCACTGCTGGACATCTTCCGATTGCGAAGGGAAGTAGCTTGATGTGTCTTTCATCTGCTGCAGTAAGTTTCCTTGGCCGACCACTGCGTCTACGGTCCTCAACGTTGCCCGTTTCTTTGTGCTTCTTCAAAAGAGCTTGGACAGCACATCTGGAAACCCCTGTCTGCCTTGAAATTTCTGCCTGGGAGAGACCTTGCTGATGCAGTATAACTAACTTGTGTCTTGTTGCTGTGCTCAGTCTTGCCATGGTGTATGACTTTTGACAGTAAACTGTCTTCAGCAACCTCACCTTGTTAGCTGAGTTTGGCTGTTCCTCACCCAGTTTTATTCCGCCTACACAGCTGTTTCTGTTTCAGTTAATGATTGTGTTTCAACCTACATATTGAATTGATGATCATTAGCACCTGTTTGGTATAATTGTTTAATCATACACCTGACTATATGCCTACAAAATCCCTGACTTTGTGCAAGTGTACCTAGAAGAATTGATGCTGTTTTGAAGGCAAAGGGTGGTCACACCAAATATGGATTTGATTTAGATTTTTCTTCTGTTCACTCACTTGCATTTAGTTAATTGACAAATATAATCTATTATCATGTCTATTTTTGAAAGCATTCTTACTATACAGCATTTTTTCACACCTGCCTAAAACTTTTGCACAGTACTGTATATATATATATATATATATATATATATATATATATATATATATATATATATATATATATATATATATATATATATATATATATATATATATATATATATATATATATATATATATATATATATATATATATATATATATATAGACATGGATCTTCAGCAAAGTGTGCAGTTTATACTTTTAGCATCAACACATTTCTCTCTGAAGCCAATGACTTCTAAAACAAGATCCAGATCCTTATCTGTCTAAAAGAAACTGTAAAACATATATTAGCACGGACATTTCTGTTGCATTTATGCTCCTCTCCCTCTTGCATTTTATTGGTTTGTGAGGCTTCCTGACTTCTTGAATCCCTGACTATTTATCACAATGTGGTTGCCAAAGCAATAATGTGGATTTACAAGATGATAAAACATCATTATCATTACTCTTATTCCCTACAGTATGCCAACACAGTTTCAGATCATCACTCCACCAGGATTCCTGGTTGATGTAAAGTGAAGATTTCAAATTTGATATTAATACGCTGAATGTTTCAACCAACATAAAACACAACTCCCAAGCCCCCCAAAAAAACTCCTCTAAAATACTGTACAAGTAAAAAAAGAAGGAATGCGCCAAGAGCTATTTATTAGCGTAACAGACTTCTCTTTACAGATTTGGTAACAACTTTAAAAGTATATACAAATCCTTACAGAATTTACACAATTACAAAAAAACAATCTACTTTCCTATCCGTAATGCAGTTCTGTCAAATACTACATAAAATGAGGTCACTCACTGGACTTCCATTCCATTGTACCACACTGGAGCTGTCAGTCAGAACAGAAGAAGCCATACACAAGACACAGAATGCTGATGATTTAAATAACAGTATGTAACAGTGTTTGCAACACTGGGTAGTTTTATGAGAAAGTCACATGTTCTTGAGTTTTCTACAATACTTGCAAGGACTGTAACATGCATCTACAGCCCACACATTTATATACATATGTGTCATTACACATTAGATAATTTACCTATTAATTGTAACTCAATTGAATCTATGCGCTCATACCAACATGATTGTGTGTGTTGTGCCTGTTCTGTGAAATGGCTCAACACGTAATCCTAATGGATCAGAAGTCTCAAGGTTTTTGATTGATAAAAACATATCTAGGATAGATGGCCTTGGCCTGCAGCTGTCTCCATAGTATAGTTTTACATATTTATTATTTAATTATTATAATAATTTTTTTTTACTATAAATGGAGGTCAAGTTAGTTCACATGTTGACAAGCATGCAGTTTCTGTATGCCTTGTACATATAATGCAAAGCAATTAAGTGTGCAAAAAATAGACTTCACAACCTTTCACAAATATAAGATTCACAGACTAAATAAGTTTTTCAAAAAGAAAAAAAGAAAAAAGAAAAGTTGAGGGTCCTTTCTCACACATGAGACACTTTCTGAGATTCTCGAGCTTGCTTGATGCTATATAGCCATTTGATGACTCTGGCATTCCTTTCGACAGCAGAGATGCCATATGGCACTCGCTCACTGGCATCTTCATCATCTGTTAGGTCGTCATTGCTGTGCCGCGACTGATCACAGTCCGAACTAATCATGCTTGCACTGCGAAAGTTGAGAGAGATTATATCCGAGTTTGCCCGGGTGAAATTCTCCACTCCAAAGTTTTCAAGTTCTTCAGGATCCAGTCCACAGTAGTTAAAAAAACGTTCAACATCTGCGCTGGCTCGGGCATATCTGTCACTTAGATCAGACTTTGATCTGTGCACAGAGGGCCTCCTGCTCACTCCATTATCAGGCTCTAATGTGTCAGTCCCAGGTGATTTCAGCATATTGCAAGCTGTAATGCTGGGTTTAGGTGGTAGAGGTGGGGCCGAACTACTACTAGGCGTAGCTTTTGATGGCTTGCCATTGCATACCCTTCTAATGTCTGATGAGCTATGAGATACGTGCAGTGCTGAGTCACTTGACTGCTCTTCAAAAAGACATTTACTAATATTTAAATTACTTCCTTGGGGACTCGAGTGGCCTTGAGTAGGGAACACCTTAAGCGACTCTGCAAAAGATCGCCTGTTGAGCTCTGTAGATTCTGACCTGTGGGGAGCCCAGCTTCTGGCACTATGTTTATGCACTGTCCCTGAGGAAGAGCCCTCTGAACTGTTAATTATATTTTTCAGAATTTCCAGGTTCAAATTTTCTCTTTTTACACTACTATCCGTCTTAGAGTTGTTGTTTGATACCTTTATCGCAGGACTGCTCCCTGCCCGTTTGGTAACTGGCCCGACTGGTGGTTTTGCCATTACTGCTGGCTTCACAGGCTCTTGCTTTGCATTTATCACCTCTTGACTCTTCACATATTTGGCTTTGTCTGCTTCCAGTCTCTCGACAGCACTGAGTCTTTTAGGGTTCGGTTCTGCCTGCCTACGGAAATAGTCTGGCCCTTTGTTGAGTATCCGGAGAGGTACTGCTGAGGTAAAGGTGCTTGCCGGGCTGACAGGTTTTACCATGCTATCTGTCTGTAGTGTTTCTGTAGGCATGTTTGATGCACTTTCCCCAGCTGCCGTTTTGGATTCCGTGGTAGACTCTCCTCAGAGTACGGAGTAGAAACATGTACATCAAGCCCGATGAATGGATGATGAATCCTTTCTCCTCTGACTGTTAGCAGCAAGGCCTCATCTCACAGCTCATTAAATACCACTGCGTTCTCTTTCAAGGCAGCCTTTGTACAAAAAAAGGGGGCCACCAGACACAAGTCTGTATTAAATCTGCTCCAGTGATTTCTTTTAGGCGAATGAAGGATGTAGGAGTTCCGTCTCTTCCTTTGTGCTCAATGCAGGCAGTTATCTGAAACACAGAATAACCAACCATGTGTTAGTAGTGGAATGACATCACATCTATAGCAACAAGGAAACCTCCCAGCAGAGAATGCAGTTGGCTGGAAATTTTTAAAGCTGGAGTCTGACTTTTCAGATATGTAACTAGTGTTTATAACAAAACTATCATGATTCCAAGATTTAGGAACACACTAAGTATAAACAGCTATTTCTGCAATAGACTTTATTTGCCATTTATGTGCTGTAAAATATTAAATGTAAAGTCTTTTTTGCCCTACAGACATAACATTTATTTAAATACTTACAATGTATGCTCAGTATCATTTATCATAATATAAACATTTTTCTCTGCCAACTGTTCCCAACACAATGTTGGGAACAATGTTGGGAAAAAGGCAAGTATAAAATCTAAAAGGTCAAACAAATCCCTGAGCAAATAAAACTGAATATTCAGTGATTAGTAAAACCAGTATTTGCTCCTTGTGTCAAACATCTAAGCTATACAAAAATGATTATCCCATATTACTTAGAGTACTGTAGACTATTTTTGGCATTTCCTTGTCTTTCAGTTACTTGCTACTGTAGCGTCTTTATGATAACTATCCAGTGATACAACCTTTAATAAATGTGTCAAACAGAAAGGTTCTAAATAAAGAATTACTGTACCACATGACTCACTGCAGTATGCACACCAGCAAATGAACACACAGATTACATTTTGATTAGGTACTGTCCTTCACAACGCAAACAATAACATAATGCATAGTGTAACTGAAGCATAAAATGAAAAATAATAAATTAAAATATCTTCTGCCTATGAAATCAGTTATATATGTAATATGTACTGGTAGAATTGCTGACAGTTTTGAAAGATTACATTTTCCCTGTTAGAAGTCAAAAGGGGGAAGGAAAATCCTACAATATATACAAGTGGCTCTTTTTTAATTTGTGGCCTTACACTTTTGTGTAAAATGTAGTAAGAATTGTCTTATCTATTTACTTAACAGTGATGAAAACTAAACACAGATTATCTTTGCGTATTTGCATAAACATTACAGGTTACAGAACTTCTAAAGGGTCAAGGAAGGTTTTCCATGGTTATAATATTGCTGCCGCAGTCTACCATCACAAAGTTGTCTCTTTTAGTGTCAAATTATCCAAAGTCACCTCTCCTGTCTCAGGACAGCAACATACTGCAAAGGCAGCTATCTGAGCTGACATAAGAATTCTTCAGTGAGATACATTGTCACCTCAAACTGCTGTCTCTTAGGAATTCTAGTAACAAAATATATTAAGACTCATTTTCAAAAGACATTATTTCAGTGGACCAACCCTACTAACTTCCAATTAAATTAGGGAGGTCCAATTACAGTTCAATGCATAATTAATCAGCCTTGATTTAATAGCCTCTACAGTGGGTCAATATCAGCTCTGCTTGTAGTTAACCAACATTTGTTAATATGCCAACATTCAACTAAAAAAACATCTACAATGCAAAAGACTGAATGCATTTAAACATAATTTCCCTTTTTAGACTAAGTTCCCTTCAGCAGACTATGAAATGTATTGGACCATAACAGTCATAAGGTGTAGGTGTAGGTGCAGTCAGTGTGGTAACCAGAGCTGACATTCTACCGAGGTCACACTTAGGTTTCAAGCTATAGCTGGCAGTATTTATATAACTGCTTGGTATTGACTATTCAACCTCCAAATCTATGTTACATGGAAAACCAACAGAATTAAGGAGTCTTTTGTACTTCACCAGAATTTTTACATGAACATCAGCATTGATGATGCAAAACAACCGAGGACACGACCTCGGTGTCCTCATAGCTAGTTACGGCCATGCGTGCAGTATTACTATAAGAATGGTTTACACAAATCAAGTGACACATTGTTACAGAAGTATCCTTTTTTTGTTCTGTAGCATATCCATGATGAACACAGTAAACCCTTTATTCATAAAGCATCAATTTTTCTGTCTTTTGTATTCATCAAATTATGTGAACAAAGTGTATGCTGTCTTAATACTTCATAACTGTATTTATTTACATAACCTGGAACTGTCATGAGGTTATTTGGACATTAGCACTTCTATTATGAATAGTTGGAAAAATATTGTACTTGACAATATGTGCGTCTACTGCATTGTAATAGACGGCTAATTTAATTTTGACAGGCATGTGGTGTAATGGTGTGCTCAATGGAAATCATAGATTGGGAGGATTTAGTAAATAAAGCCACAGATTTTATCATAAAGGCTTATTATGTTTGCTCATATGCCACATTTACATATAAATGTATCAACTTTACTGTTCACAAAATTTCAATAACAAGTAAAGCACAACCCAAGCTAGAAGGTTGCCAATGCAGGAATAAAGGATTTAGCAGTTTAAGTTGGAATGCTAAAAAGGGAAAAACTCACTAAATGGAAAACAGTTTGATTTTTCAGGGTAGCCGGAAAGTAACCAAGAAACCAATGGCATGACATTTGCATAATACAGTCTGAAATAATTAAACATACCTATTAAGTACTTACAATCATAAAGTCCTGTGGGACAGACTTAATGTTTTCCAGAAGGGAAAATATTTTTTTTCAGAGCTGCAGTGTCCCACCACATTCACTCACACTAAAATAATTAGAAACATCTGCCATAATTTGTAGGGCCACCAAGGACAACCAGAGACGCAGCGATTAGACGTGATGAGTCTGGGAGGTGTTAAAACACATCTGGAAGGATACGTGACTCATTAACAATGCTTCTAGTTTCTGGAAATAGGCCTATAAAATTATATCTGAGACTGTCCTTTGTGAAGCATCAGTAATTCATGCTTTTCTAATTTGTCAAACCCCTGTAATTTCTGGGAATATAATACCCTAGTCTTTAATTCAGCCTCCTTTGCAAACTACTTCATTGGAAATCTGTTGCCAGTCTGTTTCTTTACATTCCACAAGATGTAATCTTTCTCTCCTTGAACCCTCTTTGCCACTGCTTCACCCCTTTCTAAATAGGTATCAGTGTAGTGTTAGAAAGTGGTACATCGTCAGAATGCGGTACATGTACCAAAATCTGACCCGTGTAATATCAGAAAGCAGTATGTTGTCACATTGAAAGTGGTACTATGCATAGGCGGCGCATGAGTCTTTCGTTTGGGGAGGCTATTCCACACTTTCCCCCCTGCATTTATTAAACCAAATGATGTACAGTAAGATACACACACATTTTTATAAAAGAGTGCGGCGATTATACGAGGGCTGCCTTTATTAATAATACTATGATTTACAAACGCTGCAATATTTTATTAAATGATTTAAGGCATTTTAGAAACAGTGCCATGAGAGGCTCCGATCTGCAGCACTATACTTTTTTGTGTTTTTGGAGCTTGAATACAGTACATTTACTGACAGTTAATGAGAGCCTATTAGGTGGGAGTTGGGAGGTCAGGGCAGTACTGTACCAGCGAATCAGGAGTGTGTATTGGTTGCTATGGGGCGGGACAAGAAGAGGAGAGAGAACGATAGTAGAGTGTGATGCAGTTGTTTTTCTTAATGAAAAATATTACCTCTGAATATCGGTTTGATTTCTGTTAAAACGAAAATATATCCTACTCGTTTTTTTCTCACTGTAATTTACCTGCTTGTTTGTAATTTCTCTGTAAGAGAAACCGAAACTAAATCTTCTCATAGATAGTAAGCAAGTTTTTTTATATACAGTACTGTGCAAAAGTTTTAGGCAGGTGTGAAAAAATGCTGTAAAGTAAGAATGCTTTCAAAAATAGACATGTTAATAGATTATATTTATCAATTAACTAAATGCAAAGTGAGTGAACAGAAGAAAAATCTACATCAAATCCATATTTGGTGTGACAACCCTTTGCCTTCAAAACAGCATCAATTCTTCTAGGTACACTTGCACAAAGTCAGGGATTTTGTTGGCATATAGTCAGGTGTATGATTAAACAATTATACCAAACAGGTGCTATTGATCATCAATTCAATATGTAGGCTGAAACACAATCATTAACTGAAACAGAAACAGCTGTGTAGGAGGAATAAAACTGGGTGAGGAACAGCCAAACTCAGCTAACAAGGTGAGGTTGCTGAAGACAGTTTACTGTCAAAAGTCATACACCATGGCAAGACTGAGCACAGCAACAAGACACAAGGTAGTTATACTGCATCAGCAAGGTCTCTCCCAGGCAGAAATTTCAAGGCAGACAGGGGTTTCCAGATGTGCTGTCCAAGCTCTTTTGAAGAAGCACAAAGAAACGGGCAACGTTGAGGACCGTGAGACGCAGTGGTCGGCCAAGGAAACTTACTGCAGCAGATGAAAGACACATCATGCTTACTTCCCTTCGCAATCGGAAGATGTCCAGCAGTGCCATCAGCTCAGAACTGGCAGAAAACAGTGGGACCCTGGTACACCCATCTACTGTCCGGAGAAGTCTGGTCAGAAGTGGCCTTCATGGAAGACTTGCGGCCAAAAAGCCATACCTAAGACGTGGAAACAAGGCCAAGCGACTCAACTATGCACGAAAACACAAGAACTGGGGTGCAGAAAAATGGCAGCAGGTGCTCTGGACTGATGAGTCAAAATTTGAAATATTTGGCTGTAGCAGAAGGCAGTTTGTTCGCCGAAGGGCTGGAGAGCGATACGAATGAGTGTCTGCAGGCAACAGTGAAGCATGGTGGAGGTTCCTTGCAAGTTTGGGGCTGCATTTCTGCAAATGGAGTTGGGGATTTGGTCAGAATTAATGGTCTCCTCAATGCTGAGAAGTACAGGCAGATACTTATCCATCATGCAATACCATCAGGGAGGCATCTGATTGGCCCCAAATTTATTCTGCAGCATGACAACGACCCCAAACATACAGCAAAAGTCATTAAGAACTATCTTCAGCGTAAAGAAGAACAAGGAGTCCTGGAAGTGATGGTATGGCCCCACAGAGCCCTGATCTCAACATCATCGAGTCTGTCTGGGATTACATGAAGAGAGAGAAGCAACTGAGGCTGCCTAAATCCACAGAAGAACTGTGGTTAGTTCTCCAAGATGTTTGGGCCAACCTACCTGCGAGTTCCTTCAAAAACTGTGTGCAAGTGTACCTAGAAGAATTGATGCTTGATGCTGTTTTGAAGGCAAAGGGTGGTCACACCAAATATGGATTTGATTTAGATTTTTCTTCTGTTCACTCACTTTGCATTTAGTTAATTGATAAATATAATCTATTAACATGTCTATTTTTGAAAGCATTCTTACTTTACAGCATTTTTTCACACCTGCCTAAAACTTTTGCACAGTACTGTATATATATATATATATATATATATATATATATATATATATATATATATATATATATATATATATATATACACACACACTACCGGTCAAAAGTTTTAGAACACCCCATTTTTCCAGTTTTTATTGAAATTTAAGCAGTTCAAGTCCAGTGAATAACCTGAAATGCTACAAAGGTAAGCTGTAAACTGCCAGAGGTTAAAAAAAGTTTAGGTTACCAAAAACTGAAAAATAATGTACATTTCAGAGTTATACAAAAGGCCTTTTTCAGGAAACAAGTAATGGGTTAACAACTTACAGCTGTTCTGCAGCAATGGAAGTAAATTAAGCCTTGAAAGTTGATGCTAACAATTCCTACAGGTGTCCCAACTTTTGTTGATTACTTACAAACCCTCTGTCTGTATAAAAGCAGTGTTGGAACAGACTGTGTTACTACACCCTCTTAAGCATTATTTGGACAGCATTGTACTGCAGGAAGTAGTATATTGCTATCATAATGGCGAGAAAAAGGCAATTAACAAAGGCAGACAGACACACCATTATAACCCTTAAAAGTGTAGTTCTTTCCTTCAGAGAAATTGCAAAGAAAGCCAAGGTGTCAGTGAGTACAGTTTCCTACACCATCAAAAGGCACTTGGAAACTGGCGGAAACTCTGACAGGAAGAGGTCTGGCAGACCCAAAGCCACAGCAGAATCAGAAGACTAGTTTCTGAGAGTCAACAGCTTGCGTGATAGGCGGCGCACAGGACAACAGCTTCAAGCACAGCTTAACACTGGTCGAAGTAAGCAAGTCTCAGTTTCAACTGTGAAGAGAAGACTTCGAGCTGCAGGTTTGACAGGTCGAGTGGCAGTAAGAAAGCCATTGCTAAGATGGCAAAATAAGAAAAAGAGGCTTGCCTGGGCCATGAAGCACCGCCAGTGGACTACTGAAGACTGGAAGAAGGTCTTATGGACCGATGAATCAAAATTTGAAATCTTCGGTTCATCACGCAGAGTTTTTGTACGCCATCGAGTAGGCGAAAGGATGGTTCCTCGGTGTGTGACACCAACTGTCAAACATGGAGGAGGAAGCGTGATGGTCTGGGGCTCTTTTGCTGGATCCAGAGTCGGCGACTTGCACAGAGTGAGTGGCACCCTGAACCAAAACGGCTACCACAGCATTTTGCAGCGCCATGCAATACCCTCTGGTATACGCCTAGTTGGTCAGGGGTTCATCCTACAGCAAGATAATGACCCAAAACATACCTCCAGGCTATGTCAGAACTACCTTAGAAGAAAAGAACAAGACGGTAGGCTTCAAATCATGGAATGGCCAGCACAGTCTCCAGACTTAAACCCCATCAAGCTGGTTTGGGATGAACTGGACAGAAGGGTGAAAGCAAAGCAACCTACAAGTGCAACACATTTGTGGGAACTTCTGCAACAGTGTTCGGAAGAACTTTCCGAACAATATTTGATTTCCATTCTAGAAAGAATGCCACGAGTGTGTTCGGCTGTTATATCTGCAAAAGGTGGCTACTTTGAGTCAAAAATTTAGATTAAATTTTGTTAAACAAAATGATTCCATGATTTCTTTTTTATCTCCAATTGTTTATTTGTTCTATGCTTTAATTTCAGAGTACATTGTGACATTAAACTGCGCAAATTTCAATAAAAATTGGAAAAATGGAGGTGTTCTAAAACTTGTGACCGGTAGTGTATATATATATATATATATAATTAAGACCTGCATTATTTTTTTTATTACTCTGTTACTAGTGAGTCTGAATACTAAGTTTCATTCATTGTGTTGAGTTTGAAAAATAGGTTGGAATGATGGACACAAATAAAAGCTGTAAACCGGATTCATTCTCCTGCGTCTTTTTGAGAACTTGTACTGTATAATAATTTATAGCACAAAACAGACCTTAAAACCACTTAGGGTTGCTACATATATATTTGACATTGGTTTTTTTTCCCCAACATAAGGCGGCCAAATAAATTAAGTTTAATATAGCACTGGCTTGTACTCTAAAACATGGTATGCCTATTTAAGCAAATTAGAAAAACAGTAAGGATAACAAGCTGCACTGTTTTTTAAAACCTTTAAATCCATTAACCTGTTCTGCAGTCCTACAGTACCTACACCAATTTCGAACCCCATTTCCATCACTTCACACAAATTTAAATCAATTATTAATACTGACTATTAAGCTTCTAAACACGCACTTACTATCGTACTCATAATCAGGGGCATTCAACGTATTTCATAAGGTATATTTATAAAAAAAACCCCAAAAAAACAAACAAACACGCTTACTGTAAACTTTCGAATAGCTATATGGGGCTCAGATCAGCGGGAAGAATTGCCGTTAAACCAGCCAAGCACTGTCTCCCCTCCAGTGACATTGAAATGCAACAAAGTCCTGTATCTATTTTGATATCCCAGCTGCCCTAGCGGTCTGGCGGTTGCGCGGTAGGAAAACGAGAAATATGTTTGTTAGACCTGCTTTGCGCTCTTGCGGGGGAAAAAAAAAATCGAACTCCTCTCACAAATATTTTTTGTGTTGGTCAGAACAATTTCTAGTGAGGGTTTGGGCAATTTATTAGATGCACGACCTATGGTCATATTTTGGTACAGGTTCAATCAATTGCGATCTGATGGGTGTTTTCCTATTGTCAAACATAGGTACATGTACCATTAATTATGGTGGAAAAATGAAAAATTAAATTTAAAAAGATGTAAAAGACCGAAAACAGCATAACGCACCAGATTTGAATGGGCGCTTCCCTGCTTTCTTAACGGAAGTTGTTTAGGCATTGTTAAATCACTGTCAAATGTGATTGTGTATTTTCTCAATAAATACAAGTGGACTCACAGCTGCAAAAATCAATATTGCACATAACTACCAAAACTGATAACTTCTCACTGCTCCAGTCTGTGCAAATGCATTTTCCAATGGTCATTTGCTGTTATACAACAGCACCCATCTGTTCTAGCGAGTGTTGATTCAACAATTAATACGGTGGACTGGGTTAATGGTATACCACTGTTACTGTGGAGTTATCAGCCATCAATGGATATTACCAATAATGTGCACATGAAAAAAAGAGATCACTGCGGTAATAAATCCTGTATGCTTTTCATGCATGACCTATCAGCTCATCGACACTACATAACATATGCTTGACTGCCTAAATAATGAGCGGTATGGAGACTGAAACAGCTACGAAAGAAAAGTTCACTGTTAAAGCTTGCATATCTGCAAAGGGAAGAGCTTGTTCGACCACAATTTAAACATGCCTTAAAAAAATAAAAAGCACACACCATTACAATAAATTATAGCTCTACATTTACATGCAAGCAAGTACAGGTTTTATTCTACAAACCGTAATCAAACACTGCTGCATGCTTACATTTCATTTGAAGTCTATTCTGTTTACTCTGAATATTTGTTTCTTAAAAAGACAAATCTGCTCTTTTTAAAAATGCTATTGCAAGCAAAAACATTTAAGTGCTAAACTAAGTAATGCAGATAAATGAAATTGTGCTCACCCACCCAATATCAGCCATAATTTAGTCAGTTACAATCTCATGCAGGGAGCCAGAGAAGTTAACCTCTCCAGCTGTGAGGCATTGTCTTCAGCTACTCCTCTTCAAGACCTCTTTGTTTAATTCAAGTCAAAGCAGCAGAGAAGCGAGAAGGTTTTCCTTTACGAACAGGTTTTCCTTTACCATCTGTGAGCTGCCTGCCGAAGCATCCACACACTGACTTCATCTCATCTCTGCTGTTTGTTACATAAACAATACCAGAGTGCTTTTGGCTTTTTCTTTGCCACAGTATTTCTTTTTGTCATCAGCTTGTTAGGACCCTGTATTTGGGCCTTTAAATATTTTTACAAGGTACAGTGACAGAAAGCAGCAGCTGGGGGTCTAGAGAGAATAAAACATGCATCTGGTTGTCATTAAGTACTATTTCCTTTATAAAATGAAAACAATAAATAATCTAGGAGATGTCTAAGGTAATTGAAATTCAATGACAGTATCCATGTGAATTGGTATATGTAAGCAACTTTAATTTATTGTATTTATTTGTTACAATATTTTACACTTTGAAATAGCAAATTATGTTGCTTATTAAGAGCAGTGTAAAGCATGTAGCATATCGTAGTAATGGCTGTTGTATCTAAGAACAAGGAAAACAAAATAGTATTCAGGTGTAAGGTGTTGGTAATGTGTCAGCCACTGCATGGCGACACAGTATTTTCTTTTATTCCTCCAAAAGAAAAATATTTTGCTCATCATGATTTGAACCATTACCGATATTAACCAAAATCAGATTAGAAAGTTTTCATTTTAACAAAACAATGCAGTTACACAACGATAACATAAAAAATAGTTTCCAGAAAATTACTGATATTTACAACAAACATTGTAACAGGTTAAATTAATTTGCCTACATAAAATATGCAGATTTTTCACTAACTTCATAATGGCATATGCCACTGCATGGAGATAAGGTGTGGAGAGAAACTTGAAAGTTAGGTAGGATTACTATTATCTCTGTTCCTCACTAATTTTAATGCAATAATACCCTTTTAAATAAGCTTTATGAAAAAGTCAAACTTTTTTTTGATTTAATATTGGTAACAAAAATGATATAAAAACAGCAAGTTCTGTTTAAAAAAAATAAAAAAGGTTGATTTTGTTTTTCTAAAACAGGTATTTTTAAAACCTTGACCTAATTTAAAAATACAGGTCGGTGTACAGTGGGGTGGTGGTGGCTCTCACACTGGAACATTGTTATATTTTTTGTTTGCATTTATTGATAACATGAGAGTATATATATAAAAAAAATTAAAAAATAAAAATTAAAAAAACATTTTAAAATTAACGGTGTACTGTGTCAGGTTGGGAGCTCTCTTCAGTATCAATAGCCACATCACAGCCTAGCTGAGCCTAGGTTAATGACAAACAAAGAGATACCATACCAATGCTACAACCAGCACAGCAGAACTCACCATAATGCAGATGACATTCTTGAATTACAGTCTGCTACTAAGTTATTATTATTAATTAGTCATTTAGCAGATGCTTCTATTCAAAGTGACTTACAGAGACTAGGGGGAGAACTATGCATCAACAACTGCTGCTGCAGAGTCACGTACAATTGGACCTCGGTTTTATGTCTCATCCGAAGGACGGGTTACATTCATATTGTGTTGTTTCCTCTTCTAAGGCTACAGAAAATGGGATAAATGCATTTCCACATCAGCAGCATGAAACCTAGCTGCGTGTTGCGAATCAGACTTAAGAGTAATGTCATAAACGTAATGTGGGAGTCACTGGGGCACACATTTGCAAGGAGGCAAATGGAAATTGTTGCTATTTGTTCAGCAAAACTAGGCCTGGCCCAAGCTTTAACTGAGGATTTTAGCGATCCCAATGGCCATAGTATACTGTAGGTTTTAGTTTTGACCATTTTAGGTTTGTGGATAGCATTGGATTGGTCTTGTCCGTGAAGGGCGTAAAGTTATTATTATTAGAACTTATCTTCAATTTACTAGTGTAACACTTTCGTAAAACATGTTCCAATTCACCATCGCCAACATTTTTCACTTGTCCGTTAATTGTTTGAATCAAGAGAGGAGACACCTCTTTATCGGTTTTGGGAGATCACCAAAACTGGATAACAAACAAAAATTATTCTGCAAACTTAATACATACAAATTAAAATTCTGCAGGCATATTTCTTTAATTCACATTTATGAAAATAAATGTTCATGTTTAACATGCCGGATTAAAAAAACAAAACACAATTATGAAATACCCCCTTGCTTGTTGATATAGATATTGCTGATTTATCTAATTATCAGGGTGTTTTAGCATAGTTGTGTGTATTATATTGTTGGTGGAAATGGTTCAGCACTGGAGACTAAAGTCTTCTTTATCCACAGAGCAGAGCACACAGGGCCCCCCTCAAATCAGCTGTGAAGAGTCCACCCTGTGAGCTACACTCAGTTCAGTTACTCTTATTAACTTATTAGAATGTATAGTCAAGGATTAGTTTGACTTGTTTAAGCTCTTGTTTGCTCTTAGGGGTCACTGCTTTCGTGTGTTTTTTTTTGTGTCAGTTACCCTTTTCAGTGGAATGGGTCAAACAAACATACAGAAATGACCTGGTTTTGAAATTCAGATAAGATTATTGCATTTGCTTTTTTTTTTTTTTAGACGTTATGCATTACTGGAAATTATTTCAAAACCTGTTAACTTACGTTGAGTGAAAAAGGGAATACATTAACAGAAAATGGGCCAAAACAAAAATACAGACTTTTCTAATCACACAAGTAAATTAATTAGAAAATAATACATGGCAATATTAAATATAGAAATAGCTCCACTTATTACAGCAGACCACTTTTTTGAACATAAGAAATTGAAACTAAATAATTTAGAGGTTTCTGAATGTCTACCTAATCACCTAATCACAAAAAAACCTATGTGAAAGGTAGTGTGGCTTGTTATAGACACACAACTAACTATTATTAAAGTACTGTCCTTAGACAGAATTACGAGTATATAATACTTACATGTGCTCTTTCCTCCCTGTAATCAAGGCCAAGGTCTGATATTCTGCCAAAGCTTCGGATAATTATTTGAGATTATTAAACATTCTCTTACCTCTAAGGTGATAATCTGTTTTTGCTTTTTTTCAAGCAGTGGACACTGTTTCCACTTATGTTCCCAATGGGCATGTAATGTTTTTGGCAATATGCAGTAAAATATAGCACATAAAGCAGGGCTAAGATTTACAATGACTTGTTTTGTGTACTATGCAGACGAGACAGGAAACGGTTTCCATTGCATACATAATTACTAAATGAATACCAGCCTTACATTTCGATACTTATCCCCTCGTGGAAGTATAGTTGTAAAGTTGCCTCATTAATATACCTGTTCAAGCCCTAGTTTGCTTATCTGCTAACGGTTTACTGTGTTTCTTAATGTCTACCTAATATATAATTATTTTACACATGTGCCTAAGCCCATGCCCCCATCCCCCCAAAAAAGAAAATTAAAATCACAGAAAAAAAGCCTGTGTATTACCTACTCTAGTGAAATGTCACATTCACCCCAATAAAAAAAAAAAAAAAACTAATACAGTACAAGATTTTCAACACTGATGATATTTAAATAATAATAATAATAATAATAAAAAAACTCCACTACATTCCTAAAGGCAACTAGCAGTGCTCAAAACGGCTGTCATGAACCTTGAAGAGAAACATGTACTGTTTCTTGCAGGGACGTCATACTGGGAATGTTCTCAAAGGAAGGGGCCCAGGCTGTTTAGTACATGGCTGACACCAATTCTACTGTGAGTGATCTTACCAGTCGCAACAGAGAGACAGCTAGTTTCTGGAATAAATATCAAACAGCCACTAAAGGGAGAAGGTGGTTAGGTGGCACAGATGAAAACAACAACTACAATAACAAACAAAACAACAACAAAAAACTAGCCAAACATGAAAATCAAAAGGTAGGCGAAAGCAGTTGACAGCAGACAGCACTACACTGACACCTTAGAAGACAAAGTTAGAAGGACACATCGGCAAAAAAATGTTAAATAATATAGATATAAAATGCACACTATTGTTGCAGGCTGAATAACTAAACAACACTTAAATGCAACACAGAAAAACACTAAAGGGATATGATCCGTGGCAATTGTATCCAACTTGTTTCTAAGTCCTGTAACTTTGAAACCTGACTTCTATCTCAGCTTGTAAAAAAAACATTTAGGAATTGTTACACTCATGCAATAAATACAGAAAGTCTAGAACACAGTTTAGTACAGTTGTACAAAATATATGTGCACTCCAGTTATTTTGTTTGTAGATTTCTTTATATGGCCTTCCTTAAATGCCAAGTATACTGCACATTCTGGAATTTGATTACAGTTTGTAATAACTTGTAATTGTAACGGTTCCTTTTTCAGACTGGTAACAAAATATGGTAATGCATTGCGTTATGTCAAAAATAATGTAGTAACTTAGTTACATTCACTAAAAAGGACTATGGCGAATACATAACATGGAAATCAGAAACCATTTCAACAGAGTCAAAACGTCAAATCATCTTGCTAGAAAACGGCTTTAGAGGAGGGAATGAGAGGGCTCGATAGAGGGACCTTCAAATAATAATTAACCAAACCAAAAGAAAAAAAATCATTGCAAAATGTAACCTGATGTAAACTGTGCCTAAGAAGTAACTATTTGCAACTGTAACCAGTTACATTTTTTTTTTAAAGTCATGTTGAATAGTGAACCCCTTCCCCCTGTGACAAACTATATTCAAAATATTTAAGTTACAAAACAAGAGAAAAGGTAAACATGAGTGCACACCAATACATTTGAACAGAAAAAAAGGGGTCCGGGGCCAAACATTGCACAAGATTTGTATTCTGTTGGGAATTGCACACTTTTTTTTATATTTCATCTAACGAAATGAAATCTTTGGAAAGTATTATATGTGTGACAGAAATATAATGAGTTTTGGTTGTAAATCTCCCTCCCGACCTGTGAGGGCGCTAAGTAGCGAAAGGGGAAGTTTTTGGACGGGCTGGCCTGACAGTTCTGTCCCCGGCCCGGGAAGTCAGTCAGTCTGGAAGAAGGCGAGACTCTGTTGCAGGAACGTATTGACCCGAAAGGGAAACGATGTAGCAGCTGCAGACAGTAGAGACAGCTGCACTCGTTTACCAAGGGGTCATGCGTGATAGCATAAAGGGGACAGAGAATCATAAATCTTTTCCTTTGCTTGGTTCAGAAAGACAAGGAACTGGAAGGGCCGGGAGAGTTCCCCATTTGTATTGTATTTAGAGAAAAGAGTTTGTGAGTGTTTTGTTTGCTTGTATCACTGTTAGTAATAGTCTTTTGTTTTGTAAATTCACTAGACGCTAACGCGTCTCCGGAGCTGTTGCCTTGGGCCAGCACCACTGTGACAACACCACCACAGTCACTGTTCTATTGTTATCACCCACCACGAGCACTACTGCACCCGGACTGGTGACCGTGTTTTGTATTACTGTGGTGCGGATAACGTGTTATTATTATTTGGTCTGCAAACCATTATTATCGTTTCCTTCCGTGCTTTACACCTTGGTGTGTATTGCCAGAGGATTATTGTTTGGTCGCCAGACCGGGAGTTTAAAAGAACCCCCTTTTTCCAAACCGGATTACAGTTTTCGTTGTGTGATTATTTCTGCACTGCATCACCTCTGCACCTGTTTCTAATCAGCAGCCACCTTGCCACAATGTCAAAGTTACATATTTTTTTTTTTATAAGGGCTTTTATCAATACACTCTAATACAATTATTTTGTAAAAGTGCTAATGGAATGTTCATGCTCTAGTACGCATGAAAGGAAGATGTCATCCCATCAGTGTACTCCTTGGCCAAACAAGGTAATCCAATCAAATAGTGGAAATGAAGCACAACAGCAATCTATCAAAATCAATAAAAAAGAAAATCAACCCCAAAAAAAGCATTTTGAAATGGAATCACAACCTTTAATGTTTAGGGGGTTTTAAGAAGTATTATTCATCCACAACTTTTTTTCTTCTAAAAATGCTTTTGATTCTAAAGTTTGTTTTGGTAAACAAAACCCTAGATGGCTGGTACAGGTTTCAGTAGGCTGGTTGCTGTTGGCGTCATTTCCCAGATGAGACTGACTCATCCTGGATAAAAGCCTCAAATTAATGATTTGGAGCATACTTGCCACCTGTCTGGAAGGTAAGTACATCATACTTAGTTGGAACTAAAAGGACCGTTGGGACCAAAGGCAGACAGGTGCAGACAGAAACGCAAGCCTGTAAAAATTAGGCATGAAATTGTTCTGAGCCCATGTGGATTGAGTAAAATGTAAAGAGAAAGAGAGTGTTACTCGATGCATTGTTGTTTAACATGTTCTTCTGTGTGACCATGTCTATCTATCCCATTCAAGTCTTATGAACTGGAGCAGATCTAAAAGTCCTCAAGTCAGATGAACTGCAGCAGATCTAAAACTCCTCAAGTCAGATGAACTGAAGCAGATCTACAAACTCCATCTCTTTAGGTAAAAAAATCAATACAAAATAGGCACATTTGTAAAAATTGTAAGAAATATAAAATATCTAACAATGAAAATGTTGTTTACTATTTGAAAAGAGCATTGTGATCAAAGATGCGTTCTTGTCAAGTGGGGACTACTGTACAACTTTGACAAGATCATTTTTTTCATTAAACTAGTTGACTTACTTTTGCGGCCTTGCCTTCGGCTTTGATGCATACTAGATGGTAGAGCCTTCATTGTAAGTAATATTGTCAAGGGCCAGCAGCAACGTTACACATTAGTTAAGGAAAGTTATACAGACGTCATTAGTTACTGGGACTGGCAGGGCCAGGAGCAATGTTACACATTAGTTAAGGAAAGTTATATAGACGTCATTAGTTACTGGGACTGGCAGGATCCAGGAAATATTCTCAGGGATTTCAGTCCAATCTTTAGTTTTGGTCAGGCAAGACTTCCCACAAGTTCAGCTGTACTCACAATGACCCACTTACTGAAGCTGATTTTTCTGGGAGGATAGCATGATTAAATACCACAGTAATTCTGTCTGAGTATCTCAAGGTATGAAGTAATTTGGTTATTTGAACTTAAGGTACTTAGTTATATATCCCAGTAAAAGGACCATGAAATATTAAAATAAATGTTATCTAAGGTAAAAAACATATAACAGACTTCAATTTAAAACAAAACGTCTGATTATAGCATCATTTTTTACCTAACTAAATTAAATAAGTCATACCTTATCATTATAGTCGAGAATAGGAAACCTGTAATAACCTCCTAATGTTACATTTCTGCATTTTCAAACAATCTACAGTGTGTGTATTGCTGCAGTACCCAACCCCCCTTCCCCTGTTTGTAGCAATAGAACAAATGCAAAACGTTTATCAGACCCTTAGTACAACTACTCCAGTGCTGACTATTATCACAAAAAACTATTACTCTGGTACAGGATCATTGATGTGCTCCTTGTAGGACAGTAGAGAGTTAACGTTACTGAAACTAGCAGGTTGCCATGACAACAGGCGTTTATTAACAATGCAAGATCACTTTATGCATTTGCTGCAGACAGCCTAGTGAAACTGTCCCTTTTCTTTCACTTGTGGGTTTTAGGAACATTATGTACAAACGTGAGACTTGTATTAACTGCAAAATGGAACCAAAAAAGTAATACAATGTAATTTAAAATTGCATTAGCCTTCCCTTCCCTATTGTGAACACAGCTTAACAATCTTTTGAAATCAAATCTTCAGCTTTCTAGCCAAGTTAACACTATTCAATATACACTTCAAAACCAGGCTAGTTTTCAGCAACCTTCTCTGACAATTTGAAGCAGAATGTGATCACATGCTCCAAAAGAGAGAAGCATTACTTGACTGCAATTAAAAATGAGATTGCAAAGATAATCTATTTGCAGACAAAGATTCACAGACACTGAACATGGATTTACTGTATGTTCCCCCTTGAAAGATTATTACAGTAAAGATGGTGACAGTCAGGGGCATATTTTACATATTGAACATTGTATCAATTGCTAAATCTGTACTGCACCACACCACAATGGATACCACAGGAAAACATGTAGGCTTGTTAATACAATTACCTGTTTATTTTTTTAAACCCTCATTGCTCTAACATTTGCTAGAGCAAAGCAGCTTCCCCTTGGAAAGTGCCTATTGTTGGATAACAGGAAATATCAATCATCGGAAGTAATCTTTGCCATGTTTTTTGAAAAAGACATTAGAAGTTATATTTCAAACTAACATTAATTGCAACATTACATTTTAACGTTATCTGCTTATAACTATACTGACAGCATTTTCCTTAGAAACGAAAAAGGATCTTATTGTAGATCCTGTTTTGATGTTCCATGCATTTAGAGTAAACATAATTAAAACTAATATAATATTTTATTTCACAATCTAAAACAGCAAAATCTCAAAGATCAAAAAGACCTCAAGCACAGGTCTCTAGTCGTTTTTTCTCTGGAAAAAGCAGAAAAAAGCTTTTAATGGCTGAGTGAGGCCGATAGAAGCCGAAATAAAAAAGGAGGCGGATCTGAGCAATACGGATAGTCCCTTCACCACAGACATAACACGGACATAAACAAACAAGTCAGCTGCTTCCGCATCCAGCGCTCAAAGAATATCGCAGACTTTTACCAAGCTTTTTGAGATGATATAGTAATAAAAATAATGACTTGGATAGCATTATTGAGGAGTTTGGTGATACAATGAGTGATCAGGAGATGATTTATCAGAATGCACTACTATGAAGAGATATATAATAAATACAGTGAACAAGGAGTGGGGCAGGGCTGGAGATGCAGTACTGAGTGTTATGTTCATATGCAGTGCATTTTAAACCTGTTTTACTGAATACAATTACTTTTAAAACAGCACAAGTAAAATAAACAGCTTGTATGAAAATAAATTGGACCTGATGCGCCTGACAGGTGCTGAATAAATGGACCGCAAAGAGTTAAGCATTGTGATTGGCCGCTATCCATGTGACCAATGAGCTTCATTCAGCTGTGGCCATTATTTCCCCTACTATTCTGCAAAGTTTCAAGAGTTTCAGAGAGCGAATGAATCCAAGTCTGTAGGTGCATTACAGAGACTATATACCAGAGGTGGTCAAGCCGTGACTCTTGGGCAGTTCAAGTGCGGCTCCCGGTGAAATGCTGGGTGACCTTGTGGATCGAATGAACTGAAGAAATAATAATAAAAAAAACAAACAGAGCGAAAGTAAAAATAAACACAACAAGTTTGTTATTTGTGTTCTCTGTATTCATTCGTGTTATTCTTTCTTCAGTCCCGCTCTCTCTCTCCTGTTTCCTTGAGACTGCAAGGATATCTCGTCACTTGTTGATTTTCGACCGCTCTCTGGCGCATGCATATTTCGATCACTGAGTGAAAGCCGGATACGCAGTTAAAAGTAAATTTTATAATTCTGAATTAAGTGCTCGTTCATTTCGTGGAGACAATGGCATTGAGCAAACCCTCCAGGAGTAATAAACAAAAGTATGAGGCTTTAAACCAGACTGGGAGGAAGAGTTTGCTTTCACTGAAAACAGTGAAAAACTTGTGTCTCATTGGCAACAAATACGCACAAGACGAAAGCAACCTCAAACGTCATTATGAAACAAATCACAACACATTTTCATCTGAATATCCTTCTGGATCAGACTTGAGGCAGATGCTGCTTTTGGTGTCCAATAAAGAAGCTGATTTAACGACTCAAGCAAGTTTTGTATGGCAAGCATGGAATATCGCTCGTGGCAAATGTCCTTATTCAGATGAATGAATCTTTTTATAAAATTGGAGTGTTTACATGTTATATTGCAGGTCTAAAATTTATATTATATTTACATATCTTACGTCTCGTCATAAGCAGGTACTGTAATCCCTTTCAAAGTAAATACAGTGCTTTTGTCATCCACAAAGCTCTCAAACGTATTTAATGCACGCAGCAGTCATACAAAAAAACACATCTTTATTTTTTTAAACACAGCATTCAGATCTTCAAGGGAAGGGTTTGTCAAAAATAATCCTTACAAAAATCTCTTTTAATGCTGTGTTTTTGGTGAAATCAGGTCAGTTATTGTATTTTGCTTCATAATAAAACTGAATATATTTTATTTAAAGTGCGTAATACATAGAGTATAAACTGAAACAATGGTGTGTTACATTTAAAGTTTAACACACTGTACAATACAGTGTGCTTACTTGTACAGTACAATAAAAAATTACACAGAAACTGTGTAGGCTCTGCAATGTTCTATCCCATGTTCTTGTGCATTTTGCTGCCATCAAGAGATAGCCTAACAACTACTATACTGCACAACAATGCTAGTATTTAAAATGACCTGCTCGCAAACATTCCATGTTTTACAATACGTGTCTTTTGGCTCTCGGCCATATGGAATGTGTTGGTTTTAAAATTAACATATTACATAAAGTCATAAATACCGTATGTTAGATTAGTTTCATCTTTAATTTTATGTATTTTATTTGTGTGTGGACATACAGAAATCCATTAATCTTGAAAAGTAATAAACCCTGTAACCAATGATAATTAAAAAGACACTGGTAGGCCAAACAACAAGCAGTAACAACTTAATAAAGATCAAAAAATAAAGATCAAACATTTTTGGGAGCTCCAGGAGCGGTGTGCAACTAGCATGTTTGTGTTTTTAAGTAATTCCTAACCTCAAATCAGGGCAGGAGACCACTATCAGCCAATGGAAACTGCATGTGCAACCAGTTTAAGAAATAGATATTGATCAGCCAATAGTGTATTCACCTGAGGGAGTGTTGGGTTTTAGCAGGTTGAGAGCAGGTGTTTGCAGTCTCCTTTCTCATTCAGTTCCTGGGGCTCTTTGGTGGGACTGACACCTAGAAACAAATCACAATAGACATGAACACAAATTTGCCATTTTGATGTTTCTAATTATGAATTGTCTTAAACATTTAGAAAGGGCTATTAATCAAATTTTCTAGTCTGTTTGCACCAGTGATATTGAACATAGATTTAGTTCATACAAAGAAAAAAACAGAAAAAAATTTGTTGGAATCTGCTTACATCTGGCATGTAACAAGCTTTTGGCCTGGATTCCAAGTGAGTGGTTTAAGGGTGCTCATTCCCTGTATATTGAAACGCAAGTAGAGTAAAAAGCATTGATTCAAAATAAGTATATGATAATTGAAAAAGTGAATGGTTAAAAATAGCTACTAATTAATATATTGAATTCCACATGAATAGTGGGATGTGTTCATTGAGTTATATAAAATATAACACAAGTCATAAAACAGCTTGCATTTGGATTGGCCCATTATTTATTTAGTTTTAATAATAATATATGTACCGTATAAAAATATAATATTCAGTTTGAAGCAGTTATCTTCTAGACCTTGATACAGGTCTGCTGTGTTGATGGAGTTAATGGATAACTGAGAGACCTATTAGCAATAGAATACAACCTTCTCTTTCTAATACAGATGTGTCATTTTCATCTAATGAAAATGTCTTTTAATGCTTCTGTGAAATTAATTTCCATTTGCCAAACCCTATTTCTTTATAGACTAATATCCTCAACACAAAAGTAACACTAGTGGAAGCCTTTGCTTTAAAATACCGTGCCATCTCAGTCCCTGCTAGAGAACCTGGTAGCTGGGGATTTTGGGGCCCAGGGTAAAATCTTTAACATTGCCTCTAAAACTCCATTCCCAGGCCCTTTTTTTGCCAACATGACCATGCCCATGACCACCTTTGTGACAATGTGGCTCACAGCCTGGGAAAGTTCCTACTGTGGTTACTGTTTAGTTTTAGTTTAGCTTCACTTTGTGCCCGCAAGGCCAGCTTAGGTACATCTCATTAGTGCAAGCACTAATACAAAGAGAGACCTAAATAGTCCATACTCAATCAAATATAATAACAATGCAACAACAGAATAATTTCAAACAGTTACAGGTTTTAATCGATTAACGATTAATCACACCTGAGCTTTGATAGATTAAAAAATAATTGATAGATTAATCTCGAGTACGGTATCAACAAATGTTCTGCGAGAAAGAAATCTTGAAAAATGGCGGAGGGTACCGATTGGAAGGTATACCCAATATTTGACAATATCTCAGAATGAAGAACATTTCCTCAAATCTGTGCTTTCCTTTCATGGCAGTCCTACACGTTTATCATATCATCTTAGTCGCAAGTTAGTTGATTTTTCTTTTCATTCAATGTATTTCTTTCAAATGGTACCAGAAAATGTATATTGAAAAACTTGTTTGTCTGAGAAACTGTCTGGCTCAGTGATTAAACTACAGTGTATATAGTTAAGGTTCGATGTTAGGAGCAAACGTAAACTTAAAGAAAGTTCTAATGCTGGAGATTTGTTTTCTTTTTCTTTTTTATGTTACTTTATTATACTCAGACACACAACTTCCCCCTTTTTTGCTTTTAAAAGCACTACACACCTTTAAGCCCATCCTCTGCACCATTGACTAAAAAAGGAAGAGAAAACCCTCCCCTTATGAAAGTTGCAGGAAATAGTGCACGTATAATCAAAATGTAATTATTTAAACACAGTTTGTGTTCTAGTTGTATTACTGATAATTGAGCTGCTGTAGTTTTAAGAGATTGACGTTATGTGCCGCAGTGTTGGTGGAGGAGTTATGGGCAGTGCTGCCAAATGGGAGGCTTTTCATTCCGTTTTGCGGGAGAGAAGGCAGGTTCTCTCCCACGACTGACACAATAACACATCGAATCAGAATCAGGAGTAAAGAATCACACAGACACAGCCCCCTCCTTTTGCCCTGTCAAGCATCCACCAATAGGATTATTCCTTTTTTATTTTTATTTTTTCACTGGAAAACAGACCAAAAAAATTAATATTTTGAATGATTAATAACAGAGATCTCAGATCCTCCAAGCAAAAGATGCGGAAATCGTCGACAAAATATTTAACAGAAAGCCTTCCTGGGTGAGAATTTGTCTATTGTTGGAGCACAATCACACACATTAGATCTGACAGCAGCTGGCTGTTCATTGGCTACTACCTTAATACTAACACGTGCCAGTTACATCCTGACTTTAATTTATCATTACAATAAATACAACAATAAAATAAAAAATCTGAAAGTTTAACTACATTTCAACAGTTTCTTTTTAAACCTTACTTAAACTCTTAGTATCAGACGGTCGGCCTGTGGTCTGTTTGCTGTCTTGGTCTACATACTGGAGACTGAACTTACAGTGTGTTCATTTTCCTTTGGCTAGTTTATCTATATTTTGTAAGCCACCCTAACTAGCAACATGGTACTTATTACAGTAACGAAAAAGTACATTTAAACAAATGTAACTGCTTTTCAATAATAGGGTGACCAGGTGGCTCCATGTTCACTCAGACAGGCCGAGAGTTCAGTTTTTACAGACTCTCATCATCACTATACATTGAGGTAACTACCCTGTATTTTTATAAACACATTGGGGTGAGGGGAGTCTGTAAAATCTAAAATGTCTTTAACTGTCCCGGTGAACATGGAGCTTATCAATACATGTAAGCAGATCGAGGATTGTAGATTAAAAGCACTTTTATAACAATAGTAAAATCTGTTTCATTTACAGGGTTTTGCTTTTAAACTAAATGCGCTTTTAAATCATCCAAGTCCTTACTTTCTCATGGAAAAGCAGAATGTAGAACAAGAAATCGAATGTAACATTAACAAGTGACTAGTCTTTAATAATATTAATACAATTTACAAATAGTGATGGTAATAAGGTGTGTCCAGCATATTTGTTTTTTTTCATTATAACTTTAATAAAGATCCGTTGTTCTGCACGCAACAACACATGTAAATTAAACCAATTTTACAACGAAGACGTTTCTTGGTAATAACAGGAATAATGTACAAAGGGAAAGGATCTACCGTACAGTAAATGGGTGAGATGATTTTTGTTAACTTATTGTACACTTGGAAAAATACAGTAACTACTGTAGTGATAACACATCCATATTTGTGTCTATACAAGTCAGTGGTTATACACTTTTAATAACCAAAAGCTACTTTACTTTTCAGAAGCTGGAGACAGTTTTAGTGTTGCATTTATTATTGGTATTATTGGGTTAATTGAATGATCAGTAAAAAATACTTGGCAGTTGCAGAATACTGCCTAGTAAGCACTGCTAGGCAGTGTTTAATCCTGTGGGTCAAGGCTTGGGAACACTTCCTGCAAGAGGAGGGGGAGGAGGAGGGAGGGGTGCACAAACACTATTGAAAGAGCACGTGTTGTACTATACATTATAATTACTAATTTATAATGTGTATAAAACACAGAAAATGAAATGCCTTACTGTAGCATTTAATGTGTTTAAATAATTGCATTTTGATTATACGTGCACTATTTACTGCAACTTTCATTAGGGGAGGGTTTTCTTTTCCTTTTTAGTCAATGGTGCAGAAGACGGGCTTAAAGGTGTGTAGTGCTTTTAAAAAGGGGACTGTACTGTAGCATTACTGCAGCAGTGTGGAGAAGTGGTTAGGGCTCTGGACTCTTGACCGGAGGGTTGTGGGTTCAATCTCAGGTGGGGGACACTGCTGCTGTACCCTTGAGCAAGGTACTTTACCTAGATTGCTCCAGTAAAAACCCAACTGTATAAATGGGTAATTGTATGTAAAAATAATGTGATATCTTTTAACAATTGTAAGTCGCCCTGGATAAGTGTGTCTGCTAATAAATAAATAAATAAATAAATAAATAAATAAAAATAATAATAATAATAAAAATAATAATAACCCCTGCATCATAGACTCAGAGACAGCACTCAACAATATCAAGTTGCTTTACAGAGATTAATCAAACAGTAATAGACATCTCCTCAAAAAAGTGCAGCAGGACTTTCAATAAAAGAGCAGGCAATATAAATTCGCAGTACAGTATGCAGACTGTAATTTACTATGGTAGCTGATGGTCATTTAGCCAGAGCCAAGGCACAGAACAGTATTAAACCGTTGGTGTACTATAACATACAATCTGAGCAGAAAAAAAAATAGTGTAGCAACATACAAAACACTGTAACTGGTTATAGAATTTATTATAACTCTTTCTTGTACAGGTAGATTTTACATGGCATCTGTCCAGTTGGATTTTATTATTAGTAGTAGTACTTTTTAGAAATTAATAATAATAATAATAATAATAATAATAATAATAATAATAATAATAATAATAATAATAATAATAAATGAAAAAAAAACTAATAAATAAAAAACAAAAAGCCCCAGGCATATCTAGGCTAAATCTTTTTACATGCCGCACTACAATAACTCAAGCATGAACAAAGCACAAATAAGCTTACACAAAATTGAATAAATACTGAGAAAGAACACCACCAGGTTCTCTGTGAAATAGTTTCACATTATCAGAACATTCCATCATTTTAATAGCATTTTGTAAATGTCAATACTTTACTGTACTATACAGTACCTACAGTAAACAAGGCCTTGGGCCGAATACCATCTCTGGGAACAATGCACAATTGTCTTGACAAGGATATATCAATTTACCCAAATAAAAATAAAAATAAAAAAAACCCTTTTAAAAAGGAAATTCAAGAATAAACACCCACCCAAACATGGTAAACACTGAATAACAATAGTCCTTGCTGATTGAGTTCAACATGAGTCTCCAGTGTATTTTCTAAAGAATTATAAACATGTACAGACAAACACAATATCAAATTCATGTCAGATCTGAGTACAGTGTAAAGAGAAACATAATACAGAATGTAACATAACCTAAAATCCTGGTATGGTTTACAGGTTACTGCTCTTCAGCTGTACATAAGTTCTCTTGCTCTAACCAAATACTGTACATCCTAAAATAAAACAAATAAAATAAACTACAACTTACTGCAACCACTTGAACAGCAAAGAGCTATCTGGTTATAAACATGCATTCCACCGAATCAATTCATATAATCGGCTCATTAGCCTTACAGCGTTTGCTTCTGTACTGAAATACAATTTACAGAGATTCACACAAAGCCAAATCAAATTAAGCAGATGACACAATAAACAGCATTAATTTAGCCCATGATTGCATTTTAAGAAAGATAAAAGGCCTTAAATTAATTACCATGGACTGCTCCTCTCTCTGCAGCCGCCGCTAGACGCTGACCTTTAGGTATTGATGCAAACAAAGCAGCTCTCACTGCCACCTTCTGCCTGTGCGTCTACAATTTCACCGACTCACTGCTTCTCCAAGCAAAGAGGGTACCTCAGGCTGCCTCACTGCTCTCCTATGCAGTGCTGAAGATTACTGTGTAAGGCTATCAGCTTGTCAAGCTGTGACGTCAGCTCCATGTGGAAGACAGGCACCTGCAATATTCTGCACATGCTCGCTGGGCCTCAGACACTGACACCTCTTCTCAGCTGGCTGCTAATCTAATTATGTCCGTTTGCCAGTACAATGGATGGGGGATCAGGAATAATTACATTTTAACAAGTGAAATCCTTTAGAGACAACACGATCAAAGCATGTCTTTATGGTAGCACCTTTATTTATTGTACTTGAACACAGATGCACACAGTTATTGCAACCAATTCTGCTTGTGTTTTGGCAGTAGAGCAGCAAATCTAATTATTATTATTATTTATTTATTAGCAGACTCCCTTATCCAGGGTGACTTACAGTCGTAAACAAAAATACATTTCAAGAATCACAGTACACGTAATAATACAATTAAGAGCAAGATAAAAATACAATGACTTTGGTTCTAGCAAGTACAAGTATGACAAAATACCATTAAATAACGGAGCAGATAACAGTGTCAGTGATAGTTACATCAGGATGTAATTAAATACAAAATACTACAGATTAAATAACACTTGTGACAGATTACAGTACTCTAAAGTACAATCCAATTTTCTAGTCTGTTTGCACCAGTGATATTGAACATAGATTTAGTTCATACAAAGAAAAAAAAAAACAAGGACATATTTAATTACAGTACAACACAATAAAGGATGACATTCAAATCATGAATCTAGTCTGCAAAAGAAGCATTAAAATGCATAGTGTGCCATGAGGTTTAAAAAACAGCCTTTGTATATTTAAGAAGGCTGTTAAATTTGGAATAATAAATACAATCCCCCCTTTAAAATCCTAGTTTTGTTTTCTGAGCTATAACAAAGCTTGATAAATGTAATGAATGACGCCCCACTGATTCAAGCACTAGGAGAAGCATGTTCATGTTGTTCACAGAATGAATGGCATTCAGGTTCCAATAGTCGAGGAAGCTTTCCCTTTGGGAAATCTAAACCAAACTTGAAAATCAATAAGACACTGATACAGTAGAGGGCACAGAAGACTAAAATATGGAAACATTTTTAAAACAGGACACCAAGGAATTAAGTTTTGCGGGACTGCGAGACGCTGCAGCATTAAAATGACTAAGCAGATACTCTGGTGCTGCATTAGCACCATTTTTTTTCTAAACTGAAAAAAAAACAAAAACAGATAAAGTTGCATAAACCTTAATTGCTAATTTATAACTCCCACTGTTTATGCAGCTACTACTGTGATGTAACTTGGATGCATTTTAGAATCATGAAACTGGTATTAATTAATGTATTCCAGATGAAATTAGGATCTACCCTATGACATTGGGGCACTAAAACATGAGAAATCTCTACAGTACTTTATCACAGAATTTTACATTCTGTAGTAAACTGAGCTTGTGGGTTATTCCTTGCAGACTCAAGACCTTTATTTTCTGGTTGCAGAGCGTAGTCTGGGATACATATCCTCTGCCATCCACCATCTTGCCAATATTTACATAATTTGCTGCAACCCAATATCAATGCTTTACAATTCAATAATATGAAATCAAAACTAAAACACAAACTATGTCACTGTCAATACATTTCAACACAGTGGTTGCATTAACCAACGAGTCTACTGGGTCTGTCTCCTGGGTGTTCCTGGAATGACATGATTTTCAGAAAAAAGAGAACTCCTCTGGCAAGCCATGACGGGTCGAGTCTGCAGACGTATTACGACAAACAACAGACGTGCTACAGTGGCCCAAACTACATCAACTTTCAACACAGGACAAGACACACCCGTTTTCACTTGAATAATGTAGTGGTCGCTAAGCATTAAGGGCTTCACAAGCAAGTCACTTGCAAGCATTTAAGTCAACTCATACAAATGTGTTGCTTAAGTTAAGAATGAGATCACTTCTATTTCATTACCAAACCTGTATAAATATTCAGTATTCATTAAAGCTCGTCTCTAGCCTGCACAATGATCTGGCACCATGCACATGAAGTCCATTAGGAATGCTGCTTGTTGCTTTTCTAGCTCTTAGTCAGCATGCTTTATGCAGAAGTTAAGTTTTTTTAAATTTATAAAACAAAGACGCACAAGTATATGCCAAGTATTGCAAGTTGTATTTGCCAAAAAAATTACAATGCTATGCTATGAACTGCTATTGTTACAGTACTTTGTTCCTTTTCTCAAAATTGAAGAGGTTCACAAGGATTACCAGTTGAAACAAAATTAATTAATAAAAAGTTTACTTTTATTCTTTACAATATAAGTGTATTTGGAATGTAGTTCTGCCATTATTATGTTGAGAGCCGCCCTCTACCAATAATTAATTTTTTTTCATTATTAACATATGGTGCAAGTTAACATTGTGTATTAAAATATTAGCAACCGAGAGATTCAATCAGATAAAAAAAATTGCAAAATTAGACTTGCAACATTCTCAAAAAAGCAGCGCTTTAATCATGCACCATAACATAAAAAGATTTACAAAAACAGTATAGAAGAAGAAAAAAAAAAAAGTCTGACAAAATGCCTTGCGCAACATCAGCTGACATTGGAATTTAAATTCCACTTCTAAATACAGTATTAGAACTCATCAAGATTGCTAGAAGAGTACTTGAAACATTACCATGCCCATTGCCTGTTTAGTTAATACTGTACTGTATGTGTCAGTGTTTTTTTTATCTGAGCCCAGTGGAAAAAAAAAAAAAAAGTTGTTTGAAAAGGTAAAAACGCGATATGCTCAAGGTCAAATACACAAGTGTATCACCAACAGTGACTGTAATAAATAATGCAACCATGTGGAGCAAACTAAAATAGTATAAGCTTTTTCTTTAAATCTGTGTCCTGTCTTCCCATCTGGACTCTAAAAGGCCACTGCTAATTTCATTGAAAAGTTGCTGAGAGATGCAGTTATGACTGATCAAGACTGTGCTGTATTTATAATATGGATTAGGATTCTACTGTTGTTGGTTTGAAGTCAGAGAGGAAAGATCAGTCCCACTGGGCACAGATTCTCTGTATTAAACTTTAAGCAAAGCCTGACAGTACATTATGTAATCCACAGTCATGAACCTTCTGTCTCATACTTCAAGATTTAGATTTCTAGGATGGTTTATATCCTGGGACAGCTTTTTTATGCTGTGTAAATGCAGCCATTTTACCCAGACTGGGTTAAAGTTTGGCTAAGAGCTACCTCGGATTCATTCTACATCCTACCTATGTGCAACTCCTCCAGATACTTCTTAAACATTTTGGATTTAAAGCGAGGATCATACGCAAACAAATGCATTTTCACTTTATATGTTACACTCACAAGGACAGCTAAAGCTTTAGTTGTCAAACAATTAAATATATTGTTAGTGTTTCTGATTTGCCAATACTCCCTAGTGATTCCATAAAGCGATGTTAGAGAATATCATGCATTGAACTCCTAATATATTAATTCCTTATTCCACCTTTATAGATAGAAACTGTATGTATGCATGCATTACCAGGTAGTATCTAAAATCAGAAAAAAAAAAAACATTTTATTAATGGAGAAATAGGGACGTGGTTACTGTGAAATAGATATGGAATGTTTGGATAATTTGGATCGACAAAGTTACATCCTTTGTATAGTGAGGTCCCACTGTAGGGGAGCTGTACCTGCACATTCAATACCAAAGCTGGATTAGGACCTTTATACACGCAAACAGAAATCTTTGGTCTAACACGCTTATAGAGACTAGTAATTGACTGTTTGTGACACAGACAGAATGATTCTTGGTGATAGATCTCCCTCCCGACCTGTGAGGGCGCTGTGTAAAGGGAACAGAGTGCCCTGGACTGGATGGCCAGACAATTCATTCCCAGGGTTAGATGGAAGTTGGCCATCTAGAAAGCAGCGGAGCTACAGTACACCAAGTCATCCACCCAGAAGGGAAGCGATGTGGCAGCCGCGGATTGGAGGAGTGGTTGCAATCGTTAACCAAGGGGGCGTGATTGACGGTACATAAGGGGACGTAGCGAGGTGATCTGTTCCTTTGTTATGGTTACGGACGAACCAGAAAGGAGCGTGATAATATCGTGAGTGTTTGTTTGTTTTGTCATTGCTAATACTGTGCTAGATTTGTGATTATTAGACGGCTAAACACGATCCAGGAGCTTAAGGCCTGCACAAACCTGGACAACACTGCACCATTGTTCACGTATTAAATTGTATTTCATCACTTGCACTGAAACCACTCGCTCGTGACCGTGTGTGTATTTCTGTGTGTAAATTGTGTTATTATTTGGGACTGCAACCCCTTATTTAGAACAGTGCAGTACACATTGCTGTATTATTGCCTGGGATTGTTATTTGTGGTCACCAGACCAGGATTATAAATAAACACTATTGCACTTTGGATTATCGTTGTCTGTCATTGATCACCACATCACTCCTGCACCTGCGCACTGCAACCCACTTTGCCACTCTGTTATTCATATTTTTATCTTTAAGGGCCTCCAGAACTTACTGCTGTACCTCTGTGGCAGCAGGTATTTTACACTGTGCTTGTACCTTATCTTCTTAATTTAAGATGATTAGGCCTGAATATCAGAAGTGACTAGTTATCCACTAGATTATGACGGTGAACCAGAAAAATAAAACATAAATAAATAAATAAATAAATAAATACATATAATACCAGAAATAAATCACTAAAAAACATGTAACTTCCAAACACCAAATTTACAATTACAAGCATACGGTTTATACTGCAAGTTAAGTCACAGTACCAGAAAACATTTGCAGTACAATTCTGACCTGTGCTGGATTTAAATGGTATTTCAAGCTGTGAAAAATGCATCAAAACAAAAACAGCAAACCTACAGCTTGCAACAACTTAAAAAAATACACACTTTATCACACTTACAATAGCGTGAGCACTCTTATGACATGAACAGTACTGTTGGTTAGCACTTATTCAAATGCAATATCAGCAACGATACAGTACTGCAACTTAAACGTTCAGTTAACAAATACAAAAAAAAAATCTTTCAAATGGTTTTCCAACTGGTAAAACCTACACAATAAAGCAAGAAATAAAGCTACTTCCACAGTTCAGTAGTTACTGACGTGCGCATTCCGGTCCCTGGGTTTTGAACCCAGGCACATGCCTTGGGACGGATACATGAGAGTTAACAACACACAATACAGTGCTGGTGTAACAAACAGATACACTCAGAAAATGTGTGCAATGGGTTATATGCAGTATTTTATAAGAAAACCAATCTGTTACAGTGCTGACTGATGGCTAAATGCGAGTGATGGATTAATAAGAAGCAGACAAAACAGATACTGACTGTATTGCTGAAATAACCATTCAGATTCACTTGCATTCAACAAACCCATCACTAAATGAACAAAAGAAACATACGACAACCTCTTACACTTACTGCTTTGGGCTTCTCCAGAAGGGCCTACTTGGACATAACATTTCCAGATCTGATGGATAAGAAAGCAAAGGATCACCATGCACATTGTTTGAATCCTTCATTTCATAGCTTCCCCATGAATTATAACCTTGACACTTCCAACTGCTCATGCCTCACACTCAGCAACAGCTACACTTACAGCTGATACAACTCTCGTCAGCCTCTATTACTCCATTTCCTTACGACTGCCCCCTGCTTAAATCACTCCATGACATCAGAAGCATAATTCTTTTTTTTTTTTTTTTAAAGAATAAAGGTTAAAAGAAATACCAGCATTTTTCATATTTAACAGAAACATTTATTTAGGATGTCAATGACCATCAGAGTAAACTGGAATTCTATATTTAAGGAAGAGGAAAGATTTTTAAACAGTTCAAATTAATCCCAGGGTCATGTTCTGAGCCAGCTTTTTCTGGAAAGATTAAAACTGGACTACCACTGCAGTATCACTATACTGATCACGGATAGCCAAGTTAGCACAGCAGTTAAGCGCTTCTTCAGTGTGCTAGTTTTATTGACATGTACCAGAAAATTTGTAAATCACTGTTTAGGCTGTGATTTGAACTCTGTTAGTAGGGCAGATGTCAATCATGCAGGGTAGAGGATATCGATGTCCAGTATAGGAATGCCATTCCAAATCAGGAGTACACCAAAAAGAAAAAAAAAAAAAAAACAGCCTCCACACTTTAATTTGTTGCACTGAATGCCAACAGCCATCAATGACTTGGCAGTATAAAATAATGGATGCTTTGACAATCACTTGGTAAAGTGCTTTTTAGCTAGAGTCCTCTTTAAGGAGTACTCGTCTGGTACACATGCATGCGTAAATATATAACGAACCTGGATCTGCTATAACTGCATCCGGGAAGGTTCTGTGACCCAGGGTCAACAGTTCAATGGCAGCAGGTGTTCAGAGACGGGAGAATCGGCACCAATCAGGGGCTCGGCTTGCCACATGAGTGATACCCAATTACAACATTCATGGGGTTTCCATGAAAGTTTTTTTTTTTTTTAACTCGAGACATTTACACGAGAAAAACGTCTTGTGTAAAATGCTTTTTTGGGTTTCCATTCGCTCAGTGTATTTTACTCAAGTAAAGCAGGCTTGTCACCCGACGTCCTGCAAATGAATGTGAAAGGTGGGGGTTGATATGTAAATTAACTATGCGTAAAGTACTTGTGCTGTTTTTGAAGATTACTAGTGACATTTTGTGAAAATGTGGTTTCCATGCACAGAGAACTGGTACACGAGTGAATCTAAGCTGCTGTAATAAAGCGAAATACCCTGTGCCTGCTTGGGTAATAATGTGCTTTACTCTCCTTTCTTTTAAGTTGTGTTGGATTTACTGCTGTGTTAAATATTCATGATGCAAACAAATAAAACACAATCAATACGTTCATTTGCTATTTTATTTGGTCAGTTGTGAGAGGACATCAACAACTCTGATGTTGTTGCGCTGTTTTGGGTCGATCAAGCTGGCTTATGACATCCAGTTCACAAACTATATTTATTAACGTGGAGGGCAGACACACGTTGTCTTTGGACATAGCTGGGATCAAAAAAAGGACAGGAATAAATTCAGTTAAGCAGCTCACTTGCTCTTCGTATTTAACTTTAGTGTAGTTTTTACAGCAAGGGTATTCTCAAACAGCTGCTTTAATACTATAACAAATGCATAACGCAGTTCGTGGTAAGTGGTTTTATACAGAACTGTAAATCCCACAAAATATATACAACATCACACACCAGACACAGCAAAAAACAATAATAAAAAAGGCTGCCTGCATTATCATTAAGGTGAACTCCACAACTGCTAACAATAAAATCGCCCATCAGCCACTACTTTCTGCCGTCTTGGAATCCACAGTAACAACTAACCTGATCCCTTGCAATATTTATATTTTAGGATAAACACACTCATTAACATTACACGTGAAATGCGGGTTTCCATGCGAAATTGGGCGTGGTTTCCCGTGTGTTTCTTCATTTACACAACTAAATGAGATTTACCCTATCCCTCTCTTTGGCCGTTTTTTTCGGCCACAAACCTGATTTACCAGAGTAAATTCTCCCAAACATGCACGCGCATCGCCATTTCACATGTAAATTGACCCGCATGGAAACCCCATGATTGTTGGCACAAACCAAGGAACGAGATGTTGCAACCATGAGGGGATCGAGAGCGGGAAGCCGTGTCTGCTTGGGATTGGTGGTTGGTGCACTGGGGGCGTGCCTTAGACATGGGGATAAGTAGCAGGCAGCTGCTGCTGCTAAGATGGAGAGGCAAGCCGGAGTGAGAGAAAGAGTGATGAAGAAACAGCCAAGGAGAGCAGAAGAGAAGCGGGACTACAGAAATGAGGAACCAGAGACTGCACTTAGTGGCTGTAGCATACAGCCGAAAGTGTTTTTTTGGACTTTCTTTTCTTTTATTATTTGTCTCAGTCTAAACAGCACTACGCTGCTCAGCTGTAGTTGTACCACTTGCTGGTAAAGCAGCATGCTTTTACCTGGCCTGTGTAGAGTCCCGGCTTAATAAAACCGTGAATTCGAAAACCTGCAAATCATGCGTGAGCCTCCTTCATTTTTCACACAAAACATTGGTGTCAGAGAAGTGGTATTATTGTCAGGATGCTGGTGGAAATTAATACCGAAAAGGACACACAGCAGGACCCGAGGGAGCCAGGATCTCCGGAGGCTGAAGCGCCAGTTTGGATAGACAGTGGGCGCTGTCATGGCTAAAGGGGACACCCATTGTGAAGGCGCTCTGGAGAACTGAGAGAGACGGACCTCTGGACAGCGGATCACAGAGCCGCGTTTCCAGTCAGCCAGTCGGGATCCCCCTCACCATCCACCCCAGAGCTGGCCATCGCTGTCGGAGAAGCCACGCCCCATGAGACGGGAACCCTGCTTGAAGTCCGCCAAGGAGGATCGCTTTGGAACTCCCCTGGCCGCCACCTGCCAGAGCCGAGCTGCTGTCGGCCCTTACGGCAGAGAGGACACCTCAGAACAGGGCTGAGGAGAGTGGGCTCTAAAACTGGGATTGCGACTCCTACCTGGGCTTTTAGGACCAGCTCCAGCACTAGATGAGCACCGGGAGAGAAGCTGGGATCCCTGGGCACGGATGTCGGAATGCCTGGTGAGACAGGTGTACAGCGACGAGCCTGACAGCTAAATTCGACGGATAGCCCTGGACCCCTTTATGCGCAGCCTGCAACCACTGCCTCTGCGACACCAGGTCTGCCTCACTGGCCCACGGACACTGGAGGAGGTGGTGGTGAACCAGGCTGTGGCTATAGAGGCCGTGCTCCAGGACAAGGAGCCCCTGCCACGGCAACCGGGACACCAACCCACAGTGCGCCAGGTCCAGCCAAGCAAAGAGGAGACAGAAGCCAGCCAGGCCACCCCCACTTGGCTCCTGAAACTCGTCGCTTTGCTCCAGCCACGTCCACACAGGACCCCCGGTCGGCTGATCCCCGTTTTCGCCTGTGTTGGGTCTGTGGACAGCTGGGACACCTGCAGTGCCACTGCCCTCAACCACCAACCACCACCCCGCTGCCCGCAAGCATGCCGCTGCTACAGCCACTGCCAGCCAGGGGAGCCCGACAGTACAGTCGGGGGGAGTCTTAACTCAGTCAGAACTGAGAGCCAACTGAAAGTTAGCAGGTGGTAGACATCCCTTGCAGAGATCAAAGATTGTTTCAGAAAGTCAGGTGGAGAGGTCTACAGTACCTGGAATCGTAGCACTTGGGGCAGAGGATAGATGGGTACTAATCTCTCAGTCACCCAACAATTATTTGTGACAGACAGACATCTTTCATATGCCTTCTAACTCAGTCAAAGTTCTAAAGTTTCATTACAATAGGAAAAAGAAAATTCTAGATATGTGTGACATTTGTGCGGGTGCTGCCACTACATTCCTGTTGTCAAGATAAGGGACAATAAGTTTAAGTCGCAACACTGAGTGGCCAGAAAGCTTCAAGATAGAAGAAAAGTCTACACCTGGTTAATGTAAACAATCCGGTAAGCCAAGAATATTTGGTGTCTAAAGATGCAAGAAACGCTCATTGAGACGATTCATCTCATTTCCAGGAGTTAGTATTAAAATGTGCATTTAATTCCATTCTGGTTTACCTGATAATCAGTATTGGGTCTTATATCCCAGCCCATAACATCCTGTCTTGACACAAAAAGCAGGATTGTTTTGGCTAACGGTCAAGGTTGTGTGAATCCTATGTACTTGAGAATTATATGCCTTCACTTTTATGTCAGCAAGTTTCTGAAGTACATGTTCCTTTGTTCCAGAAAGCAGAACATAAAAGATAAGCACAGTTGGAAGTATTTCAAGACCGGCTTCAACACTTTATACTTTACTTGCTGTCATTACAAGCTACATTTAAATGTATTAATTTAATAGTCAACTTGAATGGGTTCGTCTTGACATGAAGTTCTCAGCTACAGTAGTCAACAGCTGACCATGAATGTTTTGGATTTTACTGATTTTCTGTTTACACCTTTTTAAAATCAATAATGCTGATCACACTAGTAATTACAAAAAAAAAACAAAAACTTTTAATACTCTCCTTTATGTTCAAACAGCAGCCCACGAAAGTTAAATTCTCCTGAAATTGGTGGAAACATCCCTCTAGCCAATAAGAGTAGAATCTTAATTTTAATGAAATGGTATTACACTGAGAACATGCAAGAAGCATATCAAGTACAGTACTTACCCAGGTTGTGTAGTAAGTCAGTGGATCTGCAGCAGTTCTAGATATTATCGACAAGCTCTAACAGCCATCAGCATTTTATTTTTTTAAACCTGAATTAACTTTTTTTTGTTTTCATGAAACACGGTGCTTGTATCATATCTTCATATTAGGTTATTGCAGACTATATGCAAAAAAATAAATTCTAAGAATATTTTGCTAACAAGGAAACTTGAGGACCCACAGAGCTAAATTTAAGCCCCAAAAAATGACATCATCGCACAGCTTTTGAAATTGCCATCGCTTTTGGTTTGTGGTGTGCTGGTGCAGAGTCCTTAGCTGACAGATCTGAAGCTCGACTTCCTGTGAAGTGCCAGCACGAGTTGTTCTGACATCCATGGGAAACGCACACTAAATCCACTGTGGCCGCACCATTCAGTCTTGGGATAATTAGTAGGCATTTCCTACACTGAGGTCAAGAACAGAGTCAATACACTCTTTAGTTCATGTGTATATTTTATATACACATGCTGTTTTGATCATGAGGTAATGAAACTATATGGCAAAAACATCACAACTTATACAACACTGTCAGTGTATGATACAGGGCTCGAAATGAACTTTTCCATGCACTAGTCACCAATGCTAACGGAGGTGGTGGGTACTCAGGCGGCGGCTCTGGGCACTGGTGGCGGTGCTTGGCACTCTGGTGCTGGCGCGGGGCATTCAGGCCATGGTGCTGCTCCCGTGGTGCCAGCTGCTTCTGCTCTCTGCTCATGCCCTTTGCAGGAGCCCTTAAAAGAGCTGGCACTTGCAGTGGCGGCGGCAGCGGCTCTCCCCAGTTTGCGACTAGTTCCACCCAGATCTCGAGGGCCTCCAGCAGCATTTCCTCCCGTACACCACGTAGTGCCCATACTCTCCGCAAATATGGCACACAGTGTCCCAAAAGCCCCTCCCAGCTTTCCTTCTCCTGTGTAGCGAGCAGGGGTGCAGGGGTTTCCAGCGGCGGTAGCACCTCTCTCTCCGGCACTAGAACGGACAGGTCCTACCTCTCCGGCACTTGCGCAGGCAGAATGTCTCTCTCCGGTAGAAAGTATAAACTGTACGGCGACACGACAATGATGACAGCCGGTCACCTTGCTCTTCAACGACAGTCGAGCAATGGAGTATAAACTGGCCTGAAGTGTACAAAAACGTACCCGCCACTGTGGCGTGTAAGTATGTGAAATTTACCTGTCACAGAGCAAATTAACCCGCGTATGGCGGTTGGGTGGGTGTTAATTTCGAACCCTGATGATATCATTAAAATACCTCCAAAACAATTCCTATTAGTTCAACCTTTACAGTATCAGTACAGTTCATATTTAGGACCTGTTTTTGAGTTAAGGATTTTTTTATATTATGTTGTACTCCTGAGCAAACTGTTCATTCAGGAACTACTGTGGGTTACTGTATGGACAGGAGCAGTTTGGCAGAAATGTGTTTTCTATTTGTATCGTCCTTCTCAAACATAACTGGAGCTTTATGACCTGGAACTATGTTAAAACTGTACTGAATTATGTAAGATAATTAAGTTACATTCTTGAAATGTTTGCAATAACTGCCTGAAGTTTCTGAATTAATTAAAATATGTAATGTAATATTTCAAAATTTATGTGATCTTAATTTTTACAAGGGTTACAGTCTTGACCCAATGGGGATTATACAGATTGCATTTAAGCAATGCAGCATAACACAGGAGCTACATGTCAATTAAAATAACAAAATAACAACATACTTTTATGCCAATATAAAACTATCAACATATTGAAGCCCACAGACTGATCCTTAAATTATGAAAAAAGTGAATTCAGCATTTGGTTTTGCCGATAACAAATTCTGTATATTTAAAAACTATTAAAAAATCCTCTATTATTCTTCTAGCGATGTTTAATGTTAAACCCAAACTTGTGCTTCACACAGACATTGAATGTTTTGCAATCTAAATCCTTCTGGCTGTCCCTGACGAAACTTTCAAGTTGCACCATATGTTGCCACTTAATACGACAGTGCTTTTATAAATCCCTTCTGTTGATTCCTCCAATGTCGCAGCCATGAAGTTTTTCAAGCCTTATTCATTCTGCTTAAAGCCCAAATAATCTTATGATTTAATTAGTAGCAACCATCTGTAAATCAGACTCCTTCTTATTCGTATTTGCACATAAAATGTATCGCTACAAATAAAAAAACTGCAGCCTTTATCATTCTAACTACAATAGCTTTATTTTGGCACCCTTCAGCCTAGCCAAAACAGTTTCATATGGTATTTATATCATTTTTCTTAAACCATCTTATCTTTGGCTTTGTCCTAAATGTGAAATAAATATTCAGTTATTTGTTCTATGCAGTAATCATTATTACACTGTACTGTACAAAATCTGTTTGGCCTGCCACACACACTGTAATAACCAAGTTAAAGTCTGTGACGTTGTAATTCTTCACAATGGTGTCGGTGTGCTATTGAATTATTGTGACAGGCAGAATGTAGGCAATATATTATGAAAAGCAATGTCACATCCAAAATATCGCAATGATCTGAGAATTGCTGATTACTGACATGTCAAAGACCAATGCTGCATGTGATAGGACATTCAAAGTATCGTACTTGCCATGCTATCCATTTAACACCTGCGTTATTTGAAAGGTCTGTTCATAGACTTGCTTTCTTGACATATGAGTCTGCAAACCTCACATGCTCAGTTACATGTCATTCACACAGAGATGATGTTATAAAGCTAAAGGTATCAGTTAAACTAGGAGGTCAGATGGTCAGAACTCATCAATTTATGCCTATAAACCGCACTCTCCAGTTTCATAGTCTCAAGGTTAAATACTCCCTTTAGTGCCAGTCCATTTAGTACCTGCACTTCTCACGCTGAAATAAGGTTTCTTTCCCAGCATGCTATTTCTGCTTTGTTCCTATTTTGTAAAACTTCTTACACAAACTATGACCATGTTAATGCAGATCGATTCTACTGTATCCCCAATGTCTTACTCAAAACGGAGGCCCTCAAACACACTACGCGACGCTTGTTGGAAGGAAACTAATTCCACGTCAGAAGTTTTGGAAGACAGGTCTTTCTGCGTAATGATAACCCTAGCCTTAATCTCTCAAAATATATGTAGGCTCATCATCACCATCATCATCCTCATATCATCAGGGAACATTGCAGCAAACAGGGACAACAGCCCACATCTCAGGCACCAGTCATCTTAGAATTGACTATTAACTCCTGTAAGCATTTGAGATGTTTTATGTAGACCAGCATGGGCTCTTGTTATCCCCATACTTTGATTTAGGGCAGTTTATTCCAAAATACAACTTTTACAGTAAAACAACATATTGTTTATTCTGAAAACATTATCTAAATTAAGAAGTTATACACCAATAAAATGTTTACACAGCAGCATGCTACCTGCAATTTACATTATTGTTTAGTTGTATGTATTCTGGTGAACTGTTGAATGTTATTAGGAGCTTTAAAAAATAAATGTAAATCAGGAAATTCCAGAAGATAAAGGATTTGTGTGTTGGAATCAAACTGTTTCGGGGGGGGACTGGCTGAAGGCTTGTTTGCCATAGTCCATTAAAGATTTTTACATTCAGATGTATTGAATCCTATTGAAATTCATATTCTTGATCGCACTCCCCCCCCCAAAAAATGTATCAATACCAACCAGGTCTGTCAGGTGTTTACAGTCAATTGTGTGTACTGTACTCTTTGCAAAAGTGTAGTCCAGCCTAGTGCAATAACACACGTCCCCCATGATTTGCAGGTTTTTTGTTACTGTCGTGGATGTAATTCCACACTATACAGATAGAAGTGTACAAACAACAGCAGATCCTATCATATCTGATCCTGTAAGAGACTATATACTCTGTTAACAGATGGACCTCTGGCATGTCATTTACACATGCTGGTACCAATTGAATGGTAGGAGATGGAAACCGATCAATGCACATTTTATTATGAGTCTAAAACTGTAAATTCAGCTCTGAGCAGAATAGATCCAATTGCAGATAAAAGCCAGACACTAGAAAAGATGGTGTGTTTGGCAATGCAGTTTTTGTTTATGTGAAAGCTTTTTGTTGTTGTTTTAAACACCATTTCTGTCTCGGGTTAACACACACTTGCGGTGCAAAAGAACAAAAAAAAAGCAAAAAAAACACAACAGTTTGGACTAAGAAAGTACAGTAAGTACCTTTTTTGTAAACTGCCAAATACTGTATTACAGTGCTTTATTTTGCAATAATTTTCACGGATTGTCTTTCCACAGTGTATGTGCAGTAATATAATGCCTCAATGTTAATGAAGCAACTACAATGTAGTATTACAACTCTCTGAGAAACGATATTTTCAGATATCTGATGGGCCCCTGGAACCAATTAAATCGCATATAAGAGGTTCAACTGCATGTGCTAAATAAGTCTTGTAAGGTTATTTTCTCCTTAAGAGTTCTCACAGTGTTGCAAACCACTGAAGTACACACTGCTAATGTATGCATTTTTGTAGTGATTGTGTACAGCAAGATTTCTGCAATTCACATACAAAATGAAACTGCTGTATCTAATAGAGTTATTTAAAGCAGTTAGGATATTGTTGTGAGCAGCCTAAGACTCCTCTTAAGAAAAATTAAGATTAACAAAGTTAATTTTTCAACTTTAGGCACAACGTCCAGTATAGCCTTGGAGTAGTTTACAAACCATACATATATTTATATTCTTTTAAAGTCTGGATGAGGGTAACTTCCGGTACTTATAATGCAGGTATATAACAATATAGAACAAGGGAAAACAAATAATAAACTGCAATAAAGGCGTGGTCCCTCTCAAGCCGATCTGAGCTGAACCAGGCTCTGTGGTGCTATATGTTGTATTTATCTATCTTCAGCAGTTTCTTTAAACAGGTCAGCAAAACAGCTTGGGATGATCTCAAAACAGTTCCCATAGCAGCTGAGCTATATTGGTGTGTTTCTTCACAAGAACAAATTAAGAGGATGATATAAATATGTAGTTATGTTAAACTGAGAAAACTCAGAACTTGCTTTGTGTTTATGCACACACTGTAGACATATTTATTTGCAGATGTATTTTACACTACAAAAACACCCTTAAAAGAGCACATGTAAACAAAAGCCAGTGTATTTTTGTTTTTGTATTTTTAAATGAGTTTCACAGGATAAAAACAGCAGTAGTGGGAAAAAAGAACAAAAACTCAAAATAGCTATATATTTTAGTAAACTTAAGTGGGTCAACACATCATCCTTTACTATTATTACACATACGACAGTCCAATTGAGATTATTAAATTGATGCAAAAGCCCTAGCTCTGACCCCAGCATTAAGAACAAAGTACTTGTTTTTCAAACTGTTTCAGCCTTGCCTTCTGTAACTACTACTTGTCAATAAGAATTCTTGGCCAACAGTTCTTATTTGTATTATTTTTAGGTGTTAAACACAGTCGAGCCAAAATGCGCCGGAACTCTGTTCCGGTAGTTTTTTCTATAGGCAGAACCTTGACCTAAGAATTAACTTATGAATCTTTACAGATTTGTTATGAAAATGCTTATATAGCGCACGACCACTCTAATTTCGGTGCCTGGTACCGATCAAGCGATCTCTTTTCAGTGGAGAAATCAAATTAGTCTTTCTGCACTATACAATTGAACAGACACTTGGAACAAAAAAAAATAAATGCGTGTTTCCCTACGTGTCACTTTTGATGATACACAAATCGGTCTCCAATAACCGGCGCATATTTTCAATGTTTTCAGTAAAGCGCCACACACATCTCCTGATTCCCACACAGTTGTCTGATTTAGTCAGTTGTCCTTGTGATGCAATGAAGAGAACATTTGGAACGTATATTACAAAGTACAAAATATTGACGACAGCAAAAGTGCATCCTACGACTGTGGTCATAAACACGGGATAAAACTCCTTTGTTTATCGGTTAGTGTAGAGACCTGGGGTTTGGAATGAACGACTGCCCTTGCTGGGTTAGTATGGCACTTTGCGCCCTCGGGGTAACACTGTAAATGTGCAGGGGAAAAAAAGTGTATGGTAAGCTATGATTTGGTGGGCTGGAATGTGTGTCCATGTGTTTTCCTGTGTCTGACTGGGGGAGGTTAATCAAGGGCAGCGGTGGCATATATTGATTTTGCATCACCATATCAAAAACTAGCCAAATTGTGTGTTTTAAAGCAAACAAAAAACACTCTTACATCTAAGATTATATATATATATATATATATATATATATATATATATATATATATATATATATATATATATATATATATATATATTACAAAAGCATTAATAGGTGCTACACATTTCTTTAAAAAAAAAAAAAGAGTAATGTTTTATCTGCTTTGCTTGTTTTTGTCTCACAAATTAAAAGTACCAAAAGTTTTTTTTTTTTTAATCTGATGACATCAAATGAGGTAGGTCAAAAAAAAATAAAATTCAGAATGTAGTGTAAAATTAAACTGTCCAGAACTGTCAGTGGATACAGTCTTTAAAAATAAATTTAAAAACAAAAACAATTCTAATTGTACGGATACAATTCTTAAATTGTTGAGGAATAAAAAATAATTGAAATGTTTGTGTGATTCGTAATTTTATTGGATGCAGAGCTCCAGAAAAGAGACGGGAGGAGAACATTATATATTACACAGGGCATCGCGGTGATTGAAGTTCTGCGCTGGTGATGACCTCATAAAATCGAAAAGAATAGAACATCCATGATAAAAATAGCCAAAAAATAACCAAACCACCAAAGCCAGTATTCACCCGCAAGATGCTTTCAAAACAAGCCAAATTTGTCTGGAAAACTGGCAGCACTGATTAGGGGGAGTAACCTATAAAAACATGTTGCATGCGAGACATCCTATTAAATGTTACCTCAAATTCAATGTACAAATAAAAACATGAATTTGTGTTTAAGAAAATCAATATTTTATTTGGCATTCCGGTACTTTCAGATTCAGGACTACACCACTGGTGTTAAACAGATCAAAGGGATATAAATAGTAGATGACTTAAACTTATTTTGTTAAAGTATATTCTGAAAATCTATTTGTAAACGGCAGCCAACACATTTTCCTGACAGACACACCTTGGATGCACAAATAAATTATAAACACTGCAGGGTTACAAACCTCGCCTCTTAAGAAGAAAGATGTTAAAATTCAAACAAGCAAAATGCAAAACTAATTAAGCAATAGTGCCCATGGATGAAGGCTCTACCGTGTGGTAGTTCACCGCAACTGGAGTTATGCGTCCCGAGACAAAGACAAGATATCTGAATGGAGAAGTACTGAACTGTCAGTGTCTCGGTTTGTTGTGAAAGATGCTGAGCTTCAGCCACGGTGACAGGCTGTGATTGGCTGATTTGGCAGTTGCCGGTATAGGACTGGTTGCTTTTGGTGCAAAGTATTGATTGGCTGGTTTTGGTGGATAATGAAATAAATTTGGACCAATTGTGTCTTTGTTTAGTATTTGCTGACCAATAGATGTGAACTGAGCTTTCATTACAGCGAGTCGAAATGAAAAAACCAGCACATGCGTGGATTGATTTTAAGTTTGATTCATAGATGAGGCGGTGATGTTCCAGCAGGCATCTACTGTCTGATAGAAGCCCACTAGAGCTGGAAGCCGTTTGGCTGATTGTACTGAATCATTTTCCAATTTAATTTAAACCGCAGAAGAAAGAATGTTTCTAGAGCCGATGTTATCGTGAAAAATAACCCAAAGTTTCACTCAATATTTAGAATTGCTTTTTACAAATTTAAAAAGTCCTCGTAGTTGATTTGGTTACAAATCAATTTTCAAGAAGAAGTTTCTCAGAAAAATTGGAAATTGTTAAAAAAAAGGTGGTATCCATCACAAATACCCGTACCGACACAGGAAGGGAAGGGATATGTGCTCACCACTGCCAACATTCAAATTATGAAAGGTATCCGTGGCTTACCAGTAGATGTCAATTAAAAAAATATACTGCTGGAACTGCCTTTTGTTCAGTACAGAAAAGGCGATATAGAGCAGCACTGGCTATAGCAATCTAGAATGTCTAACGAAGTCAGCACAAAAACATGAGCATTCCCAAAGTCACTTGCGAGCCGCTGTAACACTCAAAACTTTGACAAGCCCGGATTGATGTCCAACTGGATGAGCAGAAGCGTAGGGATACAATACATCCTAATGAGCAAGTAAGTAAAAAACGTGAGGTTCTTAAATGCTTGATTGATTCTGTTTACCTTGGCAAGCAAGAACTGGCATTCAGATGGCATGATGAAGGTACCAATTCCTCAAATAGAAGTAATTATGTGGAATTATTTTCTCTAATTTCTGACTACGACAGCATGTTAAGCAATCGCTTGTCAGTAGCCACGATATTCTCTGATACCTCAAAGAAGATTCAGAACGAATACAAGCAGAGTACAGCATGCCAAGTACGAAACTGTAATGGTAGATTAAACAACCGACAATGACAATGCAGCTCAGCTGTCTTGTGTTTTCAGGTATGTGACTGACAGTGCCCTGAAAGAATGGTTGCTCTGTGAAAATGTGTTACATTTACTAAAATAAAAATAATAATGAAAATGCTTTTGAAAAGTTCCCACTGGGCTTTTTTTTTTTTTTTTTTTTTTAGATTTTATTGATTTTTTTCTAGGATTACTATGCAGGACAGCCGCTATAAAATCATTACCTTTATTTACAAAAGATACATGGACTAATCTACTGATTAATCAACTAATGCCCATAATTAAAGGGTACATAAGGACCTTTTTATTTTATTGTGTTACATGTTCCCATGTGTTGCAACAACTGTTTACGTAAGGTGTGTGTATTGTTTTATTAGGCTTCCAAGCCGTTGGCTGGGGAAGCCTATTGTTTTTGTTAGGATTATTATTATTTATTTATTTATTTATTTTTTTCTGCCAAAACATGCTCAAAAACTCACGTAATTCAGTACACTGGTAGATGCCTACGGGGGATAGTCGGTGATATTCAGCAAATTTGCGCAAGTCACATGGTTCGGCAGCCATATTGGATTTTGCAGAATTTGTTAAAACGCCTATGTTTCGGAAACCGCTTACTGCAGAGTTCTGAAAATTAAAAAGATATACATGTTGAGGAATAGTCCATGATTAACTGTTGTTAATATGCAGCTGATTGGTTCTGTGGTTTGGCAACCACATTGATTAATGACATAAAATTACCATAACAATATAAAATCATCAAAATTCAAACATCATCTTCTCTGAAACCGCGTATCCAATTGAAACAAAAATTGGAATAAAACATCTCAGTATGGTCATCTGTTACGCTTGTTCAAGGGAAGTTGCTACTGTGAAAATCATGGCGTCCACGCTGCATGACATCATCAACATACGCAATTGGCTATAAAACTGCCTATATCTTCTTATCGGCTGCACCAAAAAGCACGAAATTTGGCACGGATGTAGAGGGCTATGGGATGTTGTGTCTTGGTCAATATGGCGGCCTTTGGTCACACGGTGTGGCAGCCATCTTGGATTTAATGAAAATTTTGGGAAATTTTCAAATGTCTTCTTCTCATGAACGCTAAATAGTACAGTTGTGAAATTTTGTACATAGTGCGGTCATGTCCACGATTGATTCTACTTAAGGAAAAATTGATCGGTCACATGGTGTGGAAGCTATGTTGGATTTTGCGTAAAACGCTTAAACAACATCTCCTCATTAATCCTTTGGCCAATTGATGTGAATCTTGGGTATACTTTATCTTTGTAGTGTCCTCTAAAAAAAGCTATTCAGGAAAAGTTCCTACATGAACAAACATGGCTGCCATGAGCCAATCAATATGGGTGACATGCCCAAATAATACCCTGAAATGACACATTCCCACCACTGGGGACAGCTTACCATAGAAATTGAGCAAAAAAAATCTTGAAAGCAGCCATTTTTTTGGTGGTGTCTATCAAGAACCGTTTCACTAACTCATGCAACTTAAAACACAGTAATTACACTGGAAAGGCTAATATTATATTACAGATACACACACACAAAGACACATACGGTAAACTAAGAAACATTTTTTTGAAGAACTGTTGCAACTGCATCCACGCGGGAAAAAAAATGCACCACGCACACAGAATTAGAAAAATGACTGATCTCTGTGATCTCATGCAGGCATACACAGAATTGTAGACATACTGATACACACACTAATTATTTGCACAAAAAAAAATTACCGTCATCTCGAGCTTTTTTTTTTTTTTTTAAACGAAGTTGTAACTGAATAGAAGCCAAAAAAAAAAAACTGCACTATTCTTTTTAAATCAGAACACAATCGAAACAATTACATGTTTAATACTTGAGCTTTACAAGTCACACGAATACAGTTTGCTTAAAAATCATCATATAATTATTTTTACGACTGAACTGTGGTCAAACAATCACAAATCCTGCAACCGTCGCGCACGTAACTCATTTAAAAAGACTCGGGGGGGGGGGGACTTTGCAAGCGTATCTTTCATTAACTATTCATTTGAGATAAAGAATAGTATAGACAGAACTTTTCAGAATCGCTTGCTCTATAAAATACCATTGTAACTGTGAAGATCGCTTAGTTATTAACGGAGAATCACCCCAAAAAGCGGACATTTTAGTATATTTGTAGCTGAGCAGCTGATCCGTGATCTCGGGCTGTACATAGATGCTATGTAATAATTTTTTTTAAACGCTGTTGTAAGTGAACAGAAGCCAAATAAAATAAAATAAAACTGCACTATTATTTTTTAACCACAACACAATCGAAACAATTACATGTTTAATACATGAGCTATAGCCCGACTAAATATTTTGACTTTTTTTTCAATTGCATGCTTTTGTATGATGTTTACAGTCTTTTAGAAAAACGTGCATTTTCAAAACTCAACATACAAGCATTGTCAGCGTATGTAGAGAGACAGAAAGTGCTATCTTTAAGGGTTCCCACGGAGCCTTAAAGTCTTATATATGTTTTTCCATTTTAAAGGCCTTGGAAGGTCTTAAATATGACAGATTTGCAGCTGCAGAGCATTTCTCTCTCCCTTCTCTTTGTTTTACATGTATGGTGACTGACTTGTGAATACTTTCTAGCTAAAGCATTTAACTGTAGTAATTTCTTAAAAGCCACGACTAATTTGGTATTATATACTGCCCTTGGTAAACATTACATAAAAGAAGTTTAGTAATACTACTTTTATATTGCAGTATATGTCAGTGGTACAATGCAGTAGACTTATGAAGCTTTGTATAATAGTAGAGGACTATGAGAAGTTGATGTTTTGGCCACATTTTGCACGTTTCATAACACGAACACTGGTGCACATAAACACTTCAAATTACACAGGGTTGTAAAACTCTATGTGAAGTAATGCCCACAGTTGAATGAAGATGATTGATCGTATTGATTTCACGATAACTGCTTGGAAGTCGTAAAGTTGCTCGCAACTCTAGTTTATCTATTTATTTACATTTTGACCACTTTCACTTTTTAAATTTTTTAAATCGCATTCCCTGCATCAAGATGGCTTCACATGTACCCACATGGACCTCTCAGAACTACATTTCCCATCATCCTCCAGCTCACTGGTAAATCCATCTCAGTTACATAGGATTACCTGTAAAATAATAGGATTTTCAATGAAATAAACAAGTAGCTATGGTGACGTCACCAGTAAATAATGCAAATTAGTTCCATCAAAGGTTAGAACCTTCCTTCGGTAATGTGTTCTGAACCTTCAAAGGTCAAAATGTACCCTTTGTTGCAGCCCTACTGTCATTTAATATTTTCTAGTCGCTAAATTCTACATTTGTTAAAGTTGTTGTCAGTGGTAGTAATTCAGTAAACTTGTTTACTGGCACCTAGTGGACTTTTTGATTATTTGCATTGATGTGCGCTGCTACGAGACTGGCAAATATTAAAGCAACGTTGTTATCGCATATTTGATTTATGCGTGACACAATGTTAATCAAAATCTTGAATGTTTACATGTTCATGCTCATTTTACACTTTGTTTTGTGTGTTTGAGAATAAGTAGGGTGTAGGTGATGTGTGCAGTCCTAGTTATGTTACCAATTAGTGGGTAATTCTTGGGTGATAACATCTAACTGTGACGTCATATTAATATTCAGAAAAACTTGCTCATAACAACTTTGCCAACTTGAGATCTCTGTGTAAACACGCCTTCACTTCTCAAAATATACTTTCTATCAGTTATTCTGCTACAGGCAGCAACAACAGAACAACAAATGAAACCCGTCAGTTTCGACAGAGTACTTTTTTTTTTAAATTCTGGATCTCTGTAAGCCTGTGCATCAAGCTACATCATGTCAGACCATACAGGGTGGCCCACTTGAAAGTAGCCCTGGAAGTATTTCAGTTGGATGTTGGCATTCAGTCCATGTCCATGTTGGGAGAGATATTCCTGCATAAACCGTGTAACAACAAGGACTCTCGTACATGTTTGTGTCTGCTGCATCATGTGATTATTTATGTATTAGTTATTTATTTATACGTTGTAATACTGGGCTACTTTCAGTGGGACACCCTATACAACCAATGCTGTTGTTTATGAGTATATCAGTAAAACGGACACCGTTTTAAAGGAAACTGATAAGAAAATATATTGGTTAATTTGAAATGCAGTAAGGTGAGTAATAAACTGACTCTGTTGTGATTGAGCAGTTGGTTCAAACAATTTAACAGCAAATAATTCGGTATAAATAATTATAAAACCATAACGAGCGGCCAACAATATGAATCCAGAAATAAGGAAACAGGGTTTTTATGATTTTTATGATTATAATATTAAAATAATAATAATAATAATATCAGTAATACATTACACGTGAATGAGAGGGATGCAATTAAATATGCGATTAAAACCAAGATTAACTGAGATTAAAATACATTGGCCCTACTATAGGTGGAGTGATTCTCTATATCAACAAGTACTCAACTGTGTCCTGCACAAAAGCAAAATAGAATCCAAGGTTATTTCCCTAAGTGAAGAAAAAAAGGATGCAGGGTTTCTCAGACGCAACCACCTAATGTATCACTATGCTTTCATAAAATTAACCACACTCAACAGCTTTGTAACACTTAAATAAACAGAAATATATACAGTGTCTTGAAAAAGTATTTGCCCTGTCTGATTTTCTGCATTTTTGCACATTTTTCACATTATATTTGGTCAGATGATTTTTTTGTGGGTTGTAGTAGTATATAGAGGCAGTCTGAGAGAAAAAATGACACCAAAGTCTGGTGCTTCTTTCATTTGTTTGGTGTGCAAGGTAATCAAACATGCAATCTTCAGGTGTGAGAAAGTTATTGCCCTACCTAGTTAACTCAACCCAATTAAAGGGATAATTAGGGTCAGCTGTTTGAGTATTTTGGTTAACAACCAGACCTTACCATCAGAGTGAAGTTGTCAGCACACAGGTTCTAGAGGCACATCATGCCACAAACAAAAGAAATTCCTGAAGCCCTCCGGAAAAAAGATGTTGATGCCTATCAGTCTGGAAAGGGTTACAAAGCCATTTCTAAGGCTCTGGGGCTCCACCGAACCACAGTCAGAGCCATATTGTCCAAATGGAGAAAGTTTGGGACAGTAGTGAATCTTCCCAGGAGGTGCCGTCCTGCCAAAATCTCTCCAAGAGCAAGGCGTAAAATCGTCTAGGAAGTCACAAAGAACCCTAGAACAACATCCAGGGATCTGCAGGCCTCTCGCACCTCGGCTAAGGTCAGTGTTCATGACCACCATCAGAAAGACACTGGGCAAAAATGGGATTCATGGCACAGTAGCAAGCGGAAACCATTGCTCACTAAGAAGAACATGAATGCTTGTCTCAAGTTTGCCAAAAAGCACCTGGATGATCCTCAAGAGTTCTGGAACAATGTTCTATGGACAGATGAGTCAAAAGTGGAACTTTTTGGCCGACATGGGCCCCGTTATGTCTGGCGAAAACCAAACACTGCATTCCACAGTAAGAACCTCATACCAACTGTCAAGCATGGTGGTGGTAGTGTCATGGTTTGGGGATGGTTTGCTGCATCAGGACCTGGACGCCTTGCCATCATTGAAGGAACCATGAATTCTGCTCTGTATCACAGAATTCTACTGGAGAATGTCAGGCCATCTGTCCGTGAGCTGAAACTGAAGCGCAGCTGGGTCATGCAGCAAGACAATGACCCGAAACACATCAGCAAGTCTACACCAGAATGGTTGAAGAACATGAAATTTCAAGTTTTGGAATGGCCAAGTCATAGTCCAGACCTAAACCCCATTGAGATGTTGTGGCAGGACCTGAAACGAGCAGTTCATGCTTGAAAACCCACAAATGTCACTGAGTTGAAGCAGTTCTGCATGGAGGAGTGGGCCAAAATTCCTCCACGACACTGTGAGAGACTAATCAATAACTACAGGAAGCGTTTGGTTGCAGTTATTGCTGCTAAAGGTGGCGTAACCAGTTATTGAGTCTAAGGGGCGATTATTTTTTCACACGGGGGCATTGGGTGTTGCATAACTTTCTTTAATAAATAAATGAAATATGTATCAAATTTTTGTGTTATTTGTTCACTCAGGGTCCCTTTGATCTAATATTAGGTTTCGGTTGAAGATCTGATAACATTCAGTGTCAATAATATGCAAAAATGCAGAAAATCAGACAGGGGGCAAAAACGTTTTCACGGCACTGTATATATCTCCCAAATATTCAGTATTCTTGCTTCCATGCACATTTCATAGACACGTCAAACTTCAACCTTCATCTTGTGGAGCAGTTTTACTGAGCTATAAACTACCGGTATAGTACCCTTATATTGTATTTTATCACTTATGGCCCTATTTATCAAATATGAGTGCAGCCGCTGTCGCTAGGGTAAAAATGACTGCGTTTGCAAAGCGCTGCTAACTGTGGGCTAACTTACATCAAATAGTGAATCATGCGCCCAGCCAATCAAAGTGGGGGAAGTAAGGTTACAACCAATAAGGATTCAGCAATCCCTTTAAGAGGACCTGTGCGTCTGAGATAGCGAACAGAGGGAATTTTGAAACCAAAAAAATGGAAGACACAAGCGCCTCAACAAGGCTACATTTTTTAGCAGTCTGGGGGGAAAGTGAATACTTACAAAATAAAAAAGTAATCTATAAGCAAAAATAAGTACATAAATATTTTTCTGTTTCACTTGCTGAGCGAGCGAGCAACGGAGTCGGGGTCGGGGTCGGCGTTGGGGTGGGGACGAAAATTTTTGAATAAGGAGTTTTCCTTAAGGTTAGGCATGTATAGCTCACCTTTGAAACGTGAGCACCGTCGCTGACTTTATTATAAATGCTTTCCTGTTAAAAATATACTGATGGTACGCATTTGTGTCTTAGACAACAATAACAAAGGCTTTGTCTGACCTGCCTGGCACTTGCAGCATCTGCAACCTCCAACACTGGTGCTTCAAGTTCAGCAGCTGCTTCCTTCAAACCCTGTAGACTTTCTCTGTAAGTTCATCGTCAATTACAGAGAGCTATGTGGTGTAAAACACAGCAACCCAGGATGATATTGCTAACCTTCTGAGGAGTGTACTGTAGTGTTCCCCCAGAGACATCCAAACATCGTAATCACATATTGAGGTTTCCAAATGTTCGCTCAATTACAGTACGAGCACATTTAAAAGGTACGATTATACCTTCGGCAGGGGTCGTGGGGTTGAGCAGCGGTCTCATTAGCCACTGCTTCAGTAGATACCTGTTGTCCCCTATCAACCAGCTTCTCAGACTGTCATACCACTGAAACGCAGCTGCCATCTGCGAATTAGCGAGGATAAACAAGTCATGAGCAGAGCAACGATAGTTTGCATACACATTTGTGATGTAGTTGTTGGCATCACAGATGACACACTACTTGCATGTTGACAGAATAGGTCCCCTTACGATTTACTTAAGTGCCTATTCTGAGTTGGTGTGTGTACTGTGCTACAGCAAGCTTCCCTGGTAGTTTCACCGGTATCTATAGTCGACCATGTAATTTGCGCAGAGTTTAGACCTGGTTTTCACATGTCTACTGAAACGCAAATGCTAACGCTGTTGATGGTTTGCTAAAATCGCTACATTTGTATTTAAATGAGGACACTCCCCAAGTTCAGCCCATGTCAAGAGCTGACACTAACTTGCCAAGTGGGGACAGAGACATGTGTTGCTAAATCACATATGTGGGCAAAGTCTGTTTGCCCACACGTGCGCCTGATTCTGGTGCGCTAACAGTTTGCAAAAGTGTTTTGCGCTTGCCTTAAGGGGTTTGCGAACATTGCTAAATAGGGCCCTTAATGTATCACAATAAACTGTTATGTTTTGTAAAACATTTGCTTTTTTAAGTTGCTGTAACACCTTCCAACTCAATAATAGTGCTCTTAGATTTTCCTCTGGTTTTCCATCTCCACAGCCTGTCCAATAATGAGGCTTACTTTACAACCGCAGTTCCAGATGACACACCTTTTCCAATGCAGTAATTCAAGTGTTTGTTTATTAAGCGGTAGATGAATGATCATGTGTCCCAAAAAGAAGGGCTTATATGGCAAGTTTTATGAAGTGAGCTAAATACACTTTACACGCCAAGGGATACAAGTCTAGTCTAAAGGCTCACTCATAATCACCTCTGCCAGTTTCTTTAATTGCTGCAGCTGGAACAGATTTCCTTATTCACAAGGGCTCAGTACAGTAAAAACGATAACAACGCCAAACCTTTGCAGTTTAGCCAATGGACTGAGCACAGTATTAGAAAAAGAGAAGCACGTCATTGATGATTCAGTACACCTCTCTATTTAGAAAAAAAAATATTACCACTTCAGCCATTTCAATTATAAAGCTGCTGATAACTGACTCCTTTCTGTATACTGTTACTTAGTTGTCTAATTGAAAAGACTGCCACAACAATTAAGAGTTAGTTGGGTAAACTAAACATAAATTCTCTAGGTATGAATAAACAGAAATCTAATGCACTATTCCTAAATTCTGTTACTATACATTACACTCATAATCCTTCTCTCCCCTTCCATTTCCACTTTGCTTTATACTAAAATGACAACATTTGAGTAGAACAGGTGGTTTAGTGGATACCCACAACAGTATGTAATGGGTCACTAGAGAGGATTGTTGGCTTTAAAAAAATAAATAAATAAAAGATACTGTACCTATATATTTTACAAAATTAAGCATTGAGTGATTAAGAAATTGCTATACTTCTCTATACTTGCAGTACAGTCAACTGAACATTCAATTTACAAGACTTCAGATTAAATTTTCTTTGTATCTGTCACAATTTACACGGTAAACATGATAACCGCCATGATTTTGCACAAGCCTTCACAAAACTACCATACATTCCTAGCCTCCTATAAATGTTTCGGGTTGCATTTGGCTGTAATCCAATAGAAATATTTTTAACTTGTTCGCCTTAAGCAGTCCAAAAGGGTGGGTATAACGGTCAGCAGTTGAAATTACATCGGGGTATACACAGTAAACAGTAGTGTTTTATTATATAGTACAGACTATAGTATTTCCCATAGTAAAAAAAATCCATGGGAATTTAATTAGGGGGCCCATTTGATTGTCTCTTCAAACATGAAAGCCACCACTCAAACACCATTTTCACACAGAAATGCAGCTACTGTGCCGTCTCTGAAACGTTTTAACGAGTGTGTAAAATACCCTTTTCACACAGCATGAAATTGCGCAATCTATGCCGGTGTAATACCGTCATAACCCTTTCACACAGCCAAAGAGATCGCGCGAGTACAACTTTCAAACCTGTCAATCAACAGACTGTTCACTATCAAGACCTAACACATGCACGCAATGCTTAATTTGTAAAGAAAGAGGTGCCGGGACGCAAGCAATGACAATAATACCGACCCTAAGAAGAGCATATTCAAAATCATAACATGTTTATTTGAAAGAGTATTGTACGTACTTGTGTTAGATGTTTACAATCACGTATTCAACATTAAAAATAAAAAAGTCTAGAAGGACGATATTGACGAAAAAACGCACCCCAACACGAACATTGGTTTGACCCACGGTTTGCACTATTATCAGCGATGTGTAAGCAACAGAAGCTGCTGGTAGATTACAAAAATGATTAATTAAACTTAGGCTAGGTAGTTGTTAACTTAGTATATAATACAGCAGGCTAATGTTCCTATTGAAGTAGGCTACAATATATATATTTTTTTCATTAAATAGTCGCCGTTGTTCTTTGTTGAAATTAATGTTGAGCTTTCATATTTTGTTGTATACTACTCATTTAATCAAACCAAGTAGTGTAAGAAGCTGCTTGTATCGTTCATGATGTTTTTCAAAATAGTAAGCTTATTTGTGTAAAAGAAACGAGAATAGAGTTGCAGCCAGTGTCATCTTACTTAAAGGCACTCAAGCTGAAATCGTAAAGTAATTTAAAGTAAGCTACAAACGTGGCAGCGGACTGTCTCTCTTTAACGCGCACGCAAGAACTTGCAGACTTACTGCAACTGTGTTGAGATTTTAAAAAGAAAGCATTTTATGAGATTTTTAACTATAGGTACCAGCACTATGACTCAAGCTCAGGCACAAATTAATCACTATGCTATAGTGACGTGGCATGTTGACTTTGAAACCACACCCACTATAGTGCTTCAGTGGCGGTATAGCCTTTCACACAGGCACTTATGACGGTTCAGTGCCGTCTCTGAACTACCTCGCGAGGTGGTTCAGAGACGGCATAAAATATGACGGTTCTGTGGCTGTATAAGCAATTCACACAGACCTATAAGCCGCTACAGTGGCAGTTCTGAACCGTCATAACTCCTCTGTGTGAAAGCACCTATAGATATTCTGTGATACTGTCGTCAACGTTACCTTTTTGTTCTTGAGAATGCCCAACAGAACTGCAACATTGACAATAACAGGTATATATAGCATAAAGCAATTGTTATGATCAGACCATCTACAGATGTTATTAATGGTGCTTTATTAAAACTATAACTCCAGGAGATTTGGAATGCACCGTTTTCTTCGTTTCAAATCTTGTTTTAGCCTTCTCACGGCAGGTGATGTAGTCGGGGGATGTTATTCATTATTTATCTGAGAATAACGGGTATTAGCAGCGCCTGCAACTTTAGCTAAAGATCACTGTTTGGCAGCTTACTGCCTCAGTAACATTGCATAACATCACAGGATTGATGCGAGATCCCAGGTGAAGAAAAATATACAGTGCAAACCTGTTTGTCAGAAAACTGCCTATTGCAGAATACGTCGATACATGGCAGTGGTAAGTGCTACAAAGTCTTTAACAGTAGTTACTACACCCTTATGTAAAATGCAAATTTATGGATTTCTTCAATAGTAGTCAAAGTGTCTTTATAGAAGTAAGCGCCAGCCTAGTCTAGTGCAAAGTAGCGTACTGACAGAAAAACAAAAGAAAAGATGATCCAAAGTGGAAGATCAATAGCAATTGGCTCTTACTTCTATAGACACATTGGCTGATCTAGCCTACATTACAAATAAGGCAGGCAACTGGAATAGAATAGCAGTTACACGACACACTGTTATACAGTTATCAAAAAGTGGAAGTGGTTCTTATTGTTATTGCATTGTAACACTCAAAATACTGTTCAAGGTTAACCAAGACTGACATGGATATACAATAGATGTGACATGAACATACACATCTATAAATACAAATGTAGACAAGTTCAGTATTGGGGTTTATATAAAACTGGAATGACAGACTGAACATACATACTTACACACTGACAGACACATCTACTATATTCACCGCCATTGGGAATATTTAACCAATCAGAGAGTTGAAGGGGTGGGTTTTCCATTTTAAGCACTTCGAGAGGCTGAAACATTAAAATCACTGCTAAAAAATAACAAATGGTAACTGAAATGGATGATGAAAAAGAAAAAAAGAATGCAGAAAATGAAAAAGAGCAACCCGATATAGTCAACAAAGAGCAACTTGTAGAAAGCGAATTGGAAGAACTGCAAGAGGGGCCAGTGCGTAAAAAAAAAAGATAGTGGTGTGGCAAAGTGGCTTGCCGTGTGCAGGTGTAGTAGGTTAAGTGTTCAGGAATAACACACACAAGACAGTGAAAGTTCAATAAAACAGCTCCTTTATTTGGCTGGGTTGCATGTCAACAACACTTAAATAATAAGCACGGGCTCTACACAGCAATACATTGTATCGCTCCGTGCAAAACAAGGGTTTCAGTCCCGAAACAGTAAGACACTAATAATTAACACACAACACAGACACGGTCACTTCTGACAGTGACTGCTGTTGTGCAGGTGTGGTGAAAGACAAACAGTTCATGAAACAGTGGTGTAGTGCAGTCCAGGTTTAGTGCTGGCTTGTAACGACAGCTCCCAGCTAGTGCTTAGTCGTCTAACAAAGACAAATGACAAACAGTCAAGCAGGGTCAGTGTTCGGTTTTGTAATGCTGATTATTTGGAGATATATCTTGTGCAACTGCATTTAGTGATTCTGGATTTAATGACTGGAAACATGCTACAATTCACGTTGTAGAGCACAACAGCAGCGTTTCTCATCGAATAGCAACGATTACTTGGA